>JAYMFT010000041.1:411615-438822 GCA_038088735.1 Panulirus argus | reverse complement strand
TATGTATATATGTGTGTATGCGGGGGGATGGGTTTTTCTTCGTCTGTTTCCTAGCGCTACCTCGCTGACGCTGGAAATATATATATATATATATATATATATATATATATATATATATTACATAAATGAGATGGCCTTGATTAGGGCAGTCTGTTACCAGTGTTGTTTCAGCCAACATAAACACAGTTTATATGAAGGTCAGACATCAACTAAAAATGGAAATATCACACCAAGCTTTCAGGTTTAAAGTGCTGTCCTTAAAGAAAGGTTAAAGGATGCTATAGAAATTTAAGAAAGAAAGGGGATAGGTTGAATAAAGACAGACTAAAAGATTAAAAGGTTCCTGAAGTTCACTTAAGCTCTACGAGAAACATTACAAAGAATTGATCTTGTCATATGAATAAAATACAACAAATTCAGAAAGCAAGGTTGTTTTGGCATCACTAAACTGTCTGTGTATTACATTAGAAAGAAATATCCCTGTCTTCATAAGAGGGTCCTAGTGATGTGACCATATTACATTATAAACGCATCTGTAGAAAGCTATATGAATTATAACCTTACACATGATTAATATCTAAATACTCTACATACAAAACTTTGCAATGCAAAAGTAAAGGAAACCAGTCGTCAGATTACAAAGGAAAGTATGGAAACATCATCCATAAAGAAGGAAATTATTTGCGGATGATGAAAGTTACTAAGGGATGGGATAAAGTTATTACCTGGGAATTTGTTAGATTAATATTCCCAAAATTAACTGAGAAAGGGATATGAACAATCAGTTTATTCTTTAACTGGCAAAGTACTATGGTACTTGTACATACACTCATCATTTGTACTAAAATTAGACTTTACTAAGTGTATATGTCAGTCACGTTTATATCAACACCTGTGTACAAGTGAAATAAGACCAGTTACTACACCAAATAAACCTTTGGTGTTATAAAGAACCAACAAAATAATGGATGCAGTCCAATAAATAATTCCCACTAACATACTGTAAACAGTACCTTTACGACAAAATAGGAATATCTAAACATTTTTCTTTCATGTAGTCAGGAAACAATAAGCGGACCTGAATTACAAAGGTTTGCATTTCTAGATGGACTAGTTGAATCAACAAACTGAATAGTTTATCTATAATCCCTAACAAATTAAAATTTTATCTATGACCTTGGTTGCATTTAACAGTCTGAGAGAACTACAAATCCTGTAGTAACTAAAACTTTTGACAGAAAGAGCTTAGTTAGGTTAAATTTCATTTTCACAGATGATTTCACAGAGAAGGATGTAAGGAAGCATTACAAGCGGCCAGTTGGGAGTGTTAGTCACCAAGGGTGACAAGTCAACTGACTGTATCCCTCTCTCCCAGCTGGTTTTTAGTAAGTTCATGGTAGTTCATAAAGAAGAGATTTCACTAGAAATAGTCCTTTCTTGAGCTGGTTAACTGTTACCTGCCTGTATTTCCTGCTCTTCGTGAATGAGTTAAAATTGAGTGCATGTTAACCCTTCCAGTGCAGAAGATTTATGACCCAGCACCCATCCCCTGTGCAATGAGTTTCTGGAAAAGAGGAAAATGGTTTTGACTGACTATGGAAGTGAAAAGAGAACTTATCACTGATTACAAAAACAGAGAACTCATTTGGATGCAACCATTTAAGCCTCTGCCATGAGGAGTCAAATTGTGTGTGTTGTCAGCGGATATAATCCAGTCACTACCGCCAGAAATATGAGTACACTGTTACATTTTTTATATTTACTACACCAGTACAATACTGTAATTACCTATTTGTACAGTACAGGGAGAGTTTTACACTCCTGGGGATTCAGTGGCCATGTGAACACATCATCTTCTATGGATATCTAATAAACATTTATATTAAAGACATCCAAAAGAATCAATGAAATTATATGGGTTTTCCTCTGCTGGCATGGTAGCATGACATTATCGTGCTAGTCTTTCTGACATCCTGGGGGTACCGAACCCATAGAAAGGAAATGCTGTATGACAACACATGGTGTGTGGCATTGGTCAACATGGACACTAATATTTACATTCCATCACCTTGCATGGCAATTTTTGAAAATGAGAATTTCTGTTTGTACTATCTACACTGAATTAAAAAAAAAATGAGATAATGTATATGTATCATATGCTGTGAAAGGGTTAACAACCAGCAACAAATTGACATTTGTTGCCTTCCTTATTAAAATCATGAGGTATTTTCTGTTATGTATTGAAAAGGAAACAAAATCTGGCTTTGTACTGATACTTATGTATGTTTATTTCCACTGTTTATCAAAAATTTAATTCACAAAATCATCATCAACTGATGAAAAAGAGTAATCTTGAAAAAGAACTTGTAACTTCATAGGAGCCCTTCTTTTCCCTGCCACTGAGTGTAGTGTAGCCTTGCAGCTGCAGAAGTCCTTAGATAGGGGGTCCTGATATTATAGCTCAAGGTGTCATAAAGGTATAGAGCTACAAGACTTCTTAAGGGAAATATGAATAGTAATTTATTCCCAACAGATATATGTTATACTGAAAATCTTTAATAACAAAAACACTTTATAAACTTTAATATTTTCTTCTTTCAACAGGTATCAGTGGTAGTGAGTGGTACTCAGCTAGAAGTATGGGTAGATTGTTCTCGTGTGTACCGGCGTCTGGCTCCACCCCCAATGACCAACCTGACGGCCCTGGCTTCTCTGGCCCCACCTATTGACCCTGCAGATCCCACGCTTAGCCAAGATCCTACCTTTCGTGATGCTCCCATGTCACTGTATTTGGGACAGCGTAATGCTAAACATTTTTTATTTAAGGTAAGCATACCTTATCATATCATTAAACAAAAAAAATTTTAAAAATCCAGTGTTTTATATGTGCAGACATTGTAAAATCATTCACAGTAGTTTTCATTACAGGGAGCACTACAGGATGTGCGCTTAGTATCTGGGGCAGCAGGGTACTTGCTGCAATGTCCACAAGCAGATGCTGAATGCCCAACCTGTGGACAGTTTCAGGTCCTGTCAGACCAGGTTGACAAACTCCAGCAACTTGTTACACAGTTGGCAACTCGGGTGAGGTTCCTATTACTGTAATAGTATGACAATTATTTGCTCAAATATTTTAGTTCAGGATTTGAAATACTGTGATGCAGACAGACTTATGTAAATATGATCATGCTTACTACTTCATCAAGAAACACGAATACTGTATTAGTGAATGCATTTGTAACATGGGAAATAATGCTCAGGATTCATGTTAAACTTTCATTAGCTAACAGCATCAGAAGCCCGACTGGCTGCTGTAGAGGAGTGTGACTGTCAGAGGTCATGTCGAGTTAATGGTACTGTCAGGCAGGATGGTGCTACATGGAAGAGTGGCTGTGAAATCTGTTCTTGCGTGGTAAGTCTTGCATATTTCACTCATATTTTATGTATTTACCTGTTTGTGCATATGGAAAGGGAGCTTTACTCTCATGGGACCCCAACTCTAATCCTTGCATCTTTATCATATAGGCTTTTGAATTCTTCAGTGCTACTCACATTTACTTCCTCTTTGCTTAGCAAGTTCCATGCATCCACTACTCTGTTGCTAAAGGAAATCTTCCTCATATCCTCTATACATTTTCCTTGCCTAACTTCTAGTTATGCCATCTTTTTCTGGATTCTCTTCGGACATCAAAGATCTGATGTTGTATGTTGTCACAATAGCCATCAAGGAATCTTTATGTAGGACTCACAAGCAAACACTCCAGAAAAACAGTGCTATCAAGACTAAATCATGGTAACCATGATTTTTTTTTTTCCAAAAAATTCTAAGGTGTGTAGCACCAAAATGGCATAAATATCTCATTTTGTACATTTCTGATTTTGGCGCATCAGAATCTGCTATTCACCTATCTCCCATTCCCAAGCCACTTTACACACTAATGAACAGGTTGATCAAATATATAATAGCTGACTTTGTATTGGATTTAACAAAAACTTCTGAATTTCACTTTGCATACATGGATGGCATTTTCATAACACTATGCAGCTTCTTGGACTATAAATCTTTAAGTATTTCTGCAGTTTCACTATTTCTTGTGATTTTTATGGCACTAAAACACTTAAAGGAAGCAGAGCATTTGAGACTATTTAAGGTGTTAATTAAGAGCACTGTATGCCCTTGTGACTGCCTAGTTGATGCATAAACTGTATGAGTAATATTACAGTAGAACAGAGTTACTTGGTCCAACTATATTTCACATGATTAATCCAGTGGAACAGTTTCAAGCTCATATTTTACTTGATGTTCACTGTGATCCTCTATTACATGGGAAAGGAAATTTTAAAAATAGAATGTTATATGGGTAGCAAATATGTCTATGTTTTCGGTTATGCTGATTACCTTCAGTTAACACCCACTAAAAGGTCTATGATAAGTATTAGACTTTTGGTAAAAAACATACTGTTCCATTCAGTATCACCTACAATCTCAAGCCTGTTAAAATGATGTCAGGTTGAAGCTAAATGTAAAAGGCATTCTTGTGAATTAGTTTTAAGGGCATTTGGCCCATCTTCTGTTAACCAAAGGTCCATTTGCTAATTATTCCAATACCAGAAGGGGCCTGTACATGATACAAATGTTATCATGGGTGAATCTAGTAATCCTGCCACAGTCTAGTTAAAATTTATTAGTCTAGGACTCTTATGGGTATGAACAATGGGACTTTGTCCATCTCCCTCTTAATCATAGTGGAATCAAGAGCCTTCTGCTTGACAATTTTCTTGCTTTCACCTTTCTCCAACCATCCCTTTCCATCTGTTATGATGTTGCTGCCCTCTCCTTGTTCTACAGGTATTATTTTGGCCACTTCTTTCAAGAACTCTCTTCATGTGTCCATAGCATGTTTCTGGCTGCTGCTTCCCATAGCTTCTGTACAGTGACCAGCTACAGGAAGATTGACTGTTATACCTCCTTCTTTCCTTGAACAGCAGAGTTGTGGAATTCTCTTCCCTCTCACATCTTTTCCTCTTCCTACAGCCTTTCCACCTTTAGAGTCAGATCTACACTGAAGAAACTACGGAATTATGATTAATTTTGTTCTTTTTCTTGTTCTCTTCATTAGTTTCATCTGAGATGGCCATGATTAGGGCATGTTTCTGCCCATGCCATGTTGGTTACTATAAAAAAAAGCTTTTAAATTAAACTGTAAGTTAAAAAAGTACTCTATGCATGTTCTTAGTGTTAAATTCCCACATGTAGAATGATTTCATCCTTAATTAAATATCCACTTCATTCAGGCTTATATATCAAACTCAAATGATTTTTTCTGTTGCTAGCTGTCATTTACCTTCAAAATAATCTTTAAGGTAATCTGTTATGAACAGTGCCTAAGTTTTCTGTAGACATGTTATGATACTGATGAAATATAACATGCATCTTGATAATGTATCTAATAATGCCATATAAATAAGATCATCAAAAATATCCAAGTGAAGACTATCCTTATCTGGAATTAAAGAGCTACTGTAGTAGAATGATGGCTGGATGATGACAAAGGTACACGGCCTACTTCATAGTAACCTAACCTCTGATGAGATTAAGTCAGTCCAATTTACTTAATTTGTTACTGGTAGTACTTTTGACATACATTCGTGTATGATAAATAATCTAAACAAGTTGTAGTTTTGCCCATATATGTTAGAGAAGATCACATCTGCATATCACTAAAGCTTAACAGGTTGATGCAAGTTTGCAATAATTAGGCAACTACACATTTTCTTTGTTTCAAGAGTATATGGGTAATTTCTGAACATATTTCTGAATTCTTTTATCTACTTAAATCTCATTTATATTCATTTTTGTCAATATGTTCTTTGTATACAGGCTAATGTTGCCATATTATTCCAGTAATTGTGACACTCTGCTCTTGATTATAATCTTCCACAATTTGCTTTCTATGAAAGTAGTAAAGATCAAGTATGGTATCAAATGTGTCTGTGCCATTCTGTATTGATTTACTTTATAAAGATTGACCTGTTATGACTTAGTTAAGTATTTTCTTGACTGGGATCAGTTGCACATTAGAAGAGTATTTTTTTCTAAAAGCATCATATGTGACAAGGAAAATTGTTCAGGAGGCTAAAATTGGGGTTTCATTAACAGATGATGTCAGGAAGGAAATATAGTGAAGCTTTGGAGTTTTTAGCAGAGATGTGCAAGTCAATGAGGGAAAGTAAAATTATTATTTTACAAATTGAGAAATGCTTGGGAAAAATAGCAGTAGGTGGAATATTAGACAAAAACTGTTGAGATAGTGAGAGAATCTGTTGGATATTCACTACTATAATTTGCATGTTAGGAGTATTATATTTGGCACAGTTCTGTCCTATCTGAGATTTCCCTTGAGCAGTTGTTGATTCAAGAAAGTGTACTATGTGGAAGGTACGTGTTGTATCTGTTTAATCACCATATAACTATGCTGAAGGTTGTATCTATTGTGGTGTATATTGTTTGCTGGTAAGGTGTACTGGAGGGTCTCAAGATATGATACTTCAACCTGCGATGTTTTGGTTTTCAACACTTTAGAATTAGGGTGAGTTTTATTGATTAAGAGCAAGGCACTATGCTTCGACTCAAGACATATTAGGGGGGAAAAAAAATCTTTATGTTTCTGATGTTAAAAGAATATTCTTTTTCTAATACTAATTCATGGTATTTGTGTACTTATCATGCACGTTTTAGTTATGCTACAGGAAAATACCATTTGACTTCTGACCTTCCAATAGAAAAAAAGAATTTTTTTGTGTTCACTGCTAACCCATTATTTACCACATCCACAGTAAGGGTAGGGATTGTAATATTCTGAATGTCCTCCAGCTGAAACAATTGCTGGATCAAATGATTCAGTGAGTGACATGGCCTAGCTACTTCCCTCTCCCTCCTAGTCATCTCTATTCCATGTCATCTTCATTATCAGGGTCCAACAGGATTAAGATCTAACAAAAAATAAAGTTCCAGGAGTGATTATAAACAAATTGCTAGAATTTGAAGACCACATTGAAAAAATCATGTTATCTAGTTAACACAGTGTGATAACGAAAACTTGCACTCTTAGAGAGAGAAAGCAGATGATAAAAATTTCCATTGAATACATAAGAAGCAAAGTTGAATACTGCTGTGTTGTATGGTCACCAATGAAATAACCTTAAACTAATAGCCAGGAGAGAATACAAAAAGAATTTAAAAGTAAAACTGAGACTATTGAACAAATGAACTATAAGAATATTTGTGATAATATGAATAACTGATAAAAATTATGTATTAATTTATATACATGGCCACAAGAATGAAGGAATAAAAGGAAACATCCAAGAATGAATCATACATATATCTCAGGACCTCTTTCTGTGAAGGTTCTGGTGTTAACCAGGATCTGTTTCCAAAGGCTCCTGCTGCCCAAGGATTTTCTATTACTAATAACATTGAAATTTGGATTCCTTTGGAGTAAGAAGTTCTTTGATGAGACTGTACTGCCAGTGATACTGTGTTACATCATGTAAGCAGAGTCCAGTGACACCCATCCCTGGGATGGAATCGCTAGACATAAATATTTGCTATATCCTCTTTTTACACTGGTAGCATCCAAACTTCTCAGCTATGAAGGCAGGGTTGTCTAAAACCTTTCTTCTTTCCCTATTAGTTCAATATTTCCAGTTTCTGTCTTAGGGATCCAGAAGATGATGTTCTTTTCTGAAACATACTTGGTTTGGAATTATATTTTACTAAAGTTTAGAGAATTCACGATGAATGCCTTTGTCATTAAAAGAAATCAAACATCTACTTCTGTTTAAGAATATGAGATTGTTTAGCTAAATCTTTAAAGAATACATGGGTAGCTGTACGGTTAACAGGACCCAAAACTCATTGAATTAATAATTCATTCATATAACAGCCCTTTAAATAAAACACTCCATACCAGATGTATAAGAAAACCCTACTTATTCTACTGTTTGTGGTACTTATTTCAGATATTTCTGCAATTTCCTAGATTTTTTGAAAATATTGTAGTTATAATCCTCCAGTGAAAATTCACTAGTCTCATTATTTTAATGGGAAACTTATCTTAAGATAAAGTCATCGCCTTTAAACCTTTGACTTTTACAAAGAGAAAATCCCTCACTTTAGAAAACTGCAGTTTCTTTCTTTTAGCTTCAAGCAAGTACATCAGTGATAAATGTTCTTTTGCTAGTCTGAAACAGATAGGCTATTGTTTTTTATTACATGCAAAAGTATTTAAATTAAAACATTCCTGAGTTTTGCATTAAACTTTTTGCCTTAAATTTGATATCTTTGGTGTTATTGTTGTATCTTGCAAGGACATTAAAGACTTATCTGTAGTTTACCACTGAACTTTTTGATGGAACTTTTGTAGCTAGACTTCTTAATTATCTGCTTTGTGATCAAGTGTCTTAGTACTTTTACACAACACATTTTTACTCAACTAGTATATAAGTCTATGAGGCCTCCTAAATCAGAAAAAACAGGTTTGTATTTCTGGTTTGTATTTCTGTCTTCCAGTTTTGAAAATGGTATCATCATACACAGTAAATGGAAATCAGGATCTATCCTTGATTTTGTCAAATGGGTTAATGTCTTTAGATGCATTTTAAGAATAATTTTTTCCAAATCTTCATTTGAACATGGGTTTTGTGCCTCCAGGGACTCTTATGCTCCCAGTATAAGTGTTTTCATTGTGAATTCATAAACTGGCATGTGGAAGAAAATGTACATCACATTTATTTGGTCATCTAAGGACAAATTGTAGGCCCTTCATTTGTAGACCAACTTACCATGTAATTATAAGCATGTGTCTTCATAGTCATTTTTAAGTAGAGGAAATTGGTTTTGACCTATAAGACTTAATTCTGTATCTCAGCATCATGCAGACTGTGAAGACCGAAAGTTACTATCAATCTATCGATAAGGTATGAGGTATGTCTAATTATCCTTCTTGATTTTGAGGACTTCATTTCTTGAACAGTTTCAAATTATAAGTTCCCTTCCTTGTGTAGAGTGGCTTACTATGTAGTTAGAGGTATGGATCTTCATATTTCTTTGACTACTATAAAAAGAATGTATTCTGATGAATATGATTTCTCTCTGTGCTTGAACAATGCCTGCACTGTGGAGACACATGGCTGGAAACCCACCCATCTCTGTTGCCCGGTATTTAGTTCCTGGAACAGATATGAGTTATATAAAGAGCCACATAGTTTGTTACATTCAGGAATGTAAGCTTACACTTTTTATGGAGTTGATTCACATCAACTTGGCACATAATCAGTGAACACCTAGCAGCTGGTAATCTTAGAAGGTGACCACCACGTTACTTAAGTTCAATTCTAACTTCATGGTAGCCTTTGGTGGCTGTCTCTTATACAGATCAAAAACATGTGTCTTTGTGGTTTGTATATTGTTCACATACAAGAAGAAGTCTCTTTCCTTCCTAAACTTTTCAGTTCTACCCAACTGCAGTAAAGATTCACATTAAATATTTTACCAAACACTACTCTGACATTCCCATTTCTGTTGTTTTACTCCTCATACACACATTAATTTTGGATCAACTTATCTAATTACCACTCTCTGCTTTTCTTCCCCTTACTCTTCTGTATAGTCTTTTTAGACCAGTTACATCCTTACCATATTTTTCTAATATCTCAGAATTTGCAATTTACTTGTTCTTATCATCTAATCTTTCATTAACATTCTGTGTTGCTATTAAAAAAGAAAACCTATTTCAAACTAAACTTTCTAAAATTGCTTCCCTTATACTCCTGCAACTAACCCATACAGCATGGTGAGGTAACTTGTCGACCAATTCCATGCCCAGCCAAGACATGCAAGAATCCTGTGTACACGGAAGGAGAGTGTTGCCCCGTATGCCTAAGTAAGTGAGTTTGAATGTTTTATTAATTACAATTTTCTGATGTTATGTATATCTGGATTAAATAGAATTACAAAACTATTTCACAACATATTACTTAGGTTTATTCATTACTTCAGAACAATGTTCACTGAAGGGTGTGGTATATGACCATGGAGAAACAGTGTCACCACGGCAGTGTGTGGATTGTGAATGTAGAGATGGTAAAATGCAGTGTCGCAGAGTTGACCCTGAAGAAGCCTGTCCACCTCTTCCTTGTCCTGAAGATCAGCAGTTTACAGTTCCTGGGCAGTGCTGCAAATTCTGCCCTGGTGTGGATTATTGTGCTCAAGGCCATGATTGTCACCCTAATGCTACATGCATCAATCTTCAGACAACTTATGCTTGCCACTGTAATGCTGGGTTCACTGGCAGCAATGGTCGAATTTGTACAGGTCAGCATCTCATTCTGAAGGCGTTTGGATAATTCAATGTCCAACAGTTTTACATCTTTACAAACATTGAATTTTCATAACTTTATACACTGTTCATATACTTGTTAAGGTTAAATTGCAGTTAACAATGTACTTGCAGGGCTGGAACCTGCCTAGGTATCTCTGCAAGTTATTACAGTCATTAATCAACTTTATTGAATAAAAAACTTAAATTGAATTGGAGAAGCTTATAAGAAAGGTAGTGATGCATTAATTATCATCCTTTTAGAATGGTGCCTGTTATGATTCATGTCTGGCTAGGTTATTGGGAAAAGATTAGAGTATCAAGGACTTGTATTAGCTGTTTTAATGATTACTGATACTGTAAATCTAAACAAGAATGCTCTGTACTACAGATATTGATGAGTGTCGTGAGGTTGGTGCACACCATGGGCACTACTGTCAAGCTCACACCCACTGTCTTAACACTGTGGGATCATATATATGTCAGTGTGAAGATGGCTACGTACGTGTGGATGAACTAACTTGTGTTGAGCGGGATGAATGCAGTGAGGGAGCTCACCAGTGTCATGAGCATGCATCATGCACAAATACTCGTGGTGGGTACCACTGCACTTGTCATGCAGGCTATTCTGGAGATGGATTTAACTGCATGCGTAAGTATACATTTACGGTTTTTGAATAAATGCTTGAAAATATGCTGAAATAAGATGAAAATTCAGTACTTGTCTCAAAATGGGTAATTGAGAGAAATGTTGTAATCATATAGGTAGATAAGTTCAACAGATAACTGCTTTTATCATTATAAACAGCATAGTTGCAAGATAGATATGCCTGGCTGTTTCCTACAAATTCCTCATTGTCTGTCAAGCAATACATATTTAATGGTAATGAACTGTGTTCATACAGTTATACACTAATACCTGACTGAAAAATGCAATGGTAAAGATGTATTAACTCACAATATCAGGTTTGAAATATATTCTATTGCATAAATTTGGGGCAGGAACAAGCAAACAAAAAAAAACTTACTGGAAACATTTCATCATATACTTGCAGGAAACTTATATGAGTCCCATTAATCTTTCAGCTGTGTGCAACACCACATGTGAGAATGGTGGAATTTGTGTTGCACCTGGTATTTGTAAGTGTCGACGAGGTTTTAAGGGACAAACCTGTGAAATGGATGTTGATGAATGTGCCCTAGAACTGCACCACTGCCATTCAAACTCACGCTGTGTTAACCTCCCTGGTTGGTATACCTGCCACTGCCTACCAGGCTACACATCCCCCTTAGCACATAACAGCCAAGGCCTTCTTTGCCAAGGTAAAACTTATCCACTTATTCTGTACATGATACATAACTGAAACATATAGGAATTTTAAATTTCAAGATTGTTTATGCCTCTGACTAAAGTATTCTGAATTTCTTTGGATACAGAAGCTGTTGTTGTTGTTAACATTAGTATTATTATCATTATTATTATTATTATTATTATTATTATTATTATCATTATTATTATTATCATCATCATTATTGTTATGACTTTCCTTAGATGTGGATGAGTGTAGTGAAGGAACAGCTACTTGCCATGAGTCAGCAACCTGTGTAAACACCGAGGGATCCTTCTTATGTACCTGTGACAACAGTACCACCTGCTCTCATGGTCAGTTACACCTTTTGTGACAAATTTGCTATTGAAATAATGTGAAGAAAGATGCCAAAAAAGTTTTAAAAATTTCCAAAGGCAGATTTCACTTAAGTTAATGTAGCACTTTGCTGCAATTATCTTAATGTATATCATGATTATTTTCTGAGCCTGACAGTGATCCAGGGATTTAGGCTATATTGGCATTCATTTAAACCAAGATGGACCAGATTAAATGGGAAAGAGTTGCAAGGAATATCAGCACTAAAATGATACTAGAATTATTGATTTCAAGTTAAGCAGTGGTTAATCTTTAATAAAGTATCAGTTTATCCCTGCCACTATTTCAGTATGAAACTAAATAAAACTTGTATCAGTACATTCCTTACACTAAGTAGATGTGACTTAGACTAGTGCTGCAAAATTTGGAGCTTTCCTTTTACCTGACTTAATAAAGAAATGACTGTGGGAAGGACTATGAAGAGCAAGGAAAGTTTAGGGTTAGTTAATTAAAAAATTAGTGAAACATTCGTAGAGGCCAACAGAACCTATAAAAATTTCACCCAACTTCACCCAACAGTTGAGATTTATCTTAATTTTCCATGTAATAACTGAAATCTACCAAACAAACCCATGAGAGTGTCATGCCAACTAGCAAAAAAACATAAAAATATGCGATATCAGGCAGTGCTGCCACCCAGCCTTCCACAGACAGTTGTTGTAAACAGTTCCCAGCAACAACCCACATTAATGTTGGCATATTTCTGCAATCATTCTTGGCTGCTAAGGAAAGTAATGTGGGGGTTTTATAGGTTCCACTGATTTTGGTAAGTGCTTCCCCTACTTTTGCACTAATCAGGCCTACATTTTCCCTGATTTTCATAGCTTTTCCCACTTTTTCCATTATCTTTTATTATCACAGGACAAAATAATGCTGCAAATCACACAACACCAACCTAAATATCTCTACTAAGTGTTTTTGAATTTAGTGATAAGAGTTTCATCCAATTCCATAAGGAAATATAGTACTGGTCTTCAGTGATACATTAAATATAATTCCAAGTCTTGTGCATGCAAAACATGATTTAATGAAAAGAATAGTGAAAAAGAAAACAGTTTCTAAAATGACAAGACCGTATGTACTGCCAGATAGCACCCATATACTGAATGATATCCCCGCTATTCAGAAAATATTTTAAACTGAACAGTAGGCAAGTAAATGACAACCAACCAACAGTTGAACTTTTACAATATTATCGTCTCTAAATCCTACACTTGCTGTCAGACTCAGGAAGGGGGTTTTAAGTCTGAGAGACTTTTTCTGAAATACGGACAGGACAAGCCAAAGGATTAGTACTGCTTACCAGCCTTGACATTGGCTTGGACCTCATAAAATTGAGTGTTGAGGACCAAGGATGGGTACAAGGTGGAATGAAACCACACACTAATGGCAGCAATAGTGACACCACATTCTTAACCTAATCTTAGTCAGTAATTACTCAACAGTTGTTAGTGAGGGTGGGATGACTGATATATAATCAATGAATTTTCTCAATCAGTTAGTTTTAACATCAGTATTTGTCTAAAGAAAATGTTTTCCATTTAATCCTGTCCAGTTAGGGCTGGACAAGTGCTGATCCATCCCTAAATCCCAAACTTATCCTGTCTAGGTTTCAGAAAAGTCTCTCTTAAACTCAAAACCATTCTTTTATGAACAGGCTGTGTGGTGAGTGGAGTGGAGCGAGCACATGGCGATGTGTGGACACCTCCTGGTTCTGAGTGTTCCCAGTGTATTTGTTCTGAGGGTACTGTGACCTGTGACCGTTTCATTTGTGACTGTTCTGACCCCAACGTTAACCCTGTCTGTTGTCCTCATTGCGATCCACGTGCCTCCTGCTCACATCAGGCACAACCACACATCACCTTTCACAGTGGTCAGCGTTGGATATATCAATGCCAGACCTGTGAATGCCTTGTGAGTATGATTTTGATATTAGCTTACCATTTTTATTATTGTTACCTCTGAAATTTACATTTCATAATTCCAAATGAAATGCTGTATATCATTTCCTACATTCGGAGGAGGTTGGTACCTATTGATTTTTCCTCAAACATATCATGCATCTTTGTATCGTCAGTTACATAAGACAAAACAACAAAATTCCATAAACTTGCCAAATGTTCCTATTTCTTTGTTTGGTTTTTACTTAATGAAGCAATTGAACATGCAATTTCTAAAGAATGATTTGCCTCAACTAAGAGTTTAACCATAATGTATAAGTAAAAAATTCAGGAAGGGAAGCAAATTAATAAACATAATTTGGATACAACTTTGTTTGCTGGTTAATTTTACACAAAAAAGCAAATATGTGAAAAAAAATGATAGATGACAGGGTGAGGCTACCTTGCCAATATAGCTATAAGGGAGAGCCATCAGTCATATTAGACTGTGGGTTTTCTTCAGGATGAATACATTTTTAATTCAAGTATTTTTTTTTTTTTTTTTTTTTTTTTGTAACCCATGGAATGTGAAATGATATTTTAGATCAAAATTGCATGGTATATGCAATAAAGACATTAAAAGAGAGGAACTATTAATGGTTTTAGCATAGCATAATAAAAGTTTCAATACAACATACACAGGATCCTAATATTTTGAATATTGAATTCAGTGCTGGCTAGCTAAGTAAGTGTACTTCCTAGGTTAAATTCAGTCCTGGCTTGTGTTGGCCAACCTAGTTGCTGGTAAAGGAACATTCATCTCCTTCTGATGGTTCGGTTTAACACTGGTTAACCTAAGAGAAAAAAACTACTTTGATACTAAGCATCAGTATCAGCTACTTTCCACTGTGCATACTGTTCAGGTCACTAGTGGGAAAATGTCATAAGTAAAAAAAAAAAAGTGCAAAATGGCAGTAATCCAGTCGTAGCTTAATTTACATAATGAAATTCTGTCACAGTAATATTGTGTTCATATCATGACTAAAAGTAAGGACTAACTCAATCTTACAATCTTCCATACAAGATTATTTATCTGGATCTCTTCTTTCTTTTTTATCATCAGTATGGCGAAATAGATTGCTGGCCTTTAGAATGTCCACCAATGCATTGCTCATCCCCTGAACGGGTACCTGGTGACTGCTGTGCTCGTTGCCCAGATGATCCCTGTATGGCCCCAGATACAACTAACACTACTGTAGGTACTGCCCTTGTAGACTCCCCACCTCCTCAAGGCTGCCACTACCTGGGTGCAACTTATCCTCCTGATGCTGAGTGGGCAGCATTGAATGATGACTGCGTTACCTGTAGGTGTCAGGTAAGTCAACACAAGTCCAAAGAATTCTCTGAATTAACAATACATTTGTCAAAGATTGTCATTAAAAATAATTACTTTAGATTTTTCAATGTGGTATCAACAAAGAACATATAACTGCTTGTTAAAATTGCATAACAAAGTGTTACTGGACTCCATCTGCTAGTGGTTATACTGTGAGGGAAAAGTCATCTTCAGCGAGGCTGCATAATCGTTTGTTGACAAAAGGGAGTACAGCCTTAGTGAAGAACTTTTCACTCCAAAGGAATCTACCATGTTACTGCCAATTTCAGTAGCACAGCCTTGGAATAGCAGGAGCTCCTGGAAAACGGGTCTTGTTGTAAAAAGAATTGGGTCTCAGAGCATAATATTAATAAATTAGTGGATTACTTGTTGGATGCAACATTTTTAACATGTAATCTCCAAAATACTGCACTAGACTTACAAATGTGGCAAATATACATGTAAATCCTAAGGCTGACATGTGTTGACATGATATGTAACTTTAAATATGGTTTTTCTTTCATGTCTAAAGCTCCGATCACAAACAGAAATCTTCAATCAGGCTAAATCAAACATGAATAAGGGCTAAAGAGAAGAAGTAAGGAAAAACTAATATGATTGTGATGAGTTCCAAAGCTCAGTGTTGTTGGAAAAGAAAAAGACCACAATAGCTTAAACTTGAATTGCCAGTGCTTCTACATTAATGATGTGACATGGTGGCTTACGGAATATTACATGGAAATCATATCTTACTAAGGCTGTGGAAGTACAATAGCTTAATTTTCCTGTCAAGTTACTTTAAAAGCATTAACATTAAGCTCTGCTGTGACCTCAAAAACTGTTCCTGTCTGTTGAAAAAATCCTGAACAAGTATTTATGTGTGAAATATTAATTCACAATTACTGCATGGAAATCATTTGATCATGTTAACAGCAGCTTGTTACTTCAGAAAGTAGATTTTGCAGTTATGAATATTAAAAACAATGATAAATGCACTTTACTTTGATAAAGAGCTTAAGGAAATGAAATAATCCAATTACATGCACCACTCTGCTGTTTTTATGTTTAAATCTATTCCAGGAAGACCAACCAGTCAGGTTGTTACTCACCCATACCTATGGTGGATTACTGTTACAATGAAGCTTACTCACCCATACCTATGGTGGATTACTGTTACAATGAAGCTCAGTATTTTACTGTAAAGAGTACCTTTGTTTTGCAGATTCTCCTGTAAACACCAGTGGCATGGAGCAAAAGTAATAAACTTTTTTTCAGTATTAAGCTTCTATACTGATACACGTGTGGACTTCTCACCAGTATTACAGTCAAATTATACTTCACGTCACGGAAAAATGAACTAGAAAAGGAGTTATTAGGTTATAGCTTTCAATTGTAGCTTTCATCAATGCTACAGCTGCTCTTCTGAAACCAAGGTGATGTAATTCTGTGTATCTTGACAGAATATAAATGCAATTGAACATCTCTCCAGGTATAAGTATAGAGCTGAAAATGAGTCTTTTTAAATAAAAATATGAAGCTCAAACTACCTTACTAGTTGTGCATGAGTTGGATTATGTTGTTTCTTTTTTTGTGAAAATAGTTTTACAGAAACTTGAAGGTTGAAAACTTTATCATGTTATACTAATATAAATACTGTGCTTGCTGTGTTATTTACAGTACTCTAATCATTACAGATATACACCATTTCTATTACAGGTTATAAAGCCAATGCAATTTGTAATAATTAGGATACTGTATTAATTTTCTTAGTTACATTTTGGATGATTTTCAGATAAAAGATTTTATTTCTGTTTTGTTTTTGTTAAAGAGGGTTAGTGTTTAAATTAATCTAAAAGTACACATCCAATTTATTCACTATACTGAACTGTTAATGAGCATGAGAATACATGTACAGGCATGTTTATATATCAGAGATTTGAAGAGACAAAAAACAGTGAGTGGATCAATGAAAGTGCAGTGAACTGAGTATCAGAACTGAAAGAATGTGAAATTAGAAAAAAAAATTAATCAAAGGATTTATGATGTACAGGTTGATGACTGAGGTTGCCTAATTTTCAGAAGTACATGCCTAATCACTTTAATGCTGTAATAGCCTTTTGAATCCAAACCAACCCACTGGCTGCCTTTAGATAAGCTCCCTTAAAGTTACATCCTCCTCGTGCCAAGTACCTTTTTTGGTACTGAATGATTTACAGCAGCTCTTTGGTCTCTATTCAGGTTTTTTTTTTCCCTTTACAATCATGGTCAGCTTTCAGGAAGTAGGCACTGTATCCATACTGCCAAGTTGGTTTTCCTGAATACGGTAAGTAGGTAACAAGCCCCTTGTCATTCTTGTAGTGAAATCTCTGGTTTGACAGTATTTGCACCACCAAGACCCCATTACTTTTCCATGCAAACACACCAAACTAAAGGATTTCAATTTCCCTCCAAGATAACATTCTAAATCTAAGTCTCCTACTTACAGAGAAGCCTAGGAGCCCCAGTCTTTTAAGAACATTAAACCTATGTATTCTTCTCACATACCAGCAGTACCACATCACTTTGTACCCATAGGTCTCTCTCTCTCTCTCTCAGCATTAGCCCTGCCAATTTGGCTAAATCTCATCAGGGGTAATCTCTTTATCTATTTATTTATTTTTTTTTACATCACGGTGATAACCTTAGTAACCTTTGCCTCCACATCAGAAATACAGGTGCTTTAAACTATCTAAATATCCCTATGTAGCACTCAAGACGACACTAGTATCATACAAGTTTATAAGAGGTTACATCTTTAATCCCTGAGACTTATCATTTCAAATGCATCACCTTCTTATTTAGGATCTAAAGAACTAGCACCAAATACAACTTAGACATGAAACACATCTGCACATTATCAGCAGAATCTGGATCACTGACCATGAAAATTATGTATGCTGCTTCATTTTAACTGGCATCCAGCATCAAACTCACATACAAAGTCCATTCAGGTAATGATGACTGTAACAACAAAGACAAATTCTTGTCTTATTCAAAAAATAATGGGAAAGAGTCATATGTGCTTCTCTACACTTTACAGCACTATACTTAACATATCAGATGTATAATTTTTTAACTGGAAAGCTGCAAAATGAAAGTCAGTGGAAAAGATGTGAAGAAACAGTAATATAGTCATTAAATGGAAAGTAAACAAAAAAAGTGAGGTGAAGAAATAGAGAATACTGGAGGCATAAAAAGTTTGAAAAATTGTATGAAAATAAAGAAAGGTTATAAGTTATGAGTTGGTGCTCTCCAGGCATAAAACTCACTCCCCATATATATATGCCCAAATGATTAATCACATCTGGGAAACTGCACCAAAAAAGATTTTCAGAAATACCTTGGAGATATGCAATATCAACTTCAAGTTAAAAGTATTCATACGTTTTATCCTAAACCGTATATATCTACTCACAATTAAACAATCTAAATATCTGGAATGTAAAGAAGGAATTTAAGCAGATGACTTGTGGCAAGCTCTTTTTGCATAAGTACATACAGTCTGATCTGTTTAACTTCTCTAATAAATGTATTTCATTTCCAGTATATCCACCCTGTTCGGTACTTTTTCTGTGTTGAGACCATGCCTCACATCCATACAACACTTCTGGGACTAATATTCCACCAAAAATACTCATCTTTGCTTTTACAGATATCCCATCCATTAACACATTAAACAGCCAAGGTAACATCACACACTTTTTCCACAGATCCACCTTCACCTGGAACCATTCATCTTCTCTTCCTACTTGAACATGCCTTATCCTCTTGATAAAAACTCCCCACTACTTCTAGTAGCCTTCTTACCACATATATTCATAACATCTACCAAAAAGCATCTCTATCAACCCTCTAATATGCCACATACAAATCCTTCTGCTGGGAGAGGTAACTAAGCATGAGAACCAAAACTATATATGTATCCCTTGATGCAAGTAACGGGTGTGGGGGGGGGGGGCAGGGCTGGAAACCCTCCCCCATTTGTTTTATTTTCTAAAAACAGAAATATAATAAAGAGCTTGGTGAAGATTTGTGTTTGGAGGCTCAAACCAGGGTGTCTGAATGTGCATGGTTGTAATCATAATAACAAGAAGGGATTAAAGGTGTTATGTTTGATAAGAGAAACCAGAATGTCCTGGCTCTGTGTGAGACAAAGTCAAAGGGGAAGAGGGGGTAAAATGATTCAGGGCTAGTGTGAAAGTAAATGGAAACAACGAGTAGCACTTTTAATGAAAAAGTGACTTCAAGATTGGTATGGGTTGGAGTGAAATTATACCACAAGAGGTGGGTGATTGATAGAGTACATATACCTGGGAGCAAATGAAGTGAGGAAGAAAGAAGTGCTATTTGGGAAGAGCTGAGTGAGTACTTTGGCAGTTTTGATGCAACAATGGAGAAAAGCTTGTCAAGTTAAGCTTTGGAAGAGGAATGGTGATTGGGAATATTTGTTTTAAAAATAAGGTATTTACATAAGCATACACGGGCAAATTAGATTACATAAGCATACACGGGCAAATTGGATTAGGCATCAAAACACGGTGCAAGGGGTGGCAGATGGAATGTCTGTTAACTTTTTGGTGAAAGCTTGGTGTGAGTAAGTTTGTGGAAGTTGCAGGAAAAGAGAAATGACATGATCAAAAAGTGATGAAGTGAGTGATCTCAGAAAAGTGACCTGTGTGCTGAGATTCCAACAGAGACTGAAGGACAGTAGAGTACGAATAACTTGATTTAGGGAGTGGAAGAGGAGTGGCAGGTATTTTGAGCAGTGCTTAAGTGTGCATGTGAAATGTGTGGTATGCAGATGGGATGCAGACATATGAAAAATGCTAGTGAGAGATGGAATGAGGGAGCCAAATGCAAGGAAGGAGTGTAAGTGATCAAGAGGAGTACAAGAGAAAGTGGTAGGAGGGCAAGAGAAATGTTTAAGAACTGAAAAAGAGGGCACAAGACATGGTGTGAAACAGTATCAAGGAACTAAAGAAAGAATAAAAATATGTTGAAAAGGACATGAATAGTGTGACAAATAAAGGTGACAATAAGAAGAGTGGATGGGAAAGAGGTAACAGACAAAGAAGTGGTGAAAAACTGGTAGAGTAAGTACTATGAAGGACTACTAAATGTAAAAGATGTTACAGATGTGGATGAAGTGTATTTAAGATGAGGTGGCATGCATAGTGAAGATGTAATGAATGGTATGATGAAAACAGATTCAGCAGAAAGACTCTAAAAGATCAAGTTGCATAGTGACAGAAGTGAATGCAATTGCAGAAGAGCTTCTCATGAAAGTAGATTAGAGTACTGTTGAATGGTTAGTTAAGTTGTTTACTATTTGGGTAGTCGAGAAAGAGGTGCCTGAAAACTGGCAACATGAATGTACAGTCACCTGTGTTTTAAGGGCAAGGGGGACAAACATGAATGTTCTCATTAGAGGTTTAAGTCTGTTGGGTGTACCTGAGGAGGTGTACTGGAAGGTGGTGATTAAGGTTGCGGCATGCACACAGCATTTCACTGGAAAAGTATATGGAGTAGAGATCAGATGTTTGCAAGGAATTTGTGTGAAAAATGCTAGGATAGAGGGGAATTTTGTATGTAGTATCTACAGATCTAGTGAAAGTATTGGTTGATGGTAAGGCCTTGTGGAAGGGGCTATAAATATGTGATTGATAAAGAGGCCTTGTGGAAGGTGGTATGAATGTATGGGGTGAAAGGAGGGTCACTACATGAGGTCAAGAGTTTTTATCTGGAGAGTAATAGATGTGTGAGAAGGAAGGGAGGAAGGTAACTGGATTCCCTGTAAACCTGGCAGAAAGGTGAATCTCTCTTAAGGATGGATGATATCACCATGGCTGTTTAATGTTTCATGGATAGGATGGTGAAATATGTAATTGCAAAGGTTTTGGAGCAAGTATGCTGCAGATGGGGTGGCTTGGGAGGTGAAACAGTTGTTGTTTGCAGGTGCTGTGACTCTAGTAGTGGACTTCAGAAACTTCAGAAGATAGTGACTGAGTCTGAGAGAGTGAGTAAAGGGAGAAATTTGAGAGTATATGTCAACAAAATTTAGAAAATGAACTGTAGCAGGGAGGTAAGACAGGATGTCTGTAATGTAAATCTAAATAGAATGGACTTAGGAGTGGAGAGCCTTTGTTACCCAGGAGTGGATGTGGCAGTAAATGGAATTGTGGGTGGCTGAAATGATTCACAGGGTGGAAAAGTGGACAAAGATCCTAGTTGCATTAAGGAATGTGTGGAGGGAGAGGTCAGTGTCTGTAGTTGCAAAGAGGGTCATGTTTGAAGGTACAGCATAACAGTCCCAACTGTGCTGCATAGATGTGTGTCCAGGGCCTTGAACACAAAAGTAAGGAAGAGGGTGAAGGTAGTGAAAACCAAATATTTGAAAACAATATATGTGATGCAAGGTGGGTTGATTGTTTATGGAATGACATACTAATAGAAAAGTAAAGTAGTAAGTACAATTTGATTTAAAGAGCTGACCAGGGTGTGCTGATACAGTTTAGACATATGGAAAGGATGAGTTAAATAAGACTGATAAAGAGGATATTTATGTCATAAATGAAGGAAGCAAGAGGGAGGCAGAGAAGGAGATGGGAGTCTGGAGTGAAGGGGGCTTTGGGGTATCAGGGCTTAAACATTCATGAGGGTAAGTGGCATAAATTGAAAAGAATGAGTTGGATGGGTGTTTTATACGGGGCGTCATGCCATTCATGGGCTAAATCACAGCACATGGAGTTGTCAAGGCAAACCACGAGTTAGTCTACGAGTCCTAGCTGTTAATGGTCAACTTTGTTTTGGTGAACATATCTGACAGCCAGAGGCTGGATGTGTTTGAATAAGAGTATGTTCACCAATTTCTGACAGTAGCTAAATAAGGCAGTTAAAGCTCTTACATATAATATAAAAATATTCATTTATTCATTCATTAATTTAATATAGTGATGAATTACATTAGAAATGTCTGTAATGATAATTATCATGTTTTATTTTTCATTTGTCTGTTTACATATCTCTATGTCTGTCTCTTATCTATACCTCCAGTCTCATTTTCTTAGATGAAGGTCAGGGACATAAAGCCTCACAGCCTATTCTTAAATATTTCCTTCTGAGTACAGTATGACAGGGCAGCCAATGCTTTTTACACTTATGTACTTCATACTTTGCAATAATGGCTGAGTCATCATGTAAGATTCATGTCTGTTTATCCCTCCATACTCATTCACAAAACCCAAACATCCTTATATGATCCACAGTCATCATTAAAAGAAACTAATCCCATGGAATGAATACTTACATACATTACATGTATTAAAAGTTTGTGTTTTCCTTGCTCTTTCACTAGCAGTCAATTATGTAAAAAGTATATATAATTTTGCATTTTTCTCCAAGGGTCTTGGAGATAGGAGCAGGTCTATTGTAAGTCAGTGGTGAGGGGGGGCCTGGGAGATGAGTCAGTTGTTGTTTGCTGATGCCATTAGTGCTGGTTGCAGATTCAAGTGAGAAACTGCAGAAGCTGGGGTCTGAGTTTAGGAGATC
This sequence comes from Panulirus argus, assembly GCA_038088735.1. NCBI lineage: Eukaryota > Metazoa > Arthropoda > Malacostraca > Decapoda > Palinuridae > Panulirus > Panulirus argus. Next base: position 415,892 of record JAYMFT010000041.1, on the reverse strand, counting down.
ATGTGAAAGAAGTAAATTGAGGGTAAATATGTATAAAAGCAAAATTGTTAGGTTTAGCAGTACAGACAGATAGGCTATTTGAAATGCAAAGTTGAACAGGGAGAAGTTGGAGGAAGCGTGATGGCTTAGATAACTGGGAGTGGACATGGCTGTGAAAGGAACTTTGGAACCTAAAGTGAGCCATAGGATGGATGAGGGGGCTAAAATCCATGATGCAATGAGGAATTTGTGGAAAGAGAATTCATTGTTTGAGAGGGCAAAGATGGGTAAGCTTGATGAAATAGTAGTTCTGAAGGTGTTGTATGGATGTGAGGCATGGTCTGTAGATGAGAAAGTATGGAAGGGGAATAACATGTTGGAAACGAATTGTTTGACAACAGTATGTGGTGTGAGGAGGGTTGAGCAAGAAATGAATGACAAGGTCAGAGAGAGGTGTGGTAAAAGAATAGTATGGTTGAGAGAGCTGAAGAGGATCTGCTGAAGCCTGAAATGGTTTTAAATATGGAGAGGACAAGTCAGGAGAGGTTGAAAAAGAGGGTATATGTATCAGAACTGGAGGGCAAAAGGAAAAGGGGGATGGAGATGGAAAAATGGACTGAAAAAGGTTTTGAGCACTCAAAGTCTTCACATGCAGGAGGGTGCAAGATACACAGGGCACAGAGTGAACTAGAGCAATGTGGCTTACAGGGGGTGGCATCCTGTTAGTGGGCCAAAATAGGGCAGATGGAGCAATAAGGGGTAACCACAGAAAGGTCTGTGGGGCCTGGTTGTGGACAAAGGGCTATGGTTTCAGTGCAATATACATGCCAGCTAAATGAAGGATGTGAGCAGACAAGGCCTTTTCTTCATCTGTTTCTGTCACTACTTTGTTAATTTGGAAACTGCAAACAAGTATGAAAGAAAGAAAAATTATTTCAGGCATCCCTCCTTTCTACATCCATTTATACTACTTCCTTCCATGAAAGCCTATTCTTCTAGATTTTCATTCTTCATATTTCCACAAGCCTCACAAGTGTTTCTTTAATTTTGCTTTATTATTCTTACTTTTTCACTCAAATTCTTGAATGGGGAGGTTCCTTACAGATACGGTTATGTTTCCAGCAATCTGCTGTTGTAACAGAATGTCATTCTGTGAGCAAATGAAATCCATATTAAAACAGGGATCTTGTTCCAGACCAAAAATTTACCCAATCTAATTTTTATCTATGAACTATACCTAGAACAAATTACTATCAGTATACCTCACTGAATCATGATGTCATTTTGACTCTGTGATTCAACAACTGTTGACATTTCATTGGTAAATCTGACAATGTTTAATGATTCTTATTGAGAATGCTGGTGATAAGGGATTAAGGTAGGTGGAGGTGAAATGTGGAGTAGGAGAGGAGTGAATGGTTTGTTAAGCCTCCCATAGGAGATGAGTGAATGGTTTGTTAAGCCTCCCTTAGGAGAGGAGTGAATGGTTTGTTATGCCTTCCAGAGTAAGTTTATTCATATCAGTATGTGATATTTATTTTTGCTAATGTCTCTGGTTATTACATCACCAGTTTTAAGTTTTTCAAGTCAGGTAAATCTCACTTTTATGACATTAAGAATATGACAACTTGGTCTTCCTTACAATGTGACCATTGGTGGTTGGAATATAATAAAAATCTAATGCTCTTTCCTTTGATATCATTCTAAAGGCAGTATAACTGAAAGACCTTATAAAATACTTAAATATATCATTAGTAATTGTAAAGAACATAAACAAAATGTCAGTCTTCTTCAAATCTGTTACTGTTGTGAAAATTTAAAGTTGTTCTACAAATTTCTACCCTTATTCTTGGATGTTGGTATCACAAAACGTTGCTCAGTGAACCATCATTCTGCGGGGTTTGCAAGCATTCCATCAGTCTTCCTCATTTCCTTTTTTTTTTTTTTTTTTAACTGTTTCTTCATCATTCTACCATGCTATTTCTCTCTTTATACATGCAATCTTTACATTTTCACATGCATTGTCCCAAAAAAACATTGTGTGCCCCCATATATTTTCAAAGGGGATACACAGCTAAGGTATATTGTGGGTACAAGCATATGATGCTTTCAGGGTGAAACCATTATACATCTAGTTGTTGAGACTAGTGTTTTTAACGGTTTGAGCTGCAGCAACCTCAATGTCTCTCAGGCTATCTTGAGGGAAGGATGTTCTTTATTTATTCCCCTAGGCTGCCATTTCATTGCAGGAATTTCGTCTCTGGGTGTAGCCACCATAATGATATTTGTCAAGTGCCTCCACAACACTATTGTGGCCACCATTCTCATTTCATTCAGCTCTTTTCCTCTTTTGGAAGTTTAGCTTTACATCTTCATTCCTAAGTTTCTCAGCTTTTAGCTATGATCTGCAATTTTACCCTCTGTCTTCCTCATTCTGTGGAATACAAAACAGTACTAGCCCTACATTTTACCATTATATGATCTGTTTCACTCCCCCTTACCTTTTTCACAGATCATACGTCATACACATTATGTTTTGTCATATTCTTTCTTACAGAATAGATCTATTTTGTTTATTCTCATCTTTTGTATTTTGTTTAAATAGAATCCTCATTGGGAAATAAACGTTAATAATACACAGCTCTACTGTTAAACACACTACACGTAATGTTTCACCACATTTATTTGCAATGAGGTCCCCAAGGCTACCTGTTAGCTTTTGCTCAATCCATGACCTAATCATCCTTCACAATGCATTTCTTAAGTAACCAACTAGGATCTTCTCTTCTGCTTCAGGCTGTCACCAGTCTGAGTTTTAAAGCTTCTCTTCTTTATTGGTGCTCGAAGCATATCCAATTTATCACAAAATCATGGGATCTGCCAAGTGTGAAACTGATGTGAACCAGCTGCCTTCACATAAAGAGGTGATAGTGAAAAACAGTGGTGAACTAATAGTATTCATTTACAGAAAAAAACTGTACTAGATTTCTTAATATTGCCCTTTATATACTAATTGCTTGGATTCAGTTTTACAGGAATGATACTGCAGTAACTCCAGAGGAAGTTCAGTGAATCATTAGAATATAAATGTATGTAACTGTACAGGTCACCTGGCTGCTGAGCTACATATGCTGAACTGGTGAAGAAGAAGAGTACCAGATCACTGGTTATTCCCTGTGTATTCCAGCTCTTAGCTAATGGAACTATGATATTACAGATGCCGTACTGCTGGGAGGGTGGAGGTCGGGGTGACGCGGTCCGTGTACACCGGTAATCAAGTTGTGGCCTCTTGTTGCACGGGCGTTGCTTGTTGCGGGGCGGGCTAGTGGCCTAGCGTCGGGTAGTCGTCTTCACTCCCTCAGTTTCTCTCACACCATCAGTGTTTGGGTCCTGCATGACTCACTTCTATCTCTTGTCTGGGATATGCACGAGCCATGTGTAGACTACAGTCTTCCCTCTCTCAGGGAATTGTTGAGTGCAGCTATTTCTTCACAGTATTATTCTAATACACATGTATACAGAACCAGCATACTATGATCCAAGCATATACATTCTTATGCACAAGTTACACACATTTCATGAAAGGCACTATGTGCTGTTAAGCACCCATCGCATTCTAAGCCAGCCCTTAATCATTCATTGTTTACATACATTTACAATATGCTATAAATGAACATCAGAAAGCTATAATAAACAAAACATGCTCTTATATATACAGTACAAATAAACACAAATTTCTAAAACTTGACCAAAACACCAGGTTTAAGGTGGACCAAGCATAATAATATGTTCCAAGCTGTATACAGTCCCCACATACTTTCATGAATTTATCTTTTTCACTACTTCTTGCCATAAGCAGTTACCTTTGAAAATCTTCAAATAATTTTCAGTTCAACTTCCAGAAATCTGTGTACTTCATTCTTTCTGATCCCTGTTGTAACCATCCTCTCGGTGCAAATTCCCTCTTTACCCTCACCAGTTCACATTTTTCTCTTTATTCACTTGCTTGATCTCTGAAAAATCCTTTCATTACATCTAGTCTGGAAAGACTAGATGTAATAAATGTAAATAGGATGCTTTAACACACCTCATAGGAGACAAGTTTGACAAACATGAAGAGTATTATAGATTTTTTGTACAAAAATTCTTTAAATGATTACTCCATCTCTATATTTATACATATATATATATATATATATATATATATATATATATATATATATATTTATATATATATTATCCCTGGAGATAGGGGAGAAAGAATACTTCCCACGTATTCACTGCGTGTCATAAAAGGC
>JAYMFT010000041.1:373003-390005 GCA_038088735.1 Panulirus argus | reverse complement strand
TATATATATATATATATATATATATATATATATATATATATATATATATATATATATATATATATATGAGCACTGCACTGTTACTAAACTCAATATAAAGGCATGTCGTACTTATACAGTGGTTCCTTGTGTCTAGTCTTCCTTCAAGCCCACCCCAGTAGGCACGCCCATAGTGGTAGTGGTAGTGGTAAGTGGTAGATAGAGTGGTGAGTGGTTGTGGTAGTTCTGATGTAGAGTTAGTGTGGGGCTGCTGTAGTGACGTAGGTAAGCAGTATATGGCGTCCCTAGGTCCTCCAAACCACCACCATCACCTGCTTCCCGCGTCTCAGGAAGTGCTGCTACTGCTGCTGTTGCGGTCGCTTGGGTTGGGAGGGTACAGGCGGGGTCCGGGCGAGAGACTGGGCAATGTAATACTCATGTTTGTATATCTGTTCATTCTGACCATAAGAACTTTATAACTGTTACCTTGTTTTCGCTGTCGAACGGAGACCAGGACAATTTATAATGTTGAGTGCAATGATGAATGCAGGAAAGGTACAGCATATTTATGTGAGTGGTTCATAGTATAATGAATTTAATCGGGGTTGTAATGAATAAATTAGTTACCCATATACAGTAATTGCGAACAGTATACAGTTGAAAAAGTTGAAATACAACTGTAAATTCAAGAGACGGGGCCCCCTGAAGTGTAAAACTCCCTCTCCGTATAGTACACACACACAAACACAGATATTTACTCTCGTCACACCAGGAACTGGGAATTATACTTAGTTCGACGTGAAAAGCTTTACTAAATACCGGACACTTTTCACTGACGCCAAATGCAATATCCTTTCAATGTAGGTAACATTATGGTTTCCACGACCACGCCTGAAACCTCCTGTCTTTCAAAATGTATATTTATTTACGTCAGAGTACATACTGTTAAAGTAACCGAAGGAATTTATTACTACGTCTGCATATACACGTAGGTCATAGTAATTAAAGAGATGCTTACATTCCTATTATCTACTGTTGGGTGTTGTATTGTTATAATTACAAGACCAATAATGAATATTAACTAACTCGTAACTTTACACACACACACACACACACACACACACACACCATACAAGTGCCTCCGTCCATCGTGTGGATACAGTTAACTGGCTTCTTTGCAGGTCAGATTCTTCTTAATGACTCCCTTGGTAACACTGGCCAACATGGCCATTTCTACACCGGCTTAACATTCACTGATACATAATAACAACACTAACAGAGGTTAATCTTCTGGCGCTATTGCCACTGGTGGAATACTGGAGTTCAGTCACCGGGTTCGAATTCGCCAGGAAAAGATGAAATGATTTATTGATAGCTATAAGGTCATGTACGTACAAATGATCAGTTCATTACGTTATACTTTGAAGAATGCACGGAACATACGCCGCTAATAATCGCGCGTGTTCACGGAACAGTTGACTGTAAATAATCACATACCATAGCGCATGTTGCTATGACATGGCTCTCCCATAAGTCTGGCAGGAACTGTCATAATCATGAACACTCACACAAGCTAACAATATCATGCGGTGGACAGGCAAAGAACTGAAGCTCTAGCAACCCCGATGATCAGAAACGAGAGACGGCAGTCGTGAGGGGCGGCGGGCGGCGGTAGTGGTGATTGCTGAGGGAACTGGAAGTCAGGAAATGGAAAATGTCACCATTGAGGTCAAGGGGCTACAAAGAGCAAGCGGCTTCGCAGGTCCATGTGAGTTCAGAGTGAATTCGGAGCTTATCAGCAGAGGGATGTCGTCAGGGACAGGGAATCAGAGCCGGCCGACCTGATGGATCAGGTGTAGTACGAGTAGAACGTCCTTAAATTTGCCATAACGGCAGATAACTTAGGTGGGAAATGACTCCGAAGGGGATCATGCTGCACGGGCGAGTACTTGGGAGAGGGCGCGATGGGGTGGTGTGTGGCACCAGGACGGTAGTGCTAGCTGCACGCACCTCCTGCTGGTTATGAGCAGAGGATCAAAGATGCTGGGACTTGGGAGAGACCAGTAGTCGGGAAACACAGACGTCCAGTGATGTGTAGATAAAGGTTTTTCGTAAAAGGGAAAAGGAAAGATTGACGAGAGGTATTAGCATGGAAGTAAGGAGAGATGGAGTGAAAAAATAAAGGCAGATGACGAGGTATGTGTGGCGATAATGACAAAACATGAAATGGGATTGGTGACGGGTGAGGAAATCAAGATGGTGATACAGACGTGAGGAAGTAAGGCTGGTGATGGAAGAAGTGGAGAAAAACGGAAGGAGTCTCAGATGAGAGACTACGGACGGTGACAGGGAGAGATGAAGTGACAAGTACAGCGACCATAAGGAGTTTAGGAATACGGGTGAATGAAGCAGTGGGAATGGTGAGCGGTGAGTGAAGCAGCATGGAGGGTGAGTGACGAATGAGGCGGTAAGGATAGGGAAGGAGGTGGGAACGTGCAGTGGGAAGCAGATGGACAGATGTGGAAAATGTGACCAGCAGGAACGATAGTGTCGAGCAGGGATGCGTTGATAGTGACGTGTGGATGATTGTGGTGGTACAGTCACCTGTTGTGGAGGGTAGTGAGGTGTGGACGATGGCCAGAGGCCAGCACAGGGATGACAGGTCGACCAGCTGCGGGCGCTAAGACCAGCTGGTAAAGGTACTCGCAGGTGGGCTATGCTGACTACTCGTAGGTGGAGACTACACAGTGGCAGTAGCTGCAGTGGGGACGAGAGGGTACTGTAGGTGGGAGACTACACAGTAGCAGCGGTTGTAGCGGGAACGGAAGATCGTTGGAGGTGTAGACTACACAGTGGCAGCAGGAGGGTGGTACCCAGTGGTATACACGGTGGTAAGGTGAGTTGGTACAGATGACAACGGCAGCAGCAGTAAAGAGAGAGAGAGAGAGAGAGAGAGGCAGGCAGCAAGTAGGGGACGCGGGACGGAGGTGTGGTGGAGGCATTAACGGTGTGTTGTGTGGTGATGGTAGTCATGGTAGTGGTGTTGTTGCCTCACACTGGTGAAGGTCGTCTGGCCTCGTGCCGCCTTCCAGACGGGGGGCGCGAACCTTCCTCCGCCGGCTCCTCCCCGCGCCAGAAGAAGACCTGCAGCACCATCCAGCTGCTGGGAAACACACATCTGGGTGAGTCCCTCATCACGCACGCACGCACGCAGCCATGCATTTACACACACTCACACAGACACAGACAGACACGCACACACACACACACACACACACACACACACACACACAGGTACTCACATACATACATTATATATATATATACATATATATTATGGGCTTCCGTGGTGTAGTGGTTAGCGTTGCTGACTACGAATCACTCACGGACCCGCCCGGGTTCGAATCTTGGGCATGGCAGTCGGCCCACAGCCAATCCCAGGTGTTCATCCTCCCCTTGGGGTTGGGCGATAAATGGGTACCTGGCTTAGACTTGGGTGTGTGTATATGTGTATACAACCACACAGGAGGAAAGACAGCGTAAGATACTCTCCCCTCCCCAAAGTAATCACATGCATATACATACATACAAACACGCGCACACAAAAACTCATACACACACACACACACACACACACACACACATACACACACATTCACACACACAAGCACACTACATACGCACATATAGCGCTCTAAGGAATCTTGAATACTGTTTGTTAGTATAACAAGTTACATTTGTCATCCCCATGTTATCTTTAATGGATGATGCTTACCTCTATAATGTTTATAACACCCTGTCATTCACTGCTTCTTGTACATAGTGGACAGCCAAACCATATTCACTGGATGATGTTAAAGAGTTTCAGTCCTGAGAGGTTGCAGACGCGTAACTGATGCCTTGATTAAGGTGGTAACACCTTGGGGACGACGGTACGATCCTTGAGCACGACGGCATGACCCCCTGAGCAGGACGGTACAGCCCTTTGAGCAAGACGGTACAGTCCTTGGGCATGATGATGATGTCGTCTTTGACCTGATCCGCAAGGGTCAGGAGAGAGAGGCTGGACAATTTACCCTTGTCTTGCTCAAGGGTCGTATCGTCGTGCTCGAGGGGCGCACCGTTGTGCTCAAGGCGGCAACAGTGAGTGTGGTAACTTGTGTCCAGTAATGTAGTCTTTTGATAAATAATGTCATGACTCTGTTCTCATAGGCTCACATCCAGATCCCTGTGCTAATGATCCTCTTAGAGCACTATGAGTATTTATCAGTCAACTCAAGGCCTCTTTTTTCTTAGATGCTGCTTCCATATTATTGTAGAAATAATGCCATTTCGGGTCAGTTGTAAAAGATAAAAATGATATTGTAATATACTACGGGGTCGTATCCACTCCCAAGGAAAACGCTGCACCACTTCATGAAGGTCACTGTGTAAGGGAAGTTAGGGGCCGAGATGCGCCGCCTGAAGGCTGTTTCTTGGGAGGGATATGGCCCCAGTAAGAGACTAGAATAAGGTTTGGTAACTCCTGAATGGTATCTAAACATCAGAAGGCAGAGGATGTGAAGGTCTTGATTGAATCTATGGGTAAGTTGCTGAGAGTACTGAAAGGGTTGGTCTGATCCTAACTATATCACAAGTCTAAACCCATCACTGTATTGAAATAAGACTTTCTGTAATTTCTACTTTTATGACATCTTTCTGAAGCCGAACACCTTAGCACAAGATCTACACTTCCATGAGGTAAATCTTCTTCCACTTTCTGGTGGATCATTAGCCATGCTTCAGTGGCTCTGTATTACTACATTAATTGTGATAACGGCTTATCACATCCTTAACACAGTCTCGCTTTCACTGGTAACCACTCACCTTCTTCCCTTCCAACTCGCTAAATGCCTTACTCTCCCTATAAAAACTCATCATTGTATTGAGTAACCCTTCATTTACTCATTAAATTCAGAGCACTTTCCACAAGACTTTCTCTCGATCCAATCATGCACTATCTCTTTCCACAAGACTTTCTCTCGATCCAGTCATGCACTATCTCGAGATCCATATATGCCACATCCGAATCCCGCTCTTTCTCCAAGTATTTTTCGCAAATATTCTTCAAAGCAAATATCTGGACCACACTCTCTCTATCTCTCCTAAATCCACACTGTTCCTCTCGAGTAAGATGTTCTGTGCATGCCACCAACCTCTGAACCATCTCTCTTCCATACACCTTACCAGGCACACTCAACCTCTGCAGACTCGAGCATTCACTTTCGTCTTCCCTTGTCATTTTACAAGGGGTACCATTCATGCGTTCTGCCAGTCCTCAGGCACCACCACTTTAGCCAAACAAAATGTCAAACAGGTTAAATGATAAATCAACAGCAAAGTCAAACTTTTCTTGAGAAGTTTAACTTCAATCCCGTCCCCTTTTGCCACTTTACCGCATCTCATCTTATGCAGGGTTTTCAATATCTCCTCTCTTTTCATCATACCACCTGCCATAACTCTCTTCACTCTCTCCGCATGACACGTCGTCCCAGACACTCTACATCAGCTTCCCTGTCTTGTAACACCTTCAGCAGTCCTTGAAAATATTCAATCAACCTCTTTTTCATTTTTCCTTTACCTAAAAGCACTTCCCTATCTAGTTCCTTCACTATCACTTGCTCTTGTATGTGCATCTGTACACTGCAAACATCTGAACCAGTGTGCACCAAAGTCATGGGAACACACACGTTAAGCACACCCCTAACCTGTAGACAGACGCTCATCAGGTGCAGATGCCAGCTGCTGAGGCCACAGCGTGTTGTGCTACCTTATAAAATGTGTTCAACACCAAGTGAAGACTTACTTGCACTACTGTACTATGTGAACATAAACCAGGGGTACCCCTAACTAGTGAACACACACACGCTAAGTAAACTACATCTTGACCTATACCCCATGGGTACTCCTACCTTGTGAATACACATCATATGCACTCATATATCGTATGTACACCATGTGCAGTAGTTCCTAGTGCACAATGCGCCCATGTCTACCTTGTGAGCTCACACCTTGTGCGCCTCTCCTTTCCCTATCTTTTATTAATCACGTCCACTCTTATCTTATCGACGCGTCATGTGAACGACTTCCTCGTAAACCCACTCCACGTACACTTCTGTATACCTACACCATGTATACTCCTAACGTGCAAACAAAGAACATGTAGACCACATACATCATACGCACTGCTTACCTTAAGAACACACAGTTTGCGCTGCTACTGTGGAAGATACCATCAACACTACTGTCTTGCAATACATACACTACGTACTCCTGCCTTGTGAATACATACCATGATGCGTACTTCCATCAAATGGACATATCTAATGCGTACTGTTCAGTAAGCAAAATCATGCCTAATGTCCCATGAACATGCACAGCGTTCACCCCACCATACGCAACTACGCAGCCCTTTAATTTGCTCTCAGGCGGCAAGCTTTAACTTCCACCAATATTCTGTCAACAGGATGACTAACATCCTTGCTACACACTTCCACTTCACTAAACAACGGGAATCGTTTGAGGTAAAGATCCTTTTCCAAAGGGTTTCATATAATGCTTCATCGTCTGCCCTTACGTGATTTTTCTACTGAAATCATCAGCTCCTGTGCTTTCACCAGTATTGCTACCACTACCAAGGCCCAAGATGAGGTGCCCGAAGGACTGGCGGGGTGCATGTAGAGTACCTCTGTACATAAACAAGGGGTACAGAAACAGCTGTAGTAATTGGTGGAGTAAAAGTCTGTTGAGTACACCTGGTGAGGTGTATGTTTGAGGTGTGATACTCTCGACAGCGTTGTAAGGTATGGATGCGAATCTTGGGTTCGAATGCAAAGAAGTGGAAGTGGTTGAGGATGTGCAGGAAATGAAGTACCTGAGGACGACATGTGGCGTGAGGCGGGTTGATTGTGTGAAAAGTGATGTTGTCAGAGGGAGGAGCGGCAGCGGGCAGAGTCTGATTGAGACGGCCGACCAGGAAGAGACTGACAAACAGGATCTACGTGTCGGAAGGAGGGAGCGAGGAGGAGAGGGGAAACCGAGAGAGAGAGGGAAGGATGGAGTAAAGGACCCCTAAGTATCTAGATGGGCGAAAGGCATCCGCTGGACACACACACACACACACACACACACTGTAGCTTTGTATGTATCCTAACCTTGGAGGGGTATGTTCGAAGGCTGGTGAGGAGACTGGCCCACTGGTACACCGACTCTCGTCATACGCTGTGACTGACCTTCATTATGTTAATCAACAGCGTTGACTGAATGACACGACGCTAGCCTTTCTCAAGAACCATGACTCCCTGTGTCAAGGCACATGGCAAACCTTTGCCTGCATCTCATGAGTAATATGAACGAGTACACTCCGACTGACATCACCTACCGTGTCCCTCAGAGATTATATAAACCAGATGTAAGTGTGATAAGACACGCACCTTTATACAGAGTAAATTGCACTGTGACTCACAAACATCGTGTGACTTTGCAATTGATTGTGGATTGAGGCACTCCCGTGTAGCAGTGAGTCATTCCAATATTCAACCAGGGCATCACTACTCACTCAGGTCAGATTATTGAAGTTAATCACACTATTTAGACAAGTTCCTAACTTCTTCTAAGCATAATTCAAGACAGACTTTTCTTATTGTGATTCCTCTGCAGCAGTAAGCTGGTTCTGATCTTTATCGTAGCAAGTCATGACTCAAGCATTCTAAGCATGTTATGATTGCATAATATGAGTCCGTGCCATGAAGGCACCATATCATTACGACAAAAGGCATCAAGTATGACAGGACAGACTTAATCATGCATGTCTGTCATGCTTGACCTTCACGGGATCTGTCAAGGCTGACGTTTATCCAACATGTTATGACTGATGCTTACCAAAACACGTCGAGGCTAAAGATTTGGTAACTGACCTTTGTCATGTCTCACGAAGGATCTTCAATGACCTTTGTCATGCACGTCTCACGAACTGCCTTCAGTGACCTTTATCACGCATGTCACACGAAAGTTCTTCAAGCATTTCGTGGGTGATCCGCATCAGACATGAAATGCCTGAACTTTCTCAATCATGTAGCAGTGACTGACCTTTATCAGGTACGACAGAACGACATACTTTAGTAATTATCAACACCCTAAGCAAGACGGTACAACCCCTGAACATGATGGAACTTCCTTTGAGAACGGCAATACAACCCTTGAGTACAACCCCTGAACACGATGGAACAACCCTTGAGCAGGTGCGATACGACCCTTGATTACGACACCTGAACACGATGGAATGACCTTTGAGAACGGCGATACGACCCTTGAGCACGACTCTAAGACAATTTGAGTACGACGACCTTGCCTTTGAATTGACCCTCGAGGGTTCGACCGAAAACCAGGTCGTCATACCCACGGATCGGAAGCCAGGGCTCAAGGGTCGTACCGTCACGTTCAAAGGGTCGTCGGATCGTCAAGGCGTATGAGACTACTATTATGACCCGCTTTATGACTGAGGTTTTTGGTCATGACAGAGATCATGACATGGCAGGGCTGACCTTAATGGTCATGTCAGAGATAACCACGAGGCAGGGCTGACCTTTCCTTAAACGTCTTGAAAGTGATGTGAATACAACATTACGCGTCAAGACTCGAACCGCAAACCAGTGTAAGTGTCTGACCTGACTCTCTGACCTTTCTCTGCCATGTATTTCCACGCGTGACGTCCAGGAACGTGAAGCGCACGGGACGTGATCCTGGACGCTTACCCGTAAGTCATGCTAATGATCTTACGCTGATCTTATCACGTTAGCACCGAACATTACCAAGTCCAACAGGATGCCGATGCGAGGTATGTGTGTGTGTGTGTGTGTGTGTGGTAAGTAACTCCTATCGTGTCATTAATATTCATTAAGTCACGGCAGTGACAAGTGCGCTCTCTGGCCCGCCTGCTCTGTTATGACACTCATGAACTCTGCATGACGGGTGGCCATTCACACCGCAAGAGTACGTTGCAAGACCTCTATTTACGGTGTCTTGCGTGTCATGAGACACTCTCATCAAGCGTGTCATGCATGGTACCGGGCTGAGTGAGTGTGTGTCATGACACTTTGGGCCTCGTGTGTCACAGGACACCTTCAACGCAAGTAAGTACACTGACCTTACGGCAGTACAGTACAGCCTTCACACACCACACCAACGGGCCTTCACATATGTGTTGGTTAAGACCAATGATAATGTACAGTTAACATGTCCGACCTGAAATGGCATCATCAGCATTGTGCTAGGACCTTCCACTCTTAACTATAGTACGGTCTCATTTTGCCCCCTTTCCGCTAAACCAGTAGTATTTCATTCACCATGTCAGTGCTGCTCCAACACTGCTGCTATAATGGCTATACCTTTATATATATTTATTGCGTTTTACCCTCAAAATTACCTTTTTTAACTTTTTTGTTCTCATTTACCCTCTGTAGCGTCCTTCCTGTTCCTTTTGTCCCGTAGCAGCCTTTCCTCCAGCAGCCGCACTTGTAGTTTACTCATCACATGTACCAGCACAGTCTCAGCCTAACTGGCCAGCAGTTTTACTCACCCTCAAGTAGACTAGCACTTGCTCCCTTGCCCTTGTCAAATACCCTTCAAAAAGAATTTTTATTTTCATTTTTTGTTAAGATATTACCTGCACTGGTACCCAGCAGGCGCCCCTCCCCTGCCCTCCCCTAATTAGCCTTGCCCCGAGTGGGGCGAGGCACTAACCCTCCTCTGCTGTACCACCGAGCAGGGGACTTGTTCGACATGCTGCTGCCTATGCTGAGCATCTACCAGGAATACGTCAGGAACCACCACTACAGCCTGCAGGTGCTGGCCGAGTGCAAACAAAACCCCCATTTTGGGGCCTTCCTCAATCGTTTGGAAAACAAGCCGAGCCTTCAGGGCCGCACGCTGGAGACCTTCCTCACCTACCCCATGCATCAGGTGAGCTCCTTAATATTCCTGCAGCATATCAGCTTTAGCTTACACCTATTACTCATTCCTATGGCCTTCATGAGTAATTCTGGTCGATGACCCGTAAGACAGGTATCTTCCCTATTATTTTCTGCCACACCTTCCCTACGCCTCTCGAGTGAGGATGCAAATGTTTTAAAAAAGTTCCAGTCCGTCACAGTAATCCATCACCATATCAAGCAAGCTCTTCATCCTACTGGTCCGCTATATTCAAAGCTTTACTTGTAACGACTCATTCGTTTCCTCCTCATCTTGCTAAATACTTTATGCTCCATCATCAGTTGAGACACCAATTTATATTCTCAAAATAATTTTTCTTTACAGATCTTCAATCCAACAGTATTGTTCCTTTATCTGTCTCTTCCTTGGAGGTATGTTTCACCCGGTTTCTTCCAAGTTTTTGTTCATCCTTCCATATTCTTTAAGAGATTCACTCAGCCTTTGCACTCAAAATATGCTCTCTATACTTCTCCACTTTTCAGATCTCGCCCCTCATGACACCCTTCACATTCCGCGCCTTGTGTTACCTCCCCCTGTGAATCGCAAACACACAGGCCACGGCGGAGCCATCATCGCACAAAGGTTACACCGGCTTCCGTCCGTGTATGGCACGTAGTTCCTCAACATACAGTACCTCTTGTATTCCCATGATCCTAGGCTACTGTATGCCCCACCCTCGGCAATATACCGTGCCGAGTGTTCACTTTCCTGTAGATTCATGGTAATCACACACTCTGTACGAAAATCAGTTCTTTCTCTTCCTGTTTCATCACATTATTCTCACTAGGTATAGTGCTGTTTTTTCTCTATGATAAATTCACATTCTCCCTGGAAGACAGTGATTCATTATTGTTCAGAGATAAGACATAAGAACTGCAGAAGTGATTCATGGGTAGCATCTAGCAACAGGGGGATAGAAGTACTGACCGAGTGAAGTAAATGTAGTGTGTGTGTGTGTGTGTTGCAGATCCCTCGGTACATCATCACCCTGCACGAGCTGCTGGCCCACACGCCCCACAACCACGTGGAGAGGAAGAGCCTGGACCACGCCAGGATGCAACTGGAGGACCTCTCTCGACAGATGCACGACGAGGTACCTATACCAACCCTTTATACCTTTTCCTATATATAAATAGTCTGGCACTTTATTGCGACGTGTTACTGAGGCTTCGCTTGTAAAATTATAAGGTTGGTCATGTAAGCAGACGAAGTCTGTGTTGTACTCTATCATGGGTAAGAGAGACGTCGTGAATACCATCTTTATCATAATCCTTATGTCTTTATGCAATTATAACTAACCGAGAAACAGTTTGCTTTCCTCATCGTCTATCGAACGTGATTTCCTTGTAGTCACGTCCACTCTCTGCTCCCTTTCGTCCACCATTTAATGTTCTAATTAATAGTAAATTTTGTAAGTAGTGTCCTATTGAGTAATGCTAGTCTGCATACCACTACATATAAGGGGACTTATTAAGCAAGCAGTCATGGAGTAGCGTACCGCTAGATGACAGCTTTTGCATGTTTAGTTTAGGGCTCCCAGACGATTCTTCCAAGTGAAGGATGAAAAGGTAGCCTTCTTGATTCTTGCAGGTCTTTTTTTTTTTTTTTATCTGATGACACGTACTGTACGGGGCAACTGGTAATCTACGTACGATTTTTACAGGTGAGCGAGACGGAGAACATCCGGAAGAACCTGGCCATCGAGCGGATGATCGTGGAGGGTTGCGACATACTGCTGGACGTCAACCAGATGTTTGTACGTCAGGGTAAGAAGCCGGCAGCTGCAGCCGCTCTCAGTTCCTGCTTCCCAAAGGAGGCTGTGCCGTCCTTCCCCCGCAGGTCCATTGATTTCCCTCGCAAGACAACAGACCTCTTCACAAGCGAGGACGGAGAGGAGGCGGGGGCCACGCCACGCTCGCAGCGCTCCCACTCGACCGTCTCCTACATGACCCGCGAGCAACAGATCGCGGCCTTCGGCAACCGACGCCGTCTCTCCTCGCTCAGACAAAGTTCTTTAGGCAGCAGCATCCCAGCTGCGGTGGCAGGTTCGGCTGGTGCTTCCATGGTGCGTCACACGCTCAGTCTGGGCGCCTCACCACTCTCCCCACCACAGCACGACACAGGCCGTCGGGCCTCCGATATTCCTAGAGTTCGAAAGAAGAGCGTTCGTATATCTGACGAGTCTTTTGATGAGTGCGAGGAACTAGCCGCCTCAGGTAGCAGCGCTCAGTTAGGGCCCTCAGTATTCACCCCGTCAGGCACACCGAACTCCTCCCCGGAGGAGGCAGACACTGCAGCCAGGGCTGCAGGCCTCACGCCTGTCGAAGAACGCTCGTCTCTAGATTCTGGGGAAGACCCGCGTCAAGCTGTCACCTCCTGAGAACGGATGGACTGGCTCCTGAGCCAACTCAGTGCCACCGCGAATTACTTGAAGCCTTGCTGTCCTCGTTAATGGCATCTGCTGCCACTTCTACTGTCCACCTTCTATGGTGTTGACTATACCCTGCACTGACAGCCAGATTCTTTACAACTTGTCCACAAAGAAACAGATGGCAATCTATTTACCTTGACTCTCGTATGGGTTTCACTTTTTGAACTTACGTCTAGGTAAAAAGTGATGGTATGCAATATGGCGTCCACTGCTGGCGCAGAGCATAAAATGCTGAATGTGCATGGCACAAATTTTATTGCATGCACCGAATGCGGTTATCTGCTGAAAGTAACACAGTACTGCAGCTCCTGCAAGCATACAACATCGTAACTGCAACATACCTAGAACTACAATGCATCACGTGCATATTATGAACCGCTGACAGCACTTGTTCACAAGTGTGTCATACTGCTGCTGTATAGAGCAGCCTAGCTGCACGGAGCCTAGCATGCCATACGCATGGTATAAGATCACACAATCTCTATGGCTGGTAACATGCCACTTAGGTTACTTGTGGTGCAACTGTGTACCTAGTAGCGGGCGTACAATGTGACTCAGTCCTTGGTTTATTTCATGAATCCATTCCTCGTGGTTTTTTTTAGATGTATCTGATCTAAGGAGCAATACTCAGTACTTCAAGTAGGGAGCATTTAAACCTCCCTGACTACTGGGGATAATGCATGCGAAAAAAATCTTTCAGGTAGTAAAGTCTAATCTTGGGATATTACATGTGCCCTGTCCTGTAGTAGTACATGTGCACATTGCTGCATTCAGTAAGTGTACACAATGCTGAGGGTAACACACGAGCGTGCTGCATTAGAGGAAGCACCTGCATCTAATTCAGGACCAACTGCTTATGTCTCACTGCGCGGGACTGTATGCTATACTTCTGAAGCTCTTGGTGTGTGCTGGGTCTCCCTCGTCAGTCCCCGTACGCGATCACCGCGTGCGCTTAGACCATCAAAATGAAAAGAAATGCAGATAAACCCAGAACCTGAATGTATTCAAAATTATAAGTTCCCCGGTCGCTCTCTGGGAAGATTGCACGTTGTGATCCCCTGATTTGTTGTTACTGCGGCAACCCAGCCTCAGAAGTATCGCAACTGCCCATTTATGGTGGTTGGTACTTGAATCACGTCTTGCAGGCTGCCGTGTGTGAGGTCCTAGCCCTATAGAGGGAAAGACTACTTGGCCTACGTCCTGGCCACTGCTGCTATAGGACCAGCATTACTGGCACAAACGTGGCCAGGGCTATTGAAACAGGCTTGGCCAATATTTCTGACCCGACCGTGGTCAGGACTACTGGCCCAGGCGCGGTCAAGATTACTGGCGCAGGTGTGGCCGCCATTAGTGGCCAAAGTGTGGCCAGGAGTACTGGTCCAAGCATGGGTAGCATTACTGCCGCAGGCGTGGCCAGCATTAGTGGCTCAGGCGTGGCCAGGATCGCTGGCCAAGGTCTAAACGTGAGCCAGGACGCCCACCTTGGGATTGGCAAAAAGGCCTAAATTGAGCTCCAGTAAGCCAGTAGGTCCTGCGGGTGTTGGGCAGGAGAGAAGTGAAGCTCCCGTACAAGAGCAGTTCTCGTTACCAACTACCTAAAGTTGCATAGTTTTATCACACTCGTGAATATCTTTGTTTTACTTTTTTGGAAAAATCTTAAAATATTCTTTCTTTGAATTCATAGTTGATATAATAGAGCTATAGAGCATTTCATGAACACTTTGTTGTAAATAAACGGGTCTTTGCTTCAAATGCCTCCTGACTTATGTCACCGAGTACAGAGGTTCTCTTCCGAGGGCTGAAGAGTTGCATGGTAACTTCAGTAAGCCAGTTTGCCAAACAGGGAAAAGTATTTGATTCCCAGCCATCCTTGTTGTGTCGGGTAGCGCCACCAGCTGCCACACCACCAACCACCAAATCGCCAGAAACCAGCCTGAGGTCGTAAACTCATATTCCAGTTCAGATGACACTCTCCAAACCTGGCCATTTATCGGCAGTACAGACAGTTCTTCTTACCTCATCTCCCATACAAAAATTCCCTGCACTGCTTATGTGTCCACACGTGGTCATGGAAAAATCATGTAAAGGTGCGATGTAGGAGAGATCACATGCTACTGGTGGTGGTGGTATAGTGCTGGACATCCCAGGTGGTGGCGATGATGGTGATGGCGGTGGTGGTGGTGATGCGGTGTCGCGAAGTCCAGATGACGCTGGTGTTGGTGCGTCACTAGAGATGGCGGTTGAAGTTGTCATTGTGGTTATGGTGGTATATATGTACCAGATGAGACGATGGTAGTGAGGTGGTAGCTGTTCAGCGTTGGAAGGAGTCCGGTGATGTCAGCGAGCAGGAGAGGTGATGATGTCGGGTGATAAGAGTGATGTAGTGTTGATCAGGTCAGCTGATGTTAGTCAAGTGCTGAAGAGACCCTGCAGGGTGGTCATGGATGCTGGACGTATGAGGCACAAGAGCCGGACACAGGCTGACCTGTCGAAGAACCATTAGCGCTACTATAATAACTGTGGGAGTCGGGTGAGGCGAGAGGCTGACGCGCTGGTGACTGTACTACAGACAGTCTGGACTCTGCCGCCCTCAACCAGTCTTTACTGCTGGCTAGGACGGGGAACTCGGTGCCATACTGGGGTTCATAGATACCTATTACCCTTTTCATGCTGTGACTGTTAACTATTTCATTGTCAATTTAAAAAAAAAAATCAAATAACTTTTGTACTCAGCTCTGTGTTAATGCAAATACTCATCAGTAATGCTGCGGTCGCTAAGTTTTCGGCGCCGTATGTGACGTATACAATCAAATGCTCTTTGTGCTGGTAATAGACATGTTATCTATGTTGTAAGGTCATGTATACAACCTGCTTAAACAGGTATTTAATCTGTAAAACTGTCAATGGTGCCGGTGCCGGACGCCTTTTTTCCTTTTCAAAAAAGGGCAAATGTTCACTTTAGAGACAACTCGGTTCTCTTACAATTCTGAGGTCTTTATGAAAGTCTGGAGCCAAACGCTTCCGAGAACACAACAGCTGAGCGAAGCTGACGGGAGCCTGTAAACATGAGAATAAAATATAGTTCTATTTTCGTTTCAGATACAAAACTTGTATAACGGATCTCGTCAATAGTAAGAGCAATTTTCATAACTGCAAAAATCAGTCCAAATATACCCCTACATAAAAATCATAGCCTTCC
Organism: Panulirus argus; assembly: GCA_038088735.1. Taxonomy (NCBI): domain Eukaryota; kingdom Metazoa; phylum Arthropoda; class Malacostraca; order Decapoda; family Palinuridae; genus Panulirus; species Panulirus argus. Next base: position 374,367 of record JAYMFT010000041.1, on the reverse strand, counting down.
TCCGCGTAACTCCATTCTCTACTAAGACTTCGTCCATCCCGGCGAGAGACGTCCCATATTCTGTCCTCTCACTGTCACAACATACTCTCAACTTTAGAATATAAAGACTTCCCATTTTCTTATTATAACAGTAATGACCTGGTTATTTATATGCAATATTCTTAAACCGCGAGTGAAAATTTCCCTTCGGCGGGGTCGCTTCATCGTCAATGAGCGTAAAAGGAGTAGTCTTATCGAAGAACTCACTCAAAGGGGCTCCATCATTTCCCTGCTCTTGACTGAAGCGCAGCCTTGAAGTTACAGGAGCTCAATGAAAGGATTATGAGATTCTACAATTAATCCTTTTTAGTTTACATTGAAATACTCACGATTTTATGCATACGGCCCTGTAGGAATGTGTTTCAAAAGCTTTTTTGTTACAAATAATTCACTTCATTATTACTCGCATAAAACACAATCAAAACCAGACTAAAGCATCACATACTGTCCAAATCAACAGCGTTCATATAGCATTCGGACCACCATGGAAGTGAACAAAGGAAGCTGAAGGATACTAGGATGCAGACATGTGTCTGTGGGTTGGAAAAGTGACCAGCGTACCACAGTAAACAGAGGACTCCTCTGTTGACACCTCCATTATTGTTAAGACGAACGAAGTGGACATTTGTAGGCGTCTCGGGCAATGAGTTCACCAACCACCTCCTGGTTCCGGTCATCATGTCTAATACCAGTTTACGGCACACCTGTCGATGATCCTGTTGATGGTTTTAACTTATGTTAATTACCTGGGTAAGCTTTTGTCTACCTGCCATGCGCGCGTCGACCTCACCGGCGAAGGCGCTAGTTAGGTCGGCGACGCGTGGCCTCGACCTAGTAATCTCAAGAACTCTGTCTTTCCCAAGTGCTGGCAATACTCGTGTCTTTATGTACAATCACCTCATGAGACTTACCCCTCACCTTTACTGCCTTTGAAACTTTTTGTACAAGTGGGAGCCAGGAGTCCATATTTTGTAAAATTATTGGAATTCTGCATGATAACCTCAACTTTGTCTGCACTCTTCAACATCTGTATTGCAATAACTGTGTTAACCAAAAAAACAATAATTTTCCTGTTGGACGAGAGAGTGAATGGCTTTACATGAGCAGTTTTTGTATATACGATGAATTTACGTGTTAAACTTGAATATCATTTCTTTTTTCTCTTTCTCTCTTAATGCTCTTCTGTTGCACTGTTTGCGTTAAAATGAGTGAGGAAGGCAAGGTATTAATACAGTAAGTACAGGACTAGGTGTGTGTATGTATGTGTGTGTGTGTGTGTGTGTGTGTGTGTGTGTGTGTGTGTGTGTGTGTGTGTGTGTGTGTGT
>JAYMFT010000041.1:359669-372903 GCA_038088735.1 Panulirus argus | reverse complement strand
ATATATATATATATATATATATATATATATATATATATATATATACATATATATATATATATATATATATATATATACTTTTTAAGTACATAGTAGCCTTATATTATGTTAGTAGAGTGGAAATTAGCCAGTACTTTTTTAATGTGTAGCAATGTCTACGTACATTATATATCTCAGCAGGCTGTCTTGAACTAAGATTCTGTATTCACATCGGTCACAAGGTTTGTACAGAGTGAAGTTAGCTTGCAGGCCTTTTGGGTAACACTGTTTGAGTTTGTGTTGTGGATGAGTTTTGTATGCTTGCTCTGGGAAAGTGGTCCTGAATGATTTTGTTTGGAAAGGAGACTGCACAATGCCTACTGTAGTAGTTTGTATTACATAATGTTCCAGTACTTAGGGATCTTAGTCTAATTTGATATGATAATGATCCTAAATAGGCAGCCTCAGTACAGTAGAACAGTAGAGATACTTAGAAAAAGTTGGTCTATAGTTAGTTCTTGATATATTTTTCTTACACAAAGATACCCTTATGAGGCTGGTGTCACATGAAGGTAATCCTTTAGTAATTCATTAGTAGGAAAGTCAGAACTTTTCTGCACTGGTCTACTTTACCAGCAACCAGTGTACCTAAGCCTGAGCCTGTCTTTCACATATCAGCCTTCTTCCATGTGACTTCTATAGGTATGAAGTCCAGTGTTGGTGTATGAATTCAAAATTGATTTTACTTTCTCGACTGTGCTATATATTGTTCACAGGTACATACAGTTATGGATGGAAATGTTGGCATATGAAAAATGGTTTTAATCCTTGATTGGTCAGATTAAGTGGAAAACATACATATGTGTGAAGGAATGATAATTTTGATATGACCATTAATAAAAAAAGAAAAAAAAAATGGTATGGTCAGTGTTTCCATCAATAGTTTAATCATGCAGTGCTATTTTTAGTGACAATAAATGAGAGACTTTTGTCTTAGCTATGCATATATCTGTGGTCATCTAATGTGGGATGGGTTTTTCAGAATTGGATTTTACATGGTTAAGAATATGAATTTTTCAATTTCTAGTCACATTCAGGTGTCCATTTGTCTTACTATGATAAGTCAGCATGTTCTGCCTACCATGTATTTCCCATATAGCTTATATTTATATGGGAGTGGTCATTTCTGTAAACATTCCACTAGAGCAATGCATGTCACAGTCATGGTGCTGACTCCTCCAGAGGTTTGCTTATTTCATTTGTCATGTCTAGATTGTACTTAACCCTCTGAATTGTGTGTGTATTTTCCTCACTTTATAAAACATTCTCTAGCTTCTTTGGCTAAGCCCACTATCACTAGTTACTGCCTGAGGAATGTTTTGTATCTCCTCAAGCCTTGTCTACCTCCTGCTTTCAACCAGTTAGAGCATTTCATAATAGTTCGTGGACGGTGCCAAAGGCTCTACTGAATGTAAAATGAAGAATACTGTCCAGGTATTTGAAAACAAAGGCTGCACAAATATGGACATCATAGTATGATATGTCATTTTTTTGTGCCATTCTAATGCATTCCAAATATTCAATGCAATAGCCCTTCTGTGGCATGATAATAATGGTAATAACATTATCAATAATTCTGTAAGTAATATTACTATTTCATTATTCAGTAAATGCAAGTCCAATTTGCACATGTCTGAAAGGACAAGAATTTATAGATTAATTCTAGGCCATTTTGATGTTACTTTCCTATTCGTGTCCGTCCCATTTAGTATCATGCAAATTTTGACTAGGAAATATGCATTGCAGTGAAGATGTACCAAGCTGTAAGACTACAGTAAGTACCTGTAGATCATATTCATATTAAGTAGAATACCAGTATATAAATGGTAGTTCCACTCTATACCATGTTAACTTTCTGTATAATGATGATTACATGAATAACTAAAGAATAGGAATAACTTAATTTTTCTTAAAAATGCTGGTATTTCTGTTAGCAGTGCACTTCATCATGTTGCAAAGGAGCCTTTATTGTTCTAAATAATGTTTGATGCACACTCTTCTTTATGTCTTAGGAATTTTACCTAATAACTACTTCTGGAAATTGTGGTAATTATCATGCTCAGTGGAAGGCAAAATTGAAAAGAATATTTTTATCAACACTTGCATTTGATGTTAAAACTAGCTACTGATGATACAAAAGATATATTATGATACAATTCTAAATTCTCTAAGTGTATTTTTCCTGTAACTTTGACATGTGAATCATATCAGTAACTTCATTAAAAGAGCCTGTAATCTAAAAGTTTTTTTAAAATTCTTTAGATATGTCACAGTAACAGTATCTATTTGTATCATCTTCCACCATATATTCTATATTATTCCATTTTTATCATAGATATTAACCACTAAGAACAAATGCAATGTTCTGTGGATAGACATGCTTAATGGTATTTCCATATACAGTAATTATGTTTTGAAAAGTAAGCATTGCATTAGATATCACAAAGAGTACTATAATAAGCTGGAACTTTGCAACACAGATGACAAGAAAATCTAATCCTCCATTCTCATCCAGATTGTTATGGTGTTGATGGAACAGAAATGTAAACAGATATGTCAATGACTATTATGGATACTTAGAAAACAAAACCCCCCCTTTGTAATGTTGGAGAAAAGGTACTTTTTCAGATCATTGGAAGGTGGCTAATTCTAATGATAGTAAGAATGTACAGTATATACATCTTTAATAGGGAAGTATCAGAAAATAGATTACAGAATTAAAACAGTTATTAGTCTTTATCTTATTGCTTTAAAGAGTAAAAGTCTGAAAAGATGTTTATATGATAGAGGTAGGGAGTTAATATTGGTATTTGGGCATTTCAGCCTGATTGTATAGCAAAAACGAATACTGCTTACAAAAAATGTATAGGATTAGTAGAGAAAATACACTATGTACATAGAAAATCAGCTGAGCTGGAGATTCACAATGTATATTGGAAGTATCAATGAAATTTAATGGTAAAACTACAGATCAAAATACATAGTGCGTATGAAAGCACCAATACCATGAAAACAAAAAGAAATAAACACATTGTTCATATAACAATGCATTACATATTCTTAACAGGTATTCATGTACACAGGTATTGTTAGACTGAAATATGTTACACACATGAAATATGCAAAATATACTTAACAGTTAGAAACAAAGCATTATTAAGTACTAGCAGTAGTTAAAGAAGTAAAAGATATATGAAAATTATCACAATAGATGTAATGTGCACAACTCAGACGTAACAACACAAGCATGTTCTTCAACTACTGGATAAAGTGATGCAGATTAATACCAGGTAAACCCTTTGTACAATGAGTTCAAAGGAAAAGCAGTGCCACGACATGATGATCATTTCAAAAGTAGCAACAAATTAGTGTCCGCTAAAGCAGATTCACAGTACCAAGATATGAAACATGCAGTCAAAGAGAAACTAGATGTATTGTTTTGGTCAGTCATCACCATCATTGGAATACATATCAGAAACTAATAGGTCTCTTGAGAAATAAAGTTTTTTCTTATGGCTTCCTCAGTCTCATTCAGGTTTTTCATTATGTTAATATTCAAAACACTAATGCACACATTCACACTTCAGTAGTGCCTTACACTTTTACACCATGACCCCACATTCAGACAGAAACCCCATACATTTGCACTACTGCTGAAGATATTAATACTATGGCCCCATACATTAACTCTGCAACCCAACAGATTTATACTGCAGCTCCACATATTTATATCAGTGTACTGTTCTACATGTTCATAGTTTACCTAACACATTTGCATTGTGGCTTCACATGTTCACACCATGACTTATTCACACTACACCATGCTTATCCAAGGAGGCACAGGGAACTGCTGAAAAAAGTTCAGAGGATTGCAACAAGATTGATGTCAGTCCTGAATGGAATGAGCTATGAAAAGAAAAGGAAAGTGCTCAATCTGTCTACTGTGGTAGCAAGAAGGGTAAGGGGAGATATGATGACAATGTAAATCTGTGTGGTGCCATAATGCTATTAACATTAAACAGTTCTCTAACTCACAAAACAAAGCAAAATAAAAGGGACATGATTGAAAATTTGGCAGGAATAATATGCAAAGAGATGTGAAGTGATATTTCTTCAGCTATATGGGCAACATGATAGTGGACAGTGGGACAAAATAAAGAAGAAAAAGTAAATGCTAATAGTATTGAAAAATTCAAATGTGTATATTTAAAAAATGCATGGATAAGTGGTGAACGCCCCATGAGTGCAATGGTATCTTCCCATATTTACAAACTGGTAACAGCTTAATCACCCAATGGTAGCACATAAAAACTGCAACTCCATACATTCACACTCTGGCCTTAAACATGTACACTAGGGCCACACATTTACATAATAGCCTTATACAGTTATCCTGTGATCCATATGGTAGCCACAAACAATTACACCATGGCTCTATATATTTAAAACTCATTTTTATCCTGCACACATTGCTTTATGTCATTTTGTTTTCTTGCCTCCCACTTATATATGTTTCCGAGAAGTGTACAACTTATTCAATTTATTGACTCATCAATTTATTCTTTTCATATATGCACATGTTTCTTATCTGCAAGCATTTGACTGCTTCATTTATGTGCTTGTAAGGCTCATGTAGAGTCTTCTACAAATTTTTCAAGCAATACTGTTGGGCCTATGGCGCTAGTGTGCAGGTGACAGCAATGCAACAGAAGAAGTACGTGAGTACACCACCTTCCAATGAGTTCAGTAAATAATATACATTATATACAGAGTAATTGACATATGAGACATTGTGCATTATACTAAAAGTATTCATATACAAACCTGGTTAAATATCAATTGTGCACTTTTGTCTGTGAAGTACGTTGTTCACATGACAACAGCCTTATCAGTCTAAAATTTTTCATTCAGCATGATACTGGAGATAAAAGTGCATAACTAAAGAGAAGATTCCATCTGTATCATGATGTGTGGAACAAACACCAAGTATGCTTTTGGTAAAATTAAGAAATGGCAGAAAAAGTAAAACCTGAAACTAAAGTGAAAGCTGTTCAACATTAAAAGTTCAGAAGATGAAAAAATAAATCTTTAACTGATACGTATGAAGCATGCCTTACCTCTGAAATGTTAAAAAAACCAGCTCATGCTGACATGGAAAATTTCGCAAAATCATTGCTTAATGAGAAATTCTCTCTGCAGTTTTTATGATACATTACACTTGTTCATAAGTGCATGGTAAAGCATGATAATATTGTGAATAGAAAAAAAAAAAAAAAATGAGCTTATGGGTGAAAATAAAAAGTAGAATTGACATATCACATGATATGAACAACCAAAAAATTGCTTGGGATTAAATTTTATAAATGTCTTAAATTGTTGCATATAGATTTTCAAGCTAATTCGCCTACATATTAGGGTATTGGTATCTAAATAGTGATCTGTAGAGTCACATTACTAGGTGAGGGGTACAAGAGTACTTCACCCATGGAAGATCAGTACTTCCTCTCCTCTCTTCTCAGTCTTTCGATGTTATGAATTAATGAAGTTTATTATTGTTGTAATTGACTTTTGTAATCTACTGACCCCGCTGAGTGGTTCATGCTTGCCTCTGACATTTGATATAGATATTAATGTTGAGACATGTACACCAGTGTTGAGATATGTACACCTGTGTTAAGATGTGTCCACCATTTGTCAATATATGTTATGATTTGCACATGCTCTGTAGTAGTTGCACCTACTGCCAGTTTCCTTAAGAATTTGATATAACCACTGCTGGAATGGACACACTTAAATCGTCTTTGGGCTAACATCTTGGTTTTCAGGTTTACAATGTATTCTGGAAATGGTGCAACAGTATATGAACATGTGTGATCAGGTGGTTGTGTATGCTCGAAAATAATGTATACACTCATTTTGCTTGTTGTGTACATATCTACTACATGCTCTCATCTCACGATTGTACAATTTCCTTGTTATTGTGTGTTATCTGTTCTAGATATTTCTTATTTTGAAGCTCTTTGCAATAAATATTCTATCTTTCTGATGTGTGTCTTTGAATTACACATAACACTTTTTTCAATGTAAATCATGGTAAACTGTATAAACACCCCCAAATCACTGTCAGACTGGCCAGCCTTCATTCAATACATGGAAAGAAAGCTCCAAACTTCAAAATAAGTGATTTCCCATCCCTAGATCATGCAGTCTCACATTGCATCAACATCTTCAACCAAGCCAGCAAAAGTCATATACCACAAGGGCATAAGGAGAAATAAAAGCCAAACTTCTTCACACAAATTACACACCCATAAAGCAAAGAAACAGACAAAACCACACACCATCTACAAAAATCTGAGAACAACTCCAAACTCTAAATAAAACTATCACTAACCTAATGACTGAAAGGCAACCTGAAAACTGGAACTCCTTCCTTAATAAAATAAACCACAATACCCACAGCAACCAACTCTGGCACTTACTAAAGAAGATCCACACTTACCACATCAATCCAGCCCCATCTCATGAAGCACTTATGACCCATTCCATTGACATCTCTTCTCCCAAAGAACACATAAACATACTCATGAGACATTATTAAAAAATCAAGCACAATCCAACCAAAACCCTAAACAGGAGTCATGAAAAACTTGCACAAAATCCATCTAGAAATAATTGCCCACCCACCCTTCAATCCCACTGATACAGGATATCTATCTATCTTTATCTCTGCCCGTTCCCCCCAGAAACTATCAAGGGGTGGCCACGGCAAAAGTGTTTCCATTTATCCTTGTCCTTATATGCCTCCCTAGCATAGACAATTCCATACATTTTTCCACTATTTTTCTCCCTACAGTACTCTTCCACCCTATTTCCTTGTCACAGTTGATTTTCCTCTCACACCAGCCCCTTTAATCATTATATCATACATTTGCCATGTAAACTCCTAAGCTTATATTCTTTCCACATGTCTCAATCATCTCAAAGTATTATGTTTCACTCACTCTACCACTCAACAATCCATTCCCATTGCATTCCCTTCCATATCAGATCTCTCATACACCCCCTCATTTCTTTCTTCATTCCACACAATCATACCACATGCTTCTTTCAAATATCATATTTCCACAGCCTGGATTCTTGACCTCTGTGTTTCAGCTGCATAGGTCAGGGTCAGGAGGTCTATGCTGTCCCTAATTCCTTTCTCCACTTCCATACTTACACCTCAACCCTTCATTGTCCTATTAAGGGACCAAATGACCTTATATCCTATACTCCCCTCTCCCATATCTCTCCTTTTGTATCACCAAACTTACCCAAGATAGTTCCTAAATACTTAAACTCTGTTTTCTCTTTCAGTCTTTCTCCCTATATCTCTAAAAGAGTGTATGTTTTCTCTTTCAGTCTTTCTCCCTATATCTCTAAAAGAGTGTAGTACACTTTTTCTTTCTTTATATAGGGCTGTGCAAAACATATTCTTTCATTCTGTTTCCTTTCAAACATCATTACTTTACTTTTACTGGCATTTACCCTTAGTCACAATGCTTCCACAAAGTATAAAACAAATAAAAGAAATAACTCATTAGAATTCTTTAAATATGTGCAATAAAATATAAATAAAAATCACCATAAGACCACTTATAATTAACTGAACATGGTAAAATATCTGAGTGAAAGCAAGGAAACTGGCTTCATACTAAATTAATCCCTCAACACTTTACGTACAATCAAACAACTATCATGCATTCCTCAAAAAGTTTTGAGGGTCTGACTACAAAAAAGTAAAAGTAATATAACTTAAGATTTATTGAATACTAGAATATTTATATCATAGTATCTCAAACAAAATCGATTGCCTCTGATGAAATACCCCAGTGTTCTTGAAGCAGGTACGGTTCTGAGATTGGAAATCACCAAATCTCACCAGAAATAAATATAAGGAAGTGAAAAATGTGCCTTGACTTACCGCCACACGTCAGTCATCGGTAAATTGATGGAAATAATCAGCTACATCATAAAGTTTCTAATTCAGGATATAATATCAGACAACTAACATGGCTTCTGCAACCAATGATCTTACCTAACAAATCTACCATAATTTTCTACCTTTATTTAACACCTGGGACTCAGAAATGTCCTCTAATGAAAAAGTAAAACTAAACTTTTAAAAGGCATCACTTAATTGGCTTACCTTTCCCTATGGATGAGACAAACTTTGCAAATTAAGAGAAAATTGTGTGAATTGTGTATTGTCATATATATAATGTGTGAGGTGGAGAAAAAGTGTGTGGATTTAATTCCACCAACCTATATATATATATATATATATATATATATATATATATATATATATGTATAAGAAAGAATATACAGCAACCTGAGTCATGGAGGGGACTGTAACACCACTGTCTGCTGGCGAATACTAGAATCCCATTTAACTACTGTAAATGGATAAGAAAATGTTTGAATAGATATTCTTGTGTCAGACCAAAACTGAATCATACCTCTCAAGTCTGGTCATCGCTCCTGAAGAAGCACAAAGGTCCACGTGGCTGGATCTAAAGAGGAACAACTAAGATAGTAGCTTACTGAATCAGGGTCCAATAGGATTGCTGCCCCGAGGTCAGATGTCCTTTCTTTAGTGTCCCAGATCCTCTCATTTTATCTTTTTTTCAGAACCCACTTAATCTTACTTCTTAATGTATTGGTAATACCCTGGTCCTCACTTCGTCATCGTTACATAGTACACTTCCTTCGTTTTTATTTGCTCGGTATTGTCCTTTCCTGGGATCATTGTTGTAAGGTCTTTAAAAAGTTAAGAGAGGGTATAGAGAAGGAGAGGTTAAGAACAGCACCAGACCCCTTTCAGTGGGGTAAGGGAGAGAATGATTGTGATTGTGCGAGTCTTTGGCTTCGCCAGGATAAGTAAGGCCTAGTAAGGGTTCTTATCATTAACTACCCATTCCCGGGTGTGCCATTACCGGAACGGGTTGGGTGTTTGTGTGCTTGAAGTGCCATTACTGGCACAGGTCAGCCCGTGTGTAACTAAGAAATATTGTAGTAGGATTTTGAATGAATGTGTGTTTTGTGTGAAGAGTAATAAATTGTTTCATCCATAATATATTTAATTTACAGCGTACGATTGTAAGAAATACGTAAATCATTATTGAAGAGTCAGGTTATTGTATATTCTATATCTCAATTACAATATAGTTCATTTATTAATATAGTATTTCATTGAATCAAAAAACAGATTTAGATTCATTGATATCTTGATTTTTTAGTATCTTGAAATTTTCGGTTGTATGGTTCAAAATATAGCTTTTCTATAACCCAGTACTTGACATTAATAAGTGGCATATGAATTTCGCTGTATTCCAATGTGATGAATTGCATGAACAGTAATGAAATAAAATGATCTAAATTTTATCGAAAACAAAAGTGGACATCTGCTTCGACCTTTTTAAAACTAAAAACTCATTTGCACGAGCAAACAGTTAAGTGCAGAACAAGTAAATAATAAAAATAGAGGACGCAAATTATAATTAATACAGCATCGTGGTGATAGTAAAACTAAATTTTAAATGTATATCCGGCAAATGCTTTCATTACTATCATCACAATAGTTTCTATAAGTGGGCTTCCATCTTGCACTTCCTTCTATCATTCCGCAGATTTCGTAAACATGGCTGCGATCCGGCTGTGTTCTCAGGGAAGACAAGGTATTTTGCGCATGGTAACTCACCTCTGTCATAGATTTTGTTGTTCACTTTAGGAACATATATAGTGGTTCATAATATCTTCATTAGCTCTTTGAAGAAGGTAATATAAAAGACTGATGAGTCAGGCTACGCAATAGTTGTTACGTAGGACCCATATGTGGGTACACTTAATTCCAATATATGGACCTACTTATTCTACGTTTCTTGGGTGTTTATATGAATGGATGTCTCATATATTTAAATATAGAGATTTATTAGGAGAAAGGTAGAGAGGCCGTTGTATTGATTCGTGTTCGGGATGATTTCAGGTCTTAATATGTGGAGGTAGGTAATAATAGCTTCAGATCATGATTTTTTTTTATTAAATGATAAATGAAAACGACAATTGGGAGGGCTGAAAAAATTTATAAGGTGTAGAGTTAATTAACTTCAGAGTAGGTGAAACACGTCTTGAATTTAGTGAGGCCATAAAAATCCCACCAGACTTTCCCATAGCAGCTGATAGCTTCCATATTTATGATGTTTAAAGAATACGTAACTATGGTCTCGCATTCATATTCAGTGGTACAATTGCAGCGCAGTGCCATCAGCTTCTGAACCTAGTAATTAATTACGTGAAGTTTAAAGGCACTAATTCAGTTGCTTAGAAATTTTATTCTGCATTGATTAATTTTCGAAAGTAGTGGCTAGGGCTGTGATAATCAGGGAAACTATCGGGTTAGATAGTATAAAAGTTGGTGAAAAACATTTAGGTGTCAAGAGAATTTAAGTAAATTTCACCACACTTCAAGCAGTGGCCAAAATCCATCAAATTTCCATTTTTAGTTGAAATGTACCAACGTAATGGCATCTGTTATGATATCTATCTTGTTATTGCGAGTTGATTTATTTGTCGGGAAAGAACAACACCAGCTCCAGCTCACATTCTTCCCAATAATGCCGATGAACTAACACTAGTTACTGCAAAACTGGAGTCAAAACCGAACCGAACCATTATTATATATCATCTGCTTAAAATCAAGATAAATTTGACTGCTAGAGGAAGTTAGGTGAAGTTTTCTTTGGTTCTACTGACCTTTATAAGTGTTTCGCCAGCTTTTGCATTATTAAATCCTACATTTGCCTTGAACTGATGAAGGAAAGCCACATCCACTCATATCCATTTTCTACTGTCGTGTGTAATGCACAGAAACCATAGCTCCCTAACCGGAACCATGCCCCACGGACCTTTCCATGGTTTACCATGGATGCTTCTCTAACCCTGGTTCTGTCCATTGACAGAAAGTTGAAACTTATAATATACTGGAAGTTCAAAAGCTAGAAAATGGATATGGTCAACTGCAGTCTTTCTTCATCTGTTTCTGGTACTACCTTGGAAATGCTGGAAACAGTGACCAGGTATGAAAAAAAGTTTTTATTTAAATGAGGTATTTGTTTTGCAGTCACAAGTACATCGTTACTGAAGTTATGTTTACAAAGTAACGCTGGATCACAAGCACGTTTTTGCTACAAATATGTGTCCCCAGAGGATCCCAGTATGGAGTGGAAGGACATTACTGATCGTGCAGCTGCCTCTGTTTTTTGGACAGAACTCTTCAGAGGTCAGATTTATTCATGATTGTGACTTATTGTTTTAGTTTAGAGTAGAGGTAATATTTGTGTAAACTTCTCACCTCATCACAGAAACCATTTTGTCTTCTAGTGAAAGAGTTAAAAATTCAGATGCAGAGTAATGTTTTCATGTTCTCTACTTGGCATTAACCAACAGGCATAGGATGCATTATTATGTTTTTAAATTAGGTGATTCTGGACAGAAGATAGAAAAGTGCATTAACTTATTTCAAGTAAGTGATTTCTCACTTCATCAGAAGGGTAGCCTATGTGTGATTTTCATATTGCCCTTATTAATGCTTCAGTGAGTACATTAATCATAAACCCAACAATATGCATGCTTATCAGTCCATTCTAACTTTTTACTTGTTACCAAATGTGCTCTCCTTCCCCACCCCCCCCTTGTGAAAATTTATATCTTTGGTATTTGCTTAGGATCACATCAGTTCATTTAGTTCTCCAGGGGTAATATGAAAAAATATGTGAAATTCAGTAGTTATTACACCAAAAAATGTAAACAAAGGTCCTAATGGGAAGATATGTATTCTTCTGACAATACTTGCATTGTCCCTCTCCTCACTATTTCTAATAGCTTTACTCCCACACCATTTATTTGTAACACCTTTCACAAAGCATCTCTATCAACACTGCACACTGTCTCTTGTGTGAAACTTTCAAGACTTCCAGCATACTTTTCACTGAAGCTTAATTTGTGTTGTTATGAAGAAATGCTTTGTAATCTTTTAAGCTAATGAAGATATTTACTGGCTTTATTTTACAGGTGCTGCTGTAACTCTAGGTCATATATTTAAGGAGCCAGCAACCATCAACTATCCCTTTGAAAAGGGACCACTTAGCCCAAGGTTTGTTGGAAGACTTTCAGCCAAAGGTTGTATTAGAAATGAACGAATGGAAAGAACAGTCTACATTCTTTGATTTAAAGAAAGTATATAAAATGAATGGAGATAGAATATAGAATGCATTAGGAATATGTAGCATTAAAAGAGGTTAATGTCAGTAGTTGCGGATTTCATAAAGATAAGCATGCATGAGCAGGAACATTGGACTGAGGAACCAAATTTAAGCATTGGTAAATCTAGGATACATGATGTTTATGGGGTTGTTCAGTTTTTGTGTTCAGCGACTACACATAGTGTATAAAGGATAAATTATCACTTTTTTCTGTCCTCATCTGTGGGTGTCCAGCTGTGGACATTCTTGTTAGCATGATAATTCAAGAATAATAATATAAACTTCATAACAGCTTAGATATTCCATGTGGAACTGATGAACTGATTAGGTTTTAGGTCATCTTTTTTCCTGTATAATTGCCTTTCCTTCATTATTAAGATATTTGGAATAAACAAATAATGGCCTCACTTACACGTATCAGATATGTAGCTCTCAAGTCCAATGCACCAAAACCAGACTCCACCACACAGAGCTAAGCCCCACTGACAACTCCATGGTTTATCCTCATTTCTTCATCTAACCTGGTTCAGCCATCTTGTATCCTCACGTTATGGTAAAAATTTTGAAAGCTCATTACTCATGCAAGATAAGTAGTATGATTAAATTGGGATGAAAATATTAAAAGGAAGACAAGATTTTTGTTGAAATAATTGGTATAAGAATGAATTTTAAATTATTACGTATGAGATAGGAACAGAAAGAATGACTATGGGTTAATACAGTTGTAGGCATGGTATAAGAATGAATTTTAAATTATTACGTATGAGATAGGAACAGAAAGAATGACTATGGGTTAATAAAGTTGTAGGCATGTTGCTTTAACTTGAGGCAACATGACCCCCCCCCCTTTTTTTTTGGGGGGGGGGTAGGAGGGAGGATATTTACAGGAC
>JAYMFT010000041.1:319688-334299 GCA_038088735.1 Panulirus argus | reverse complement strand
TCAAACCATCTCACACCACATATTTTCCTCAAACATTTCATTTCCAATACATCCACCCTCCTCCGTACAACTCTATCAATAGCCCATGCCTCGCAACCATATAATATTGATGGAACTACTACTCCTTCAAACATACCCATTTTTGCTCTCCAAGATAGATAATGTTCTCTCCTTCCACACATTTTTTAATGCTCCCAGACCCCCCCCCCCCCATGACTCACTTCCTCTTCCTTGGTTCTCAAGTCATGCCACCTTTCATTTGGTTCTGATCAGAGTCATGTCAGCAAATTCTAATTAATCTTTCAATTCATCTGTTTATCTTCCCATCCTTTAGGACTTTTTCATAATAAAGGATCCAAAAACTTTATATTTTATTAGGAAAAAGAACTGTACATTTTATATGATAGCTAAATACATTAATTGTACATTTTAAAATACATACCCTTTGTTTACACAGTGGTCTGTACATACATATACAATCAAGAAGAGATTCTTTTGATGACAACAGCTTCAGGCATTAGGTCCCTTGCAAAGCGCATTAACTTTTGATACATGTCTAACTAAATGTATAAAATAATTGATTTTGTCAGTTCTGCCTTGTTTAGGTGCACAACACATTTCTTTACTGACATTTCTTAGCTGCATTTCCATTTCACCCAAATGGTTATTTCTTAACTTATGCCATTTTTCTACAGTATGTTTAAGATGAACACACTCTTTTTGTATAAAAAGGATGTTTCTACATCAATGCTCTGATTTTTTTTTCTTAAATCATAGCAAAGTAAGAAACACAACCTTTGAGTCTCCTAAAAAGTCTGAAAAGATTACATAATGAAAACAATTATCAGAAAATGGAGCAAATCTGTCTTAATTTGACTGAAGCTGAACTGAAGCTACACATTTCAATCAATACAATAAAACTACATGAACTTTGGTGTTAATATATAATGAATGAAATTAATGTTAATAATTCTTTATGGGGACCATTCCAGTGGTCATCACATCCCCACTAGTTTTGGGGAACTGAAGAACACCCAGATTCATAGCACTCTTTACATTACTTTACACATGGGAGGCAGAGATGAAAAATGTAATTTTCAAGTAAATAAGGATGATTATGTTACCTTTTGCAAAAGAATAAGTTAATATGAGGTTCCATACCCTCCTCTTTCAGCAATGAGAAATAGCTGTCTACCTTATATTTCAAAAGTCACAGTAACTGATAAAATCAGTTTGACATTACAAATTATTATCAACATGTAACAGTAAATGTTAAAAATAAATTTATCTTGTTTAACACAGTAGTTGTCTTTAAAAGTCCAACCAACTAGATCAATCCCTATCAAACATGATATTTGATTAAGTTGTAGCGTAAAATCTAACCCCTGGCCATGGTAAGCCTTATGATAAATCATATTAAGTTCCACTCTTACTCATCCACCTACATATCATAATGCCTTTTCCCACCTCAAAAGCAGGTTTGAGCATGTAGAATCTTCTTGTAACATTTTGGTTAATTAACACTTCACAATGAAGACTTTATAGTAAATATTGAAACATTCAGTGAGAATTCTGAATGTTGGTTTGGGTAACAGTTACAAGAAACATTTGCCATTTACCTGCCCTAAGAATTAGGAACACGTGAAAATAATGAAGGCTGCCTTAGTATGTATAAATGAGAAAGACACTGTTTGACAAGGAACATTCAAAGACAAAAAAAAACAGACAAAGAACAGAAAATCTTACTCTCTAACAAATGAAGCCCAGCCAATAAGGTAGAACCCTATTGGGTTAAAATCAGACTACAGAATGAAAGGTGGAAAACTGGGGACATTAATTCCCATGGCAGCACTTAAATGAGAGACTAAGGCTTATTAACTTTAATTCACTGTACAGTTTTAAAGTTAATCAACAGTATATTGAGGTATATTTTATGAGGATATGTAAAACCTAAGCAGTTTTAGTCAAACCAATATACCAATGTTAAACATGCAAAAGCAGTCACTCAAATTAGTTCTGATTCTTATTGTTACACAAATGTTTTATCTCATCATGCAACCATCAAAAAGCCAATAAAAGAAAAAAATTTTGCACCCAAGTCTCTAAAAGGTTTATAGTTACATAAAATTGCTAAACACTACAGACAATTACTGCCCTTGCATATAGTTGTTACCATACCCATAAAGACATGATATTGCAGAGCAAGCAATACTACAAAGAAAGTGAGTGTATGTTGAAACTCCAGCGTATAAATGTACTGAAGGCACCTGCTGATTATATTAACACCTTGGTAAGTACAACATAACAAACAAAAGAATTAACTATCCACAGTACCAGTCTTATTCATATTATGTTTATATATGGGTATATTCACATCCTAACTATGAAAAAAACACTCATCTTATATTTTTTTTCTTGAAAAAGGTCTTCAAGGTTAGTTAGGTTTTGATTAATCAAGGTACAGGTGTAACTGGAAAAAAATACAATAGGACAAAACTATCAACTACTATATGCCATTCTTTAGAAAATGTAAAAGATATCTTAAAAGAAATTCTTTTAACACTATAAAAGAGCTATGTTATATTACTACCCTAATGTTTGTATTAAAAACAAATAATTTCCCCAAAAAATTATTTTAATACCTTTATTAATAAAGAGGTCACTTCAAATTTCTTCCTATGATGAATAAAAGGCCTGGGTCATTAGTTTAATTCTACCTAATAAACACAAAATATGCAGTGTGTGTGAAAGAAAGCAGCTTAAACAGAGGTTCAACTTGAAACAAAAACTTGTACATATTTCACCATACAGTATCTATACAAAGAACAGACTTCTGCCAGTTGAGAGTACAAAATTTTCCTGGAGAGGCAGGGAGCAAGAGCAAGATATATATAGTACCCACCTACCTGCAACAAGATTTTACCATGATGGCAGGGTTAATATACAATGCTCAATATGTCTTGCTTGAATAAGGATAATCCTCTCTGCTGTTGCATAGTTATCTATTCTCGGTTAATGTGACACTAATTTCAACCCCATTAAGTTTTCTTTTAAACGATTTGCAGCTGTTCCTTGCATGTTTCTAAATTCTCCCAGGAGAATGGAATATAGCCTTTTGAGCTTCCTTCCGAATTTGTATCTTTATATCAAAATAATTTTTAGTATGTTCGATGGTATTCTCACAGACCTAATCACTCTGTATCTTCCTTGTTGAGAGACTTTCAGGTCCAATATATTTCCCTTTCCACTTTCAACTTGTTTATACACATTTCTTAACATATATCTAGCTATCTCTTCTTTCCAAGCTATAGGGTTCCAGGTCTCAGCCTTTCAAGGTAGTTCAAATGTTCCATTCCCTCAATTGTTCTCTTGAAGGGATTCTAAATTCTCCTTCATTTGTTTTGTTAGTGTCCATTCTTATGTATACATTGAACACTCATAAATTGCTTCCTGTCTTATGTAGTGAAAGCTATCAAAATTAAATCAACTAATATTTGGCTTGATAGTGCTAATTTTTCAGTATATGAATTCTAGTTTCTCATTTACGGTGACACCCAAATATATCACACTTACCTCACTTTATATACCTTTATCTGTTGGGCTATACAAGGTGTCAACCATGTATGCTTATTGATTTCATACCTAATTAGTTCAAATTTATCTTTGGTAAATTCCATCTGGTTCATTTCTGCCAATTTGTATGTTGTGTATGGATGTTTTTGCATCTCCATTTGATCAGCTTCTCACCTAATCATTCTGCCTACTGTATTGTATCATTAAAGCTCCTTATTCCGCTTTTTTTTTTAATTCTCTATGAATGTCTATATTACTATATAAAGAGAATTGAGGGTAACACCATTTCTTAGGGTGCCCTAAATGTATCATCTTCCTCAGACATCGTTTTGTTCTGTTGAGCAGGAAATCTAATTCATCTTCCTGTCTCAACCTTAATGTCAGGTTTAGCTATTTTCTGCAGTAAACTTCTGTGGTTCACTACGCAAATACCTTAGAAGAATCAAGAAAAAGTTTCCAATCTCTTTTCTAGCATTAAATTTATGTCATTGCGATGAGCTAATAATTGGGTATGTGTACTTTTTCTAGTTCAAATCCAAACTGGCTTTCATTTATGAAGCTTTTCTTTAAGAAAATGTCTTAACATATGTCCGTCCTTTTATCACTCTTTCAAAGACTTTCATTACATGTGAAGTCAAGCTAACTAATCTGTACAGCTGAGGTATAAGCTTGGATCTTTGTTTATATATTAGTGTTACATATGTTATTTTGGGAATATCCGCAATATCGCTTTCTTCCAAACTTTGGCTCATCTTAATGTCACTGGTTTTGCTTTTTTTTGCTAATCAATCACTCTCTTTATAATATCTAATATTTCAATGTCTATGAGTGCATTCTCATCATGTTAGCTAATCAGTTCATTTAATTTCTTGTTGCGTTTTGAGCTAAAGCTCATTTGCACAGTTCAATTAATTATCCTGCATATTTCCTTGGAGTAATTTTTGTACTTTTCTCCTAATTTAACCCATTCATTGTACATTATCTCCAAGCAGTTAATTGCCCTACGCACACAAACAAAAAAATACAATTCCAATTTTTCTTCCCTTACATAATGTCTTTATATCATGTATTATTGAAGAAAATGCCCCCAAAATAGAGTACTTTCCTCTACAGTGATGTGGGAGAGTGTGGCAAGGTTTGTTGCCCTGGAGCATATGATGATTATCGAATTTTTCAAGGGGTAATTTCATTTTACAAAATCCTATATACAGTTACGCCTCTAATTGTGTAGGTCAGTTTGACACAAATTTGTCAGAAGACTGTGTTTAGTAAGCTTTTTTTTCTTTTCCCTAAAAGAGATTACAATCTATCATGTAGTCCAAAAGTCCTGCTTAAGGCCTCACAACATTCATAGATCTCTTCTTATGTGTGAGCTGTGAGCTCAGCCAACAGAAGGATATGCTGATCAGTATGCAGCCAATCAGCACCTTGGGCCACTAGATTTGGGAATTCTGCTGTCTGCCATATTTTTCCCAGCAAGAGATTTATTTCTAGTCTTTCATCCCTTTTTCTGTGGGCACATGAGACTCATAAAGTCTGGAAATTGGCATGCAGGTTAAACAGGTTTCATTGAGAAATTTGTATTATATGGAGAGATGACGCTAATACTTACACTGCACCTTTTCTTTCTGGAGCTCAGTGGGTTAATATCTTATGTTTCTGCATGCTTTTCTATGTGCAAGTGACTCACAATGTCTGGTAAATGGAATGCAGGTATTAAGTGTCAGTAATGTGGGCAAGAATTTTGGGGAAAGCAAGAGTTAGTGTGAAATATGCAAGTTATATGGCCCACTGACAATGGTTAAAGCATTCATTGTCCTTATTTCCTAGCTGTGCATTCAGACGATAAAAAACGATACAGTGCAGCTTTGAGCCAATCAACAACTTAGATTGCCAGCTGTGGGCACTCTCTTGTTTGCCATATTTACCACAGCATGGTGGGTTTAGTTTTGTCTTTTTCCTACTTCTGTGTGCATATAAGAACCAATACCGTTCGGTAAATGGCATGCCTGTGTAGTGCTGGTAAACTGTACAGGCATTACAGAAAAGAAACAGTTTGGATGTGAAAATTCAAGTTATAAAGCAAGATGAAGCTGCTACTTGCACTGTATCATGTTTTCAGCAGCATGGTGGGTTATTTTAAGCATTTCTGCATAATATTGATTGCAAAAGATCCTTAATATCTGGAAAATGGATTGCAAGCATTTAAGGAAAGGCAGCAATTTAGGTGTAAAAACTACAGGTTATAAGGTACTTAAGGCATGCTTTAATCTATTTTGTTGTCCTATCTGTGTACAAAGCAAATGAAAAAATTATACAGTACTGCCATAAAATAATCTGTGACTTGAATGTTTTCCTTTGCTGCATGTTAATTTTATTTTTCATCAAAATGTTTGGAAAGAGATCTGCAAACTGATCTGAAGGTAGCATTGTTAAACAGTCAAGAAAAACCATCAGTGGGTATAGGGTACCAACCATGTATTCTTACTTGTTCCACTGCCTATTTGCTCCAATATTTAATTGTTAAATTCAATCAGGTTCAGCTCTAACTATTTATAGATCACATTTCATTCTTTTTGCATCTCCTTTGATCAGCTTTTAATGAACTCATATTGCTTACAATTGTGTCATCAGCAAAGCCCCTAATTATGCTTTCCTTTGCTTTACTGTAAAGGTCTAATATCTTAACTATACAGAATACACTGTATCTCATGATAACCTAGTAGAACATTTTCCCCTGGCATAATTCCGTCTGCTTCAACTTTGAGCTTTCTGTCAGTTGGAAACTCCTTAATCCATCTCCCTGTCTTACCCTTAATGTTTTGTTTAGCTACACTCTTTTGAAAAATTTGGTTTACTTTGTCAAATGCTTTTGCGCAATCTGAGGAAGTGTCAATTTTCTTTCCTTGCATCAACCCACAGACTGATTTGATACTTAGTGTGCCTTCCGTGCAATAATTTTGAATAAATAAAAACATCTACTTTGTTATCTTCCGAGAACTATTTTTTCTTATATATGTATTCCTCCACATCCATCAATTCAGCTGCTTTTCTCACTCAATCTGCATTTCTTCTTAACACAGCTTCCTTAAAAACCTCAGATCTGGAAAGAATATCTCAGAGTAGATAAAATCAGAACCTGGTCAAATTTAATGCCTCCTAGGTGCAGTTTCTGCCCATCTCTCTATCGAAAATTCCTTAAAATTCTCCTCTCTCCAGCAATTGCTCTGTAATTTCACCTCTTGACTTAATGAACATGCTTGGTATTACTGTAACATCCACTCTATCTTGAAAGATCATGCTTGGTATTACTGTAACATCCACTCTATCTTGAAAACCTCACGTTATGGAAATAGCTGAGTCTGCTTCTAAGAAACCGGGAATCCTGTTCAGATGTCGAAATTTCTTTTCTTCAAATCAGTTGTTCCATTTATACAAAGAACTGATTCATCCTCATATAGAGATCTGCTCTCACATCTGGGGTGGTTCTAGCTCTGCTTCCTTAATTGACAGAGATGCATTGAAATAGGTTTAACATAAACTTTCCCAAGCTAACTTCAAAACTTGACCTGCTTGCCAAATGCTGCAATGTTTATTCACATTCCCTCTTCTATACATAATTCTTTGGTTTTTGCTCTCAAGACCTGGTTGCCTGTTTGCCCCCACCACTGGCTAGAACACAAAATACTCAGCAAGCTGCTGAGACATAATTACTGTGAGACCATTGGCAACTCAAGGTTAGGCCATTTTGATAACAGTTTCTCTCCATTCACCTCAAAGCTTTACAACTCTCTACCTCTCATGTCTTTCCCAGTAACTATGACCTGGCATATTTCAAAAGACATGATTTTCACTTCCTCCTGAATTCATAAATAGTTTCCCTTATTTCT
Source organism: Panulirus argus (assembly GCA_038088735.1). Classification (NCBI taxonomy): domain Eukaryota; kingdom Metazoa; phylum Arthropoda; class Malacostraca; order Decapoda; family Palinuridae; genus Panulirus; species Panulirus argus. Next base: position 326,836 of record JAYMFT010000041.1, on the reverse strand, counting down.
TCTTTTTTCCCTTCATTAGCCTATATATATTTCAATTAAGGCCTGGCCTTGATGTGGACTTTTGTCCATGACTGAAACCTCCGATGTAAATATATGTATATATATATATATATATATATATATATATATATATATATATATTTTCCCTCTAAGGCTCAGTCCTCTGTTCTTAACGTTAGCATACTAATGTGGGAAATGGCAAATATGTATGGAAAAAAAAATGTAGTAATGTTACATATGTGCATGATCCACCACCCTAATGGCACATTATATATACATCTGTAGACAATCATAATTCCCATTAATATGTGTTCTATTATCTATATACAATTATGTCATTCATTTATATACATCTCTATACATTATATACATACATTTTCTTTGCTGCCTGGGAAGCTCAAAAATGATGTACTATTCCCCATTGTATTTTGATGGTTACTGACCAGCCGAGTTGAAAAAATATGGGCAAAGGATGTGATAACACAGTCTGAGTTGCCAGCAGTTACTGCCTGACTTAATAAGCTGCTTTTACTGTGCCCAGAATTTTTAAATGCCTTAAACCATGTATACAACACACTTGTAGTCAACCACCGGTGTTCAAATGCCATATACAGCACATCAGTAGTCAATGGGTTTAACTTTCTTATGCATCATTATAATAACCTAGTTACTGCATTTACACACTTTTCTTCTGGCAAATCCATGTTGACCTTCATTTATGTAGCTGTCCTTGATTAGTGTTCTATCACTTTTACAACGAGTAATGGTCAAACTAATTGGTCTGTACTGATGTGCCAATTTGTAAATTTCTGCAATTTTACTCTCATTCAGATTTTGCTTCAACATTATCACTGGCTTTGCTTTTGCTGTCTTTCTTTTCTTAAAGAATATGGCTGGGATTCCATCTGGTTAAAAATAAAACTTTCTTTGAGCTGATTAACTGCTCTGATTTCATCTGATTAATATCTGAATATCTATGAGTGCATTTTTATATCAAATCTAATTCTAATTTTGACCTTTATAACAAATTTCATTATTCAATTAACATTTTTCATATTTTCATACATTTCTCCCTTCTTAAAGAATCCAGTCTCTGATTACTTGTTTTCTGCTTTATTCATACATATGAATACTAACTTTGGGTTTCTCTCCATGCTCTGTATAATTCTCTCCATTCATTTTCTGTTTTCTTTAATATGATTTCATTATCTTTACATCTGCATTTTTCAATTTTCTCATCAGATTTTTCATTCTTGCCTCTTTCATTGCTATCCATTCCCCTTTTTCAATGCTCTACTTCTGTTCATTCACAGTTTCCTGTCTTTTGGTAATCTCTATCTTGCATTGTTCTTCTTTGGTATTGGCTCACTCATTCTTTTCTCCTGGTCTTTCATAGTATAATTCTGTGTTTGTAACTTAGTTATTGTCTCAAAAGGTCTCATTCTCTTAGTGATCTCTCTCCAGTATGATTTGATGTGATGAAAATTCATGTCAATCTGTCACCTGTTGTCCTCTGTTGCTGTATCATATTCACATTCATTCACTTTCACAATATATGTTGTTGTGATCTCTATGATACTTTGACCTTAAAGACGTGTATAATTCACTTCTACATCTGGAAACAGTGCCATGTCAATAAAAAAAATCATATTGCTATCAGTTTATGGTTTACCTACACAAGGTTGAACGATTCACAGATTGATTAGTCTTTGGAACTGTTCTCTTTCCAATGCTGATCCATATTTCTTTTCACTGTAGCTGCATCTAAAAATATAATCTACTTTCCTGTTACTCAATTAAATGAAAGTTAAAAACCAAAGTCCATATAATTACCAGAACAGGTTTCCTTATTGCCTCTCATTATTTCTTCAACTTTTGTAAAAAAAATCTTCTAAAGTCAACTTTTTTTCATGATCTATACAATGCTAAATTTAGTCTTTATGACTATGTTACTAACTAAAATTTATTCACATTTATTGTGATATATCAGTTATCTGCTTTCCTTTTAGATTATGAACATGCAATGCTACTCCTCCCTGTGTCTTTGGTTCTGACTTTAGTTACAGGAAATATCAATGCTAGCTGACCTCCATAAGAATCTTGGGCTGAATTATCGGGGTCAGTTGATTTGTTTGGGTTAATTTGGTCCACGTATCTTAGTGCTTCACAACTCTTAAACTCTTTTTCTTTAAACTTTCATACTTTTGTTTGCTATTTCCCATATTTGCAAGGTAAAACCTAGAAAAGATGAAGAAAATGTCTTATTCATTCTTATCCATTCTCTAGTTGCCATACGTAGTACACTAAATCAACAGAACTCTCTCTACAACCAGGCTCCACAGACCTTTCTGTGGGTTTTCCTTGGCTCAAGTGACATTGCTCCATGTATACCACATTACTTTAATTCACTTTATTCTGTGCATGCCTTTCATCCTCTTCCATGTTCAGGCCCCAAGATAAAATCTTGTTCACTGCATCCTTCTATCCCCAATTTGGTCTTCCACTTCTATTTGTCCCCTCCACTTCTGACACTTATATCTTCTTTATCAATATCTCCTCACTCATTCTCTCTATCTATCTATCTATATCTCTGATGCCCATTCCTTCCAGGAACTCCTATCAAAGGGTGACCATGGCAAAAGTCTCCACTTATCCCTGTCCTTAAATGCCTCCTTTGCATACACAATTCCACGCATTCTTCCTCTGTTTCTCTCCATACGTCCAAACTGTTTTTTGCACACTGTCTTTAGCTCTCTCCACCATACTCTTCTTATCATCACACCTCTCTCTTACTGTATCATTACCTACTTGATCAATCCTCCTCACACCCTATGCTGTCCTTATACATTTAATTTCCAAAACATTCACCCTCTTTTGTACATTCTCATTTACAGCCCATGCCTCTCATCCATACAGCATCACTGAGACTACTATACCTTCAATCATACTAAATTTTGCCCTCACTTTCCACACATTCCTCAATGCTCCCAAAAACCTTTGCCTTCTCGCCCACCCTATGACTCACCTCTACTTTCATGGCATCATTTGTTGCCATGTTCACTTCCCAATATCTAAAACACTTCACTTTCCCCAAGTCTTTTCCATTCAAATTTACACTCCAACTAACCTGTCTCTTTGTACTGCTAGATTAATATCCTTGCTGTTATTCAAAGTTACTCTCAACTTTCTCCTTTTTACATACTCTCCCAAACTTAGACACAAATTTCTGCAGTTTCCCACCTGAACCTACCATAAGTGCTGTACCATCAGCAAACAAACCTGATTCACTTGGCAAACATCCTCAACACCTAGACTGTATACCTGCCCCTCTCTCCAAAACTATTGCATTTACCTCCCTCACCACCCATTCCATAAACAAATTAAATAGCCATGGTGACATCACCTATTCCTACTGGAGTGCCACTTTTACTTAGAACGATTCTCCCTCCTCTCATACACATGTTTTCATCTCTTGATAAAAACTCCTCACTGCTGCTAATAGATTTCCTATCATACCATATACTCGTAACACCTTCTACCAAGCATCTCTATCAACCCTTATTATACGCTTTTCCCAGATTCATAAATGCTACATACAAATCCCTCTGTTTCTGTATTTCTCACACACATTAATCAAAGCAAACTCCTTTCCTTCTCATTCTGCTTTCATCCAGACTCTGCCTTATCATTAACATCAAGTGTTTTGTAATTGCTGTTTCTGTCTCTCAGAAAACGGCTAAGATTCCATCAAGTCCCAGAGCTGAATTTTCTCTGAGCTGATCTGATACTCTGAGTATATTGTGTTCATCTCAATATCTAAGAGTGCATTCTCATATTTTCTCTCTGCATTCTGAGCTGTAAACCGATATCTGTTGTTCTATTAACATCATGAATATTTCCTTGGGGTCATTTTCATACTTTTCCCTCACCTTAAAGGGTACAGTCTCTGATTTGTTGGTTTTTGCTTTGTTTATATATATGAACAATAATGCTGGGTTCTTTCCTTTTTTTAAACTCTCTTCATCCATATACACTTCTATGGATTTTCATTATTTTTACAAATGAGTTCTTTATTTTTTTTCATTGAACATTTTGAGCTCACTGTTGACCTTTCTTCTTTTCCCATACTCTTCTATTCATCTACCATATTTTGTCTCTTCTAGTCTGCTTTATCTTTCTTTTTGCTCAGTAACAGCCCAATGATTACTTATTTTGTAATAGTATATTTTTGTGTTTGTCGTTAGGTTATTGCCCTTGAAGATCTCATTACAATTTATGATTAAAATCCTCTCAATGATTGCTCTCTAGTCAGATTTGTCAAGGCTGAAAATTCATGTCAATCACTGTTATTCTTGGACATTTTATCTCATTCACATTATTTTCATACTGTATGAATGATGTAATATTCATGGTATTACAATCTTATTGGCCTGTATCATTCATACCTATATCTGAAAACAGTTATATCACTCATAAGATAAGATCAATAGTATTGTTCCCTCACGTTGGTCAGTGGTTTACTTGAACAAAGTTAAATGATTCACAAAGATCTATTAGCCTCTAGAACTGTTCTCTCTCATCAGCTGATCCATTATTCCTTTCCTTGTATTTGCATCTACACTCACAGTCTACTCCTCCTTCCCACCAGTCAGTATAATGGAAAGTGTGGTTTCACATGGGTTGGTAGGGGATGCTGTTTCGTGCTTGTCATATTATTTTCCCGTGTATGTGCTTTGTCAGTATCATATTTGCTGGTGGTTGGGGATCCATTAGCAGAGGCTGCTTAAGTGTGAGGCAGGGTTAGGCTTTTGATATCAACTTGGGGGTTGAAAGCTGTGGTGTTGTTTGGATGGAAGGGGTCTAGTGTTGTTGCATAGAATTGAAGGTCAAGAATATTGAGGTAAGACTGTGTTGGGAGGACCTCTCGATATTGTGTAGCTTTTACTTAATTTGCTTTTGAGGAGGTGAAAGACCAAGCAGGTGAGGCACAGTTTAGAATGGAGTAAATGAAATGCTTGTATATGGTGGTAAAGAATTCTTATTCTTTTTGTCCAAATCTAGTGCCAGTTAGTGTTCCGATGGCATTTTTTCTGAGTATTGCTTTTGTGTGTGTTGTACGTGATGCCTAGGGAGGCTGGTGTTTTGTTTAATGGGAGTGATTGTCCATTCAAGGTGACTGAAGTGTGTGAGCTGAATTTGTCTCAGTCTGGGGTTAAAAAGAGTGATTTAAAAGGTGCTCGGCACATCCTGTGTGCACTGAGGAATCTGTGGAAAGTGTGATCACTATAGGAAAAAGACATGCATGTTTGATGATATAGAAGTCCCAGTGGTGTTGTATGGATGCGAGGCATGTGCTCTAGATGGGAAAGCAAATAAGAAGGTGAATGCATTGGAAATGGGATGTTTGACGACAATATTTGGTAAGAGGAGAGTAGATTAAGAAATGATAGGGTAAGAGTGAAGTTTAGTAATAATAAAGATACTGATAAAAGAGCTGAAGAGGGTGTGCTGAAATGGTCTGGACATATGGAAAGGATGAGTGAGGATTGGTTTATAAAGAGTGCACATGTGTCAGAAATGGAAAGGAAAACGAGAAGTGGGAGACTGAACTGGAAATGCAAGGAGAGAGTAAAAAAGGCTAGGAAGGCTCAGGGTCTCAACATGTAAGAGGCATGCACAGGATAGAGCGAACTGGAACAATGTGGTATACAGGGGATGATATGCTATCAATGAACTGAACCAGGGCATATGAAGTGATCAAGGGAAATCATGGAAATGTTTGAGGGACTTGCTTGGGGATAGAGCACTCTGGTTACATTGTATCATACATGGGAGCTACAGAGACATGAGCAAATCACTGTGGGAAACAACACACAAATGAACTGGAACGATGTGGTTTACAAGGGACTGAATCAAGGAATATGAAGTGGTCAAGGGAAATCACTGAAAGGTCTGTGGGGCCTGATTGTGCATAGGGTGCTGTCCTTGATGCACTGCAAATGACAGATAGAGAATGGGCGTGAGTAAATGCAGTCTTTCTTTGTCTCTTCCTCAAGCTACCTTGCTATTGAGAGAAATTGTGAGCAAGCATGGAAAACAAGAATATATTTATATATTTATTTATTATACTTGACTGCTGTTTCCCACGTCAGCCAGGTAGCACCAGGAAACAGACGAAGAAAGACCCATCCACTCATATTCACGTACATATATATACACAATACATACATATACATATCAACATATACATATAAATACACATGCATATACAAATATACACAGGTACATATTCATACTTATTCGCCTCCATCCATTCCTAGCACCTGGCCCCACAGGAAACAGCATTGCCATCCCCTGTATCAGTGAAGTAGCACCAGGAAACAGACAATATAGGCCACATTTGCTCACACTCAGTCTCCGACTGTCATGTGTAATGCATCGAAACCACAGCTCCCTATCCACATCCAGGACCTACAGACCTTTCCATGGTTTATCCCAGACGTTTCACATGCCCTGGGTCAGTCCACTGACAGCACGTCGACCCTAGTATACCACATCGTTCCATTTCACTCTATTCTGTTCACACCTTTCACCCTCCTGCATGTTCAAGCCCTGATCATTCAAAATCTTTTTCACTCCATCCTTTCTCCTCCAATTTGGTTTCCCACTTCTCCTTGTTCCCTCAACCTCTGACACACATATCTTCTTTGTCAACCTTTCCTCGCTCATTTGTTCCGTACGTCCAAACCATTTCAATACACCCTCTTCTGCTCTCTCAACCATACTTATCTTATAACCAAACATATCTCTTACCCTTACATTACTTACTTGATCAAACCATCTCACACCACATATTGTCCTTAAACATTTCATATACAACAAATCCACCCTTCTTACAATAAAATGCCCATGCCTCACAACCATATTATATTGTTGGAACTACTATTCCTTCAAATATACCCATTTTTGCTCTCCTAGGTAACGTTCTCTCTTTCCACACATTGTCAAATATAGGCAAATATGTATGAGGAAAAAAAAAATATATTCTTTCCTTTTTGTTAGCTGAGCCGACATGGGCAGCTGAGGCCCTAATCAAGGCCATCCCATTAATGCTATATATATATATATATATATATATATATATATAT
>JAYMFT010000041.1:309509-319588 GCA_038088735.1 Panulirus argus | reverse complement strand
TGGTTTGGACATATGGAACGAATGAATGAGGAAAGGTTGACAAAGAAGATATATGTTTCAGAGGTGGAGGGAACAAGAAGTGGGAGACCAAATTGGAGGTTGAAGGATGGAGGGAAAGGGATTCTGAGCAGTCAGGGCCTGAACATGCAGGAGGGTGAAAAGCGTGCATGGAAGAAAATGAAATGGAACAATGTGGTATACCGGGGTTGACATGCTGTCAATGGACAGAACCAGGGCATGTCTTCTTAATCTCTAGGCTACCCACATTTTCTCAAGAATTTCTCCCTCACAATCTGATATTCTTGATGGGAGATATATCTAAGAATTTTCAAGTTACATCTGATTTCCCTAAAAAGAAACCAAATTCCAATAACAATACTAAAAAGCTCAATTGTTTAGTTGAGGAAAAAGGATAAAATAATGACCCATTCTCCCACTGATAGACCAATGATTTTCAATGAATCTATTAACTAAAATATTTTCTTGCTCTACATAATAGTAATGGAAGTGAAAAACAAGCTGCTAAGCAGAAAAACATGGAGCCATTATGCCTCCATTTCCTTTGTAGCCTGTAAGCTTGGATGCTGGCTCCAGCAAAGGGGAAAATAAACATTTTCAGTTGGTCAACTGGCGGGCAAAGGAAAAGGAATGGAAGGCTTCATTGAAATTCCTCCTCTTCTGCACCATATAAAAGCACAAAGGCAGGACCCAGGTGCCCATGCTTAAAAATATTACTAAAATAGTTGTATTCAACTCAATTGTTGGAATACAAATTACCTGATATACCCATGCCAACAGCTGACAGAAGCATACATTAGTCACTCCCTAGGTCATTCAACCATGTAAAAATCCATCTTGGAAACTGTGTTGCTAGAGTTACTCACCTTTATTCATTACTAAATGCTGCTGTTAATCCTTCATTAAGATGAACTCTAAAGGATGAAGACTGATTGATATTGGCACAATAAAATACACTTAGTACTCTGCTAAACTTTTGTTGCCAAGTGTATGCCATAAATAACACTTCCACCATCCTCTCCATTAAAGAGCTAATGCCACTGTAAAGCCTGGGTATGATGCCTGCAAGACCTGAGAATCTTTGTAGTTGACAAAGCTTATGTTTACTGTAAAACTCATGAAATATGAGTGACATGAAAACCTGTACAACTTCAAGATTTGGAACTTTGGGAATACTGATTAATTTGTAGAGTACCGGGTTCAGAGAAAGATGGACTTGTTCCTAAACAAAAGAACAAGTTTTATTTCATTTTCATCTACCTCCAAGTTCAAATAATACAGACACAAGACACATGATCACAACAAAAGTTCTCTGTAATCTAACCATTCATTCTCTATGAAATTGAAGATGCCAAACTTTTCCCACACCAAATACTACATCAGTGGACAGTTTCCATGCAAGTCTAACTCAAAGATGGACGTCGTCTTATATGAAGCATCATAAGCTACTATTACAGGGGTAAAAGCTACTTAGCAAAAGTTAAAAGTTTCCTGTCTAGAGGGTTCATACTGTGAGACACATGATATCCCCACCTTAAGGGAGTAATAGGATTTTTTCCACAAATTAAACCAGATGAATGAAAGCCTTATTTAAACAGCAATCTCCAGTTGCTGTTGTCTTTTTTCCAGACTGTATTGATCCTGCATCATTACATATATTTCCTTCATGAATAAAAATAAGTATGATTACTGAATGCATAACATGAGTCCGCCCCCACCACCACCAGCTAACACCCTCCCTACTCCTCCTCAACCACCCATGCAGGGGATGTGTGTGTTAACTTCTGTGCTATACCATGGCCATATATATAAGGAATGTCATCTCACTTGTTTAAGCATACTCTTTACTTTTCCATGTACTTCTTTAATCATAATGAAAAACAGAAAATCTTTAGACTTATTTTCTAAATCATGGTCTGCTATTCTGCATCTACCCAGAATTTATGGGTTAATCACTAAAAAGACAACCAGTAAAAAAAAATCCTTAATGTGTGTTGATGTCAGAATTTTCTTTTTAAGCTGAGAAAGCATGAGAATATGCACTACTTCAGTTGTGGCCATTTTGGACAAACAGTATGATAATGAATATGAAGAAAATGTACAGCAAGGACTAATCTGACCTCCTCAGATGTTTGTAAATCTGACTTGAAGGTTAAGTGGCTAAAAGAAATGGGAAAGACAAAAAGAAGGTACAAAGTACCACAGCTACAGGGTACAACAGCTCTGCTGTAAGAAAAGAAGCAGGCTTCATTATATAGAAAAAATATTTTGTTAGTACAAAATTGTTAAATACACAGCCTTCTAACATTGCAACGAAGAGCAACAGTTAAAATCAAGTTATCAATCAAAATTACAACTACAAGCGAGAAGCCCACTTAACCATTCCACAATTAAAAATAAGGAAGTGTTGTACAACAAATTCAGTCTATCTGTTAGGATTTTCTGGGTGACAATAATGTACTGACAAAATTCAAAAACATTTTCACAGCCACACCATCCAAAGACACACTTTACGTCTTACCATTTTATTTGGCCAAATTCACTTACAAGTGACATGTAAGTCACTTGTGGATGTTTGGACGTTCTATTAGGGTTCCTAAATAATGTAAATCATTGATCAAGTGTCTAATCTGCTTCCAGTTAGCTAAAAGTGTTGGAGTGTAATGGCCATATCCATATGATGCACCATTATTTCTTAATACACTGAAGATGAATCTTTTTATTCACTCAAGGTAAATCCTAAAATCATAAATCTTTAAATCATAGTAAATTTTGACACTAACATCAGAATTCAACTGGATATTGCTCTTGAAAATGTGAAACCATTACATGCCAAATTTCAAACAGCAAGCATACTGACAGTCATGTTAGGATAGCTTAATACATACAAACATGACTACTGAAAAATAAACTTTCATAAATCATTACCTCTTAATTCCATCATTATGTTTACAGAGCTTACAGAGTGAATTATGCAGGCAATTCTTCTAAATCCAGCACTAACCCTAAAGTAATAACCAGATATGTAACACATTTCTCATGCAGAGTATACTATCAAAGGGATATTCATTCCATGAAGAAAAATAATGAATTAAACAAAACATTTTTCCTACTGAAAACTTTCATGGCATCTCCCAGCTGAATAAGAAAGCAATTCCTTGTCAACACTGTGTTAATTAGTCAGGGAACCATGTGAGGCTGATGGCAGAGAGCAAGTTTGGTGCACACCATACACACTGAAAGCAACTCTACCTAAGATGCAGACTTAATCTACCCATACAAAAATCTTAATTTCATTAATGAACTATTACATGTTAAAATTTAGAATGTCATATTTCTGCTGCAAATATTCAGAATTATGTTATTCATTGTGTATAATCTGCTGCTGGAAAGAACTGAAAACCATGCTGAAAGTTTTTTACTGAAACTGTTCTGCATTCACAACTCATGAAGCCAAGGTTCAATCCTATAGCCAAGCAAGTATGGTTATTTGTCATAGTATGAAAAGAATTGGTCACCTGTCATACTAAGGCCCTAAACTAGGCAAATACTCCTCACCTGGGAGGACATCACTTTACAAGAAGCTGGCAACAGGGAAAAAATGAGCTTTATCACTAATTTTTAATATTAATTATTCTATGTAATCAGTTGGATAACATATAAAATATGCACAAATTATGAGAGGTTTGTTTTACTTAAAAGGCTACTAAGAATAAAGCCTATGATGCTATCAAGTGAAGTGAACCAAAAAACTGGGGACAATACTAACCTGTCGATGTTATTTGGAAAATTATCTTCAAATATTATTCTGGCTCAAAACTCTTGATTGCACCTTTTCAGCTAATGCAGTATAAGATAGTAATCCTAGTCATGCACAACAAATATACTCAAATAATATGAAAAAAATTGACATGCCAAGCTTATTCACAAAGCCATGGGTACTTTTTTACCTGAGTCTTTTACGTGCCTCAAAAGCTGGAAAGACCTAGGGCAAATGTAAATATCAACAAAATGTAATATGATTTACCACAAATAACTTGAAATTCTTTTATTTCACAAGGAATTCCAGTTTTCAACTCCATAATTTGGCCATGCAGTAATTCAAAGGGAAATGAAAGATTTGATGGATAAGAACAAATCTATACTCAATAACTATACCTGAAAATGTAAAGGCCAGAGCTGAAAACTGAACTGTGGCTTTGTGAGGCTGTGCTGCTGCATTACCTGCCATGCTAATGAGTAACTGGTGGAAGTGCTCTAGTTCAGGAGAGAGGGAGTCCACACAGGCAGTGGCATGCACCGGGGGACCTCCTCCACCAACCTGCGCCGCGTCTCTCCTTGGGGACACTGCCCCCCCTTCCACTGCTGGGGCCACTGGGGTCTCAGATCCCCCACCTGAGCCCCCCGAACCCACACCAACCACTGCCTGACCACTTCCTCCACCTGAGCCTACTGCCTGGCTACCACTAGTTGCTGTCTTTGATATGGTGATGCCAAATTTCACTGTCTGTGGCCCCACCTTTTGTGGCTTAACCTCTACACTGATAGGTGTTCCTGGTTCTACTGACACACCTGGACCCCCTGCCCCTACACGAGTCACTAAGTCTTTTTTTGGTGGCACTGCTGGTTTATTTGGGGGTACTGGAGGAGCTGCTGCAGGCTTATTTAAAGGTATAGGTGGTGGGGGTCCACCAGGCTGAGTAGATCTAGCAGGAGGAGGAGGCTTCTTGGCTACTGATGAAGCTTGTTGGGCACCTTGTTGCTGCTGCTGACCATTTGGTGCAGGTGCAACTGAGGCAGCTGTGGTAGTGGGTGCATTTGTAGTTACATGAAAGGTCACCTTTCCCCCATGTGTTGTAGTGATGACTTTAGTGCCAGGTGAAGCTGAGACATTAACTCTTGGAGTAACTTGCACCACCTGGGCCTGGCTTCGTGCATCCCCTGACCCTGTGACTCGCACCACTCCTCGTTCTACTGTGCCTGATGTTCCACCTGGCAAACTGGCAGGACCCTCACCTTCACCACTGCCTGTCCAGCTACCCTCATTCTCACTTACGCTGAAATAAAAACAATTTATAAAAATATTCAGATGAATGAAATATAGAATTTCTTATAATCAATGTCGATGCACAAGTAACTTTTTCACAATACAAGAAAAAAGTATGTATTGTTCACTTCTAATAGCAGGGCAAAATATATCTTAAGGAGAAGAAATGTGCATAAGACAGAAAACCAAAATAAAAAGAATGCTGGGATAACAATCTCTTAGTTAAGAGCAAACATCGGTGAGTTACTCTCCATGACTGAAGCCACATAGAATATAAAATGCCAACATACCGTGGCTATAGTCTTGTGTCTGCTGCTGGCTGCCGGGACACAACTCTGGTCAATGCTCAAGTGATACAACCAACCAACATGGGTCTAACACACATCCTAAGTCAGCCGCAAGTCTTGTCAAGAGTAAACAACAGTAAGTATGGTGTGGCTAAGATAAGAACTAGTGAATTGTGGCACCTCGGTAAGATGAAAAAATTGCACACTTCAAAAGTAAAATTATCCTCTGGAAAGCAACCCTAAGTGTCACAATAAACATGTAGCAGACATATTGGGTAGTATTCCAAAAGTGACTTATGTGGGAGGTGACATCAGAATAGAATTACAACATTAAGAATGAAACTGCACCAGAGTACAATGCAAAGACCAGCGGCAAGTTACACATGGGCTAATTTTCAGTGACTTTTTGCAATGCATAAATCACTGAATCTATTGTTATATATCAATGTCAGGAACACAGTCCAGTGTTCACTGACACACTTCAAGAAATTTGTGACTAGATATTAAACAACAATCAATGTATACCCCAAAATCACCCAAATGGAACACTCACCTATAGCTCTTTGCTGCTGTTGTTACAGTCCTTGTCACTTCAGATGTTGATACACTATACATAACTGGCCGTAAACCAACTCCTGGCTGAACTCCTCGAGCAATACCCGTTGCTGGTAGATGGAAAAATTAATTTTGGAATATGCAAACAAGTCTAATTTCATTTAATGGAAATTCTTCATTGTACACATACACACACATGCTACCACTTAGGCTACCTATCCCAAATCTAACCAAAGAAACACAGCCATCATGGTAAAGATATTAAGTTTGTCAAGGGAGAGTAAAGATTCAGGAGGGAAGCTGAAGAACTTAAGATAGTGAACTTAAGAGATAGTAGCACCTAAAATATGGTCAAAATCAATACACTTATGCTTCAAACACTACTTTGCAGACATAAGAAAGAAATTAGAGAACATTGCTAGGGAACATGAAAAATAACCAGAGACCACTAGAGATGGAAAACTAAATATAACTGTGAGGGAATTTGACACCAAAATTAAGATATCAAAAGATGCTTTAATTAAAGGTACATGTGTAATAAACAATGAGTGTAAGAGAAGTAAGATCTAGGGATTGATTATGGGGCAGATATTGACAAAGAAGTGGTATTTGAAGATAAACTGGAGTCTGGATCTCTGAAACAGAAAGGCTGAATGAAATACTGAAGAAAGCCATTGAAGAGGCAGTGTATACAGTCAGAGGCAGAGCAGTAAAGAAAAATTTGAAAATGTAGATGGATGACTTTAGATGGCACAGCTTTGCAGCAAAGAAAAAGCAGGTTTCAGAAAAGATTATTGATAGAGAGGACACAGCATGAATGTAAGATATAACAGAGAGGTGGGCAACTACAAGAATAAGGTGTATAGAAGGTGGTTAAAGACAGGAGTCCATGATGATTTTTGGTTTGGAAGTGGTATATCTTCTAAACAGGAACAGGGAAGCCAGAGAAGGGGAGCATGTTAAAAATCTACTTGATACAATGGACTTGACAAATGCAAGTCAAGATGTAAGTAAAGTCAGGAAAATAAGTGAGTGCAAGCATGATGCTAAAGGATGGCCACTGAAGTTAACATACGATATGGAATTATGTTATCAAGAGATGCACACACACACACACAAACACACACACACACACACACACACACAGATAAAAAAGTTTGTTACATGAAAATCCAAGAAAAGTGAGAAGCTAAAAAAAAATTGTCAAAAGGCAAAAAAACATGACAAACTGAATTAGGCAGGAAGGAGGAACAACATTCCCACTACTGATGCACAGAAGCATGACCTAAATATTATATAAAGCCTTTGGCTGAAGATTCAGTAAACTAATTCAGACTGAAGGGAAACAAAGAGGAACTGCATTAAGAAGATAGTATCAGAGAAAGCAACCCCAATATTGACGAGTGGTGGAGATGAACTTAATCAACCCAGAGGGCTACATAATGGGGTAAGGGTTAGTAACCTCACCAGAAGGTTATGGATTAGATAATTATTACCCCTGGGGATCAAGAGGTCTCTCAGCTTGTGAGACATCTCCCTGACAGAAAGTTTTTCCTTGCTAAAAACGCCTTTTTCTCCACTGGACGAGCATCATTTCAGAGGGATTGCACAGTGAAAGGATTATAAGGGCTAAATCATCCCCTTTCTCATAAACTTTTCTGTCCCTGTCCCATTATGCATGGCACCACCCTCTCAATCACCACTTTCCTATATAACTCACCAGGTACACTCAAAAATTCTTACCTCTGTAATTTGAACTTTCATCTTTATCCCCCTTGTCTCTACAAACTGGCACTATGCATGCATTCTGCCAATCCTGACATCTCACCATTATCAATTCATATACTGAAAATCCTAACAAACCAACCAATAACACAGTCACCCCCATTTTAAAGAAATTCAGCTGCTATGCCACATTTCATCTTATGCAAGTCTTTCACTGCCTCCTCTCTTTTCACTAAACCTTTTGTTGTGACCCACTCACTCTGTAAACCTCCCTGACCAGCACTCTCTCACCTTCCCACCTTCAGCTTAACGTACAATTCCTACACGTGTGTCAGCACTGGTTCCCTAAATATCTCTCATTCCACACGCACTCCCCTAGCTTCATTTCCTCTTATCTTCTGCCATTCTACACTCAATCTCTCACAGTATCTATACATGGAAGCCTCTTTGCCAAAAGCCTCTACATATCTTCACCCTCACCTCCACCAAGTAAATAATCGGGAGATTTACGAAACATGCACAGAACAATTACAGAAGTATTTAAAAGAGGATTTGACATGTGGTTGAAATCAGTTCCCGACAAATCCAAAAAATATAATTGTGTAATGTAAGTGGTAGTTGAAAAGTCTTATCATGCAAGGCATATAGATGTAAAATTTCATCATGCAAGGCATGTAATTACCTATTTGTGTTGTATGAGGATGGAGTTATACACTCATGAGGCCCCATTTCTTGAACATTCTCTACTCTCATACAATTTCTTAAATTTATGTATGCTGTCTGCATTAACCATGTCATTATTCATTTCATTACATTCACCCACCACTCATACTACGAAAGTACTTCTTTATATCTTTTTATACAAGTTTCTTTGTTAATTTCATGTTATGTCCTCCGATTGCTCTCTCTCTACATCTCATGAAGAACTCTTCACAGTCCATGTCATTCATGTTTTAAAAACTTAAAAGTAGTGATCAGGTCACCCCTCACTCTTCTTTCTTCCAAGATTGGCAAATTTAAAGCCTGAAGCCTTTCCCTGTAACTTAACTCTAATAATTCTGGTACCATTTTCTTTATCCTCCTCTGGACCTTCTTTATTAGCTCTTTGTGCTTCTTTAGGTGAGGTGCCCAAACTTTAGAAGCATATTCTAGTTTTGACCTACTGTATGGTATGAACAGCTTACTAAATATTTCCTTATCCATGTACTTCAAACTATTCTGATATTTGCTGCTGAACATTACTACCGTCCTGGGACTCTGATGATAGTTTAGAGATAATGCTGCCTCCTAAGTCTTTCCCACACACACAATCTTGAAGTCTATATCCTTTCTGATGTGGTGAGCACTTCAAGCTAACCCTTCCATCGCAGCAAATGTCATCATCAGTACTTATAGGTAGGTCCTCTATCAGCATTCAGTACTTAGACTGCATGTTACAGAATAATCACTTGTAAACAACTATATTTAAAAAAAATATGATTAATGACTGAATGTAAGATCACAAAATGGACTGTAAACATTTACAGGCGAGTTAACAAAACCAGCAGCAACCCAGGTCACCTTAGGTCCACTTGGGCATACTAGGCTTACTAGAGTATTACTTTATGTAGACAAAGGAATGTGATGAAACCATCACAATACAAGTGCTATGTTTAACTTCCTTGGAACTAAGATGCTGTTACATACATAAAATGCATTCATTTGGTGATATACAGCTATATGTTCATTTATTAGGTTTACAACAAAAGCATTCCAAAGATCAACATATAGTTAATATAAAAGCAAATATACTAGACCTACTTGGGCCAGCTACAGGAACAGAGTTAACAGTGGCAGTGAGCTGCACAGCCTTGGTGACACTACTCATGGCAGCAACCCCTGGGGGAACACTATGGGGAGGATTGCTAACTCCCGCAGTAGAGTGAGACCCAGCTGATGTGTGGTGTTGGGCTGCACTCATTCCTAAGCTCATTGGAACTCCCGTAACTTCATCTATTCCAGGTGAAGAGGCTCTCACACGAGGTGTTATCTTAGGGGGAGTTAAAGCACCTGAAGAAAAAAATAAGAGAAAAATATACATGGGAGTGCATTATTATGAATTTAAGAAATCCTTCTCTGAACTTGGTATCATTTTAATCAATCCACTTTCCAAAACATGATTTCCTATTTGTAAATACAGAAAGCATGTTATACATAATGTGTACTGCTATTAACAATTTTACTATTCTTCCTTTGGTACACAGTTACAAAAATATATAAGAAAATATGAGTGTTGCTTAAGAAAATCAATTTATCTTAATTCTTTTTCATGATAGCTGAAAAAAAATATGGGCAACCGTGGCCCTATTCGAAGCCACTCCATTAAAGATATATATATATATATATATGTATATATATATATATATATTTTTTTTTTTTTTCATACATATTCGCTGTTTCCCGCGTTA
>JAYMFT010000041.1:289900-309409 GCA_038088735.1 Panulirus argus | reverse complement strand
TTCACTTTCTCAAAAATTTGTAAATACTTTCCCTGTCTGTTTTTCCCCCTTTCTCAATTCTCTCCATATTTCAATTAGGGCCCAGCCTTGATGTGGACTTCTGTCCGTGACTGGAGCCTTCAACATAAAAGAAAAGAAAAAAAAATCTCTAGGGACTTTGTGTTGAAACTCATTACTTATTCTATACTTTGAATGGCACTGTCACTAACCTGGGGCATGGAAGCCATACCCTGTTGCACTGATTGGCCCTGTCTGGCAGCTGCACTTTGCATATCTCTCCCAAGTCCATCTTCTGCTTCCTGTGATTCTGCCTAATTTGCTACTGCAAATAATGAAAACTCTTTAGTCTTCCCAACTAAAAGATATCAACTTCATCTGGCAAGACATCAATGGAGCATCATCTATCATATCAACATAAGAAATGTTGTATTTAGCACCACTTATCTGCTGTAGCAGCAAATGACTCACTATTCTGGTCATCTGCACTCACTCTAGCATGGGAGGCATTAATCATGAACCTAGCACTGTGTGGTTCAGTGCAGGTCACCCTATTCATGGCACCACCACCAGCCTGACTCACACTGTCCTAAAGGTTATCATCATCATGCTACAAACCACTAGCTAGCTTAACATGATCTTTAAGCCCTAAGTCATCCTAATTTGAAGGCCTTTCTTGGGGATGCCTGATAATCATCATTTTTCCCAAACAAAATATCAAGTTTACCAATGTCACTACTTATTTTGAGTATGTCAGTATCCCTCAAAGCAACTAACTTCTATGTGAGACAGTACCCACTATACTAGCTTTAGATTGCTTCATTTTAACAAGCATAACTTCAGTAGTATCTGGCCTCACACTGAGCGAAGTGCTCTGCATTGATCCTTGGCCTGCATCTTCATTTCCATGTGAAGAAGATATCTCCACCCTTTCAGTAAACATGCTAGCACTAAATATTTGTAAAAAATGTATTGATAATCATTAAATCTGTAACAGGTCACCAATGTACATATAAACCAACAAACAGACTAACCACACAACCATGTTAACCATGTTTTACTTGGTCAACCAGAAATCCACACACCAATACCAGATGCAGGATTAAATCATAAGTGCAGTTGTAAACCTGACAATATAAGCAGGAATGTCTTGCTGGAAGAGATTACATTGCTAATCTATATTTTTACAAATCTTTCATTGATGGACACAGACAAACATGCTTCTGTTTGACTAAAAGAACTTTTTCCTGAGAAATTTGTTGTGTGGGATATGGTGAAACTGGCATGAAAGTTGGTAAATACGGAGTGCTAGGAGTAAGTGAAAATCAAAGTTATCTTGTAAACGTTGGTGCTGAGAAGGGTTTATTCCTTGCAAATACCCTGTTTCAGCACAATATGATCCTCAGTTGTACATGGATGAGAAATGATAGTGAGAAGGACTAATGGGTTTGATTGACTATGTAGCAGTGGATGAAAGTTAAGAAAGGCTGTCCTAAAAGCTAGAATTGTAAGAGGATTCTTTGGAGACTGACCATTTTACAGTTCTTGTGAGGGTTAGGATCAAGGAGAAGTGGAGGTATGCTGTGAGGAAGATTGGAGAGGGAAAAGTTTTGGCAAGCAAGATGATGAATCAGAAAGAATGCAAGGAGGAGTATGAATGAAGGATGACCAAAAGTCTTAATGGAAGTACATTAAATGTAGGAATATTGTCATGTGAGAATTATGTGTTTTCCTAAAATGTTTAGAGGAATAATGTTAAAGGATGAAGAATTAACAGTTGGATACAAGGTTGTAAGATATAAGATAAAAAGGGAAATGCATGGTGGACAGATGAGATTAGAAATGCTGTAGAAGAGAAGAAAAGAGCATGTGGTAGATTGCTTGAAAGGAATGTATCAGTGGAAGTTCAGCAAAGGAGGAGGGAAGAATACAAGATGCATAATTAAGAATGCTAAGCTGATCGAGGAAAGCAAAGAAGAGGTAGATGAAGATTTTGGAAGAACGTTGGGAGAAAATTTTAGGAAAATAAGATATGGTACTGGAAGGAGGTAAAAAAGGAAAGAGGTGGATGTAAGAGTGGAGAAGGGAGTTGCTAAATCAAAAGGGGGAAGTGAAAGGAAGATGGAAAGAGTATTTTGAAGAACTGATGAATGTGGGAGAAGGTGAGGCAGCAGTAGTTACAAGCATAGGCATGGAGGATGGAAGAAAAAGGATACAAATGCAAGGGCCTATAACAAGAAGAGAGGTAAAAAGGGCAATAATGAGGCTGAAGGTAGGAAAGGCACCTGGAGTAGAAGGGATCACAGCTTAAATGCTGAAGTATGGAGGAGAGTGTGTGATAAAGTGGATGCATCTGATAAGTAATTTAGCATGGCAACAGAAGGTTCTGTTCATCCCACATAGATGAAGAAAGATAAGACACTCTGGATTTCTAAGAAAAATAAGACACTGGAGTTCTGTCTCCAAATGTTCTCTGTGAGAAACAGATCAAATTTAAGTAATAGTTGTGTATCCAAGATAGTTTCCATTGCTACGCTTGCCATGCACCTCAATGTCAGCACGAGGTTAGTCCTCCTTCAGCAAGAAATCTCATTCCAGCAACTGTTCTCTTCAGGACTGGATCAAGTATTTAGATGATCTTTGCTTCATCTTACCCAGTTTCATGTCAGTTCAGGAAGGTTATCTGATGTTAATGACATTGCACTCTATGGCCCTTCCACTTTATGAAAAGTAATCCAAATCTGTTAATTTTTTGTCATAATAACGGATTTTAAACTTATTTTAAGGTCACTGAAATTGTCATCAACAGCTTGCAAATCTTGCAATGAACTTTAGTTTCCCACATAATAGTTGCCTGAAAAAAATATTCTTTGCTTGGATATCTTTTCTTTTTGCTAAATAGTTGGCCCCTCCATAATTAGTCTGAATACAGATTCAGTGAAGGAATACTTTCTGTATGATTCATGTAGTTTGCTCAGTGGATCATAGTTATACTTTGATTTCGAGACATAATCTGATGTTATGTTTACTTTGGTGTCTGTTACTGTTATCATCAAATCTTCTGGTAATGTTAGTCACTTCTGGGGCAGCCTGAGTAACTGTCGCTTGTTTCTCACACAATTCGGTGACATCTGTTTCAACATGTTCAGCAGCTTTGTTTTCCATGTCTGACTCTGGTGGATCGATGGAGGGATTGCACTCTCATCCTTCATATTTTTTCTCGTGAAATTCAACAAAGAACCCGTTATTTGCTTCCAAACTTCGTCTCTCCAACTTTCTTCTTTTTTCTTTCGCTCTTCAATATGTAGACTCATGCTCCCTATACTATCTGTTTGACATATTCACTCTAACTCAAAGGTACACAAACAAAAATGAAAACTTGACTCCACTATGAATAAAGAATACCAAAATAATGAAAATATTCACAATGCAAAAAATAATTATATAATCACGTAAAAACTAATATAATAGTCCTATCATCGCAGTATCAAATTATCACAGACAAAAAGTCATAGTCACAGCATCAAAGTATTGGTCATGTATATATAGATTTATGATTATGGGACTTCTAATATATATATATATATATATATATATATATATATATATATATATATATATATATATATATATATATATATATATATATATATATATATATATATATATATTAGGGCCTGGAGACTATGAGAGTGCTTAAGATCTACAGACATTAATGGAGCTCTGGATGCAATAAGGACTTATGGAACACCTCTGGGAGTGTTACTATAGCAGTTTCAAGATAATTTTCACCTCCAGAAACGGACTTTCTTGAAAAATAATGATAGTTTACCAGAGCGTTGGCGGCCTTGCAGATCTACCGAGAGTAAGCTTATGATCTTGTCCAAAGATAAACTCCATCGGAAGTTCGAAAGAAACTGGTCCGGAACGCTGTCAGTCTTGTGGTAGATGCTGAAAATATAAAGTGTCATTACTGTAAACTTTCAAGGTAGATATGAAATCTAAGAATATGATTGAGGAACAGTCATGAACGGCGCCTTTGCTATGCATATAAGTTCTCTTTTTAATGATACCATGCCCGCCATCAAACCTAAGTTACATTTCAGCTTAACTAATGTAAAATATGTCACTACACACCGCAAACTCCAGTAATGTACAGAGCAAAAACACCACAGAGTTACATATGCTCATGAAAAATGGGGAATAGCCACTTTTTGGTCATGTGACAATCTTGACCAAATGTTGGATGAGGGAACTACAAGTTTCCTTAAAAACAGGAATGAAGCATTGCATTATTCAAACTAAATAGACTGTACCAGTTCTGTTAGGCTCTGAGGTGTCAAAGACACTCTTGACTGGATATCATGGGGCTCTTCTTCCTAATCCAGTCACACACGAGCTGGTTGTTGGTATCCAGTCTTACTTGTGTAAAGAAAAATATTCAAACGTATGAGGTCTCTATCAAAAACAAACCCATCCAACGCTTGACTTTGCTCAATATGGCTCATTTCCTCCACTGTTAGTTTACCTTCAAACCTTGTTCTTTCATGGCATCCTAGATTGTTCATTTACGATATTGCTACGCTTAAGTCTTACAGATTAGTTTCTCTGATTAATGCTTTACAAGAACTCTGGCCTCGCAATACCATTTATGCATCATTCTCCGTTATCGCGGGCATGTGGGATGCTCACTGGCGTTTTAGCAACCATTCTCTGCATACTCATTCTTCTTTGTCCTTGGAATGGGTAATAA
This sequence comes from Panulirus argus, assembly GCA_038088735.1. Lineage (NCBI taxonomy): Eukaryota > Metazoa > Arthropoda > Malacostraca > Decapoda > Palinuridae > Panulirus > Panulirus argus. The sequence continues at coordinate 304,659 of JAYMFT010000041.1, read as the reverse complement.
GCTTTTTTTTTTTTGTCATAACTGAAGAAAACATAAAGCACGTACATCTGGAACTAAGCTTTTTTTTTTTTTGTTAGAAATGAAGAAAATATAACGAACCTTATCGCTCGCTATCGAATAATAAAGTGTAGAACATGGATTTAAAGACTAATATCTTCCAAAATACGGGAGAGTGGGTTAACATACTTTCCTACCCTTAACAAGTTATTTTTTTCTCTTGATGGGCCAGTCGAATTTTTAAGATTCACATGTAAGCAATGGAAGGTACCAAAGTTAATGCTGCAAATGATATGTTGTATACTGCTCTACACAACGACCATATACCTTGAAAACTATGTTGCGATATTTCACAAAGTAACAAGAACAAACCATTCAACTTATTTACAAGACTGTGATTGCGGATAACATATAAAAGTATAAAGTTGTCCGATAAGAAAAAAGTTCACGAGATGGGGTCCCACGAGTGTATAACTCCCTCCCTCTACCGTACAAAAACAGGTAATAACAGACCCGTTGGCTTACACATGAAGAGCGAGGCAGTCCGCCAAAATTGGATCAACCAGAGCGAAAGGAAGCTGTCAAAGTCGTCAGAACCGTAGCAATACAACTTACGCTGCCTTGATGAAGGAGGGAGCTTAGTTTTAATTCTGTGTAACGATTTATGACTTCATGACAATCTTATTTTAGATTAATTCTGTGTAACGATTTCTGGCTTCATGGCAGTCTTATTGTAAATGGTTATTACTTAGATTTTAGTATTTATCCTTATTTTCTAAAGATGATTTTCTCACTGGAAAACAGAAAAAGAAATGTGTAAAATACTTTCATCTATAAAAATCCGCTATCAATGAGAGGCAGGGCTCAGGTATAGTAGAGTAATGGGCCTTCCCACGGCCCCTGCAAATTTAAGGTATACTTCTGTGACCACACTTTCTTATGTAACTCTGCTGCCGTTTAGAGGGAGGGCTGTGGTAGTAGTGTACTGGCCTCTCCTAGTAACCCCTGTCCCCTATCTATGAGGTAGTCCCTTAGATAGAAAGCTGTTGATAGCAATCGACCAGGATGGTACTACTGTCCTGAATCAGGAGCGTTAAAATGGTGCCAGGAATCATCTCACACCCACCAAGTTAGGATTGTTGGTCTTGCTTTTTATCTCATCAAAACGGGACTACCGGATTAGTCCTGCCTTCTCCTGACAAGCGCCATATACCTTTACAAACCTAACATGTTTCATTCTTACACTGTGGACTGCGATTCACAAGTAAGCAATGTTATATCCAATAACTTTGGTGGAAGTACATTTGTAAACTAGATTCCCAGTTGCTTGGTCTGCAAATACAGCCAATATTCTTTGTGAAATTTCCTCTCTAATATGTTTCGGACTCCCTGGATAATGGGGTTAGTGAGCGCGAGCGCATACTTATGTTCCTTGGCAAGACTTCACATAAAATGTACATGTCACCAGCCGGTGCAGTAAATGTGAATGAAACCGAACATGTATTCTGTGCGTTGGGATGAAGTATATGTGGTCGTATATAAGAATGCGTGTGTGTGTGTTACGAGAGGTATTCTTAGGCGAATGTTTACACGCACGCCGCCGCTCAAGACCTGAATCATCTTAACACACTTATTATACCTTAAGGCTAGTGGGTTTCGTCTTGTGTGGCTCAACCATGCTATGCTAATTCACTCTACGGGTGTTGAAGGTCTACGTTGTGTGTGGCGGCGAGTGACTATTTATTGACCAACCTAATCTATTTGAAGTTAAATCTCTCTTACGCCATCCGTGTGGTAGGTGATACTTCTGAGCCAAATAACTTCTATTACTGTTACATAAATTGTTATTAGTGACACGTCCTGTTTCTTCTGTTTTTCAGCCAGTTAACACTATAAGTTAAACAATGGGTTATACAGAAGTTCAATTGTATGGTGTGCTTTCCATCCCAAAAATAGTTTCTTTACTTCCGATTTTAGAGTCTTGAAGACAACTTTTTTATTTCACGTTAAAGATAAGATCAGCTCTTAAAGTACATTCAAAATGCCTCTGAAACAGTTGAGCCTCAATACATGTACCGTCCCTTCACCTTCAGACTGGTAGGTAGTAATCGCTCATGTTGCTGGGCAAGTTGTTTTACCTCAAATCTTAGATTTGTATGTGTGGCTGTGTCCCGGTCGGCAGGTGTGTACTAGGGGTGTATGTATGCCTGTGTATGAGCTATGACCGCAGAGTGAGGCTGGGCCAGTGCCAGCTCACTAGAGGGAAGAGGGGCTGTGATGTCTGTCTATTAAACTCACAATTTTAGCTTGTGCGGTGAGGCGTGGTCTTGGTGCGGGTGGTAAGTTATTGTACGGGTGTGGATATCATGTGCTGTCCATACTATCAGTACTGGATCGTACAGTGATCTACAGGAAGCATGCGTAACGCTAAGAGACGTCAGAAGATTGCGTAGGCTGACTGGTCAGGGCTGGGTTGGGCGGGACGACGACTCTGGGTAGGCGCAGTGTTGCTTCTGCTCCCGCGGAAGGCGCACCACACAGATGGGTAGCACTGGCAGAATATATCGGCCGCGCCTCGCTCTCTGGCTGGTCCTCTTGGAAACATGGAACGTGTGATGCAAACCCCCTTGCCAGTGATTGCTTTGGCCAGGTGTCGAGAAACTTCCGGATGAACCAGTGTTGGTGTGAGCAAAATTCGTCATAGTTTTAGTCGTGGGTCGTGGACATAGCCCGCTGGGACCGGTTGTAACCGGTGCGGTGGAGGGGGTCAGTGTGCCTAGGCCGAAGTGGAGGGTCTGTGGGATCCTCCTGTGTAAAGTGCAAGGTCTTAAAGTGCCGACAAGATGGGCGTGGAGCGTGGGCGTGCGTCTCAGCGGTCTCATGGAGTCGCATCCCAACGTTCCTACGGAACGTCCTCGTCCTCTTCCCAGAGCTCAAGGGCGCGATGCAAGAACTGCTGTCGAAAATTCGTGTCCTTCATGTGTACACAAGTAGGTGTGGGTGGCCTGGTCGTGTCTTACGCTATCATGGGCGCCTTCGCCTTCATTGCCATTGAAGGCAAGGAAGAGTACTGGATGACAAACCGCACGTCAGGGATCCACAATAACACCATCCGAAGGTTGTGGAACGTTACGGAGCACCTCAATATACTTTACAAGGATCAGTGGTACGAAGACGTCAACGTCACGCTGTACGAGTTCCAGGAAAGAATCGTAGAGGTGGTGAAGGACGGGTATGACGGACGGTCCCATATGGAGGTCTGGAACTTTCCAGCATCGCTGATGTTCTGCCTGAGCGTCTTTACCATGATCGGGTATGGGCACATGACGCCTAAGACCGAGTGGGGCAAGATCGCCACCATTATGTACGCCGTCCTCGGGATCCCACTTTACATCGTCTACTTCATGAACATGGGTCGAGTCTTCGCCAAGTCTTTCAAGTTCCTGTACCGGGTGATGTACCGGTGCGTCAACAGGAATAAGACTAAGACGCTGGAGGAGACGGAATTAAGCGAGGAGCAAGGCGAGGAGGAGGCCATCATCGTGCCTTCAACAGCCTGCATCTGGGTCATGATCTTCTACATGACCACCGGCACCATCATGTTCGCCGAGTGGGAGAAATGGTCTTACCTCAACTCCTGCTACTTTTCCTTTACCTCCCTCGCCAAAATAGGCATCGGAGACTTCGTGCCGGGCTTTGGGAACGGTGGCTTCGGGGAGGCCACGAAGGACAGCCAAACCAAACTAATCATTAACTTCATGTACCTCCTGATAGGCATGGGGATCATAGCCATGTGCTACACTCTCATGAAGGAAGAGATCATGCTTAAGCTGAGGATGCTCAAACAAGACATTAAAGAAAAGCTGTTTTTCTGTGGCTTGAAACTAGGCCTGTACCAGGAGGAACAGACATATCCCGAACATCGCCAGACCATCCACCCGCGCACCAGATCTGTTCGGAAATCTGTGCGTCGACGGTAGTGCACGGAGATGACTGTTGAGAACCAGTTGGAGTATTGCATCCGTCACCGATTCTTCATGATTCTGCAGGTGTGGAGGGGACATCAACATGAACTGTGGTTGATCTCTCTCCGTGCGCACTGTCTGTGGCCGTGGCGGCGCCAGTCAGCGGGGAGACATGAGCAATGACTTGCCTGCCTAGGGCAGCTTGCCGTGCCAAATTCTCGTGAAAGTGTCGGCGGACCTCATCGAGATGGACCAAGAGGATAGGGTGTCGTCCTGTACGTCTCTTGAATCCTGTGTACCTGAAATCTGTATCTCAAGAGTGTGAGCATTTCAAGTGTCTACATTTCACGGATGTATGTGTGTATATCGATGAATGGTCGAAGGTGTATGACGCCGCATGAGTTCGTATGTATCACCAGGGAATACAAAAAAGCAGCACTGTGAGAGAGAATCAGTGGGGAATGTGTACGTGACAAACGTTATGCCTTATGTCGGGAGAGTGTTGGTGTCTGGGTTCTCTGCCTGCCTGTGTCCAATGAACCCTCAGTACAGGTGTGTGTGTGTGGGGCAGGGAAATGTCCTGCATTTCAATACTATAATAAAGCTTTATATAGATCAATAATAAATGCATTTAAATGCAATGTAAGATTGCATATGAGGATTAGGTTATCAGATCTAATTCTGTATTATGATGATGGCCTTTTTAATAACTATTGAGACCATATGTATGTATCATGACTACTAGAGAATAATGTACGTACGTTCCACCTAATATTATAAAGTATCATAACCTGACCAACGTGTTTACTTCCACACCCTCCTGGCCTGGGCTGAAATCTCGGCTCTCGTATCAATAATCATAAACCAGTCTCGACGTCGAGTGAGTTGATGTCAGTACCTAGAGCATTCATAGGAAGGTCTTACTGAAGGGGAAAAAAAGAGTTGCCTTAATGAAAAACTGCTCCCGATAAGAGTGATGGAGAGAGAGAGAAAGAGAGAGAGAGAGAGAGGGACGGAGTGAGACAGACGAGTGAGGGACGAATATAGCCGTGTGGAGGTGAGGGGAGCTGCCACCACTCTCACCACCGTGTGGAGGTGAGGGAAGCCGCTACCACTCTCACCACCGTGTGGAGGTGAGGGGAGTTGCCACCACCCTCACCACCGTGTGGAAGTGAGGGGAGCCATCACCATTCTCACCACCGTGTGGAGGTGAGGGGAGCCACCACCGTGTGGGTAGAGGGGAGCCGCCACCACTCTCTCCACCGTGTGGAGGTGAGGGGAGTTGCCACCACTCTCACCACCGTGTGGAGGTGAGGGGAGCTACCACCACTCTCACCAACGTGTGGAGGTGAAGGAAGCCACAACCACTCTCACCGACATGTGGAGATGAAGGGAGCCGCCATCACTCTCACCACCGTGTGGAGGTGAGGGGAGCCACCACCACTCTCACCATCATGTGGAGGTGAAGGGAACTAAAACCACTCTCACCACCGTGTGGAGGTGAAGGAAGCTACCACCACTCTTACCATAGTGTGGAGGTGAGAGGAGTTGCCACCACTCTCACCACAATGTGGAAAAAGGGGAGCCATCACCAGCCTCACCACCGTGTGGAGGTGAGGGAAGCTACTACCACTCTCACCTACGTGTGGAGGTGAGGGGAGCCGCCATCACTCTCACCACCGTGTGGAGGTGAGGGAAGCTACCATCACTCTCACCACCGTGTGGAGGTGAGGGGAGCTATCACCACTCTCACCACAGTGTGGAGGTGAGGGGAGTTGGCACCACTCTCACCACCGTGTGGAAAATGGGGAGCCACCACCAATCTCACCACCGTGTGGAAGTGAGGGGAGCTACAACCACTCTCACCACAGTGTGGAGGTGAGGGGAGTTGCCACCACTCTCACCACCGTGTGGAAAAAGGGGAGCCACCACCACTCTCACCACTGTGTGGAGGTGAGGGAAGCTACCATCACTCTCACCACCGTGTGGAGGTGAGGGGAGCTACCACCACTCTCCCTAAAGTGTGGAGGTGAGGGGAGCCACCACCACTCTCACCACCGTGTGGAGGTGAGGGGAGTTTCCACCAATCTCACAACAGTGTGGAGGTGAGGGGAGTTACCACCACTCTCACCACGGTGTGGAGGTGAGAGGAGCTACCTCCACTCTCACCATACTGTGGAGGTGAGGGGAGTTGACACTACTCTCCCCACCGTGTAGAGAAAGGGGAGCCACCACTACTCTCATCACCGTGTGGAAGTGAGGGGAGCCGCCATCACTCTCACCACTGTGTGAAGGTGAGGAGAGCCACCACCACTCTCACCACCGTGTGGAGGTGAGAGGAGTTACCGCTACTCTCGCCACCGTGTGGAGGTGAGGGGAGCTACCACCACTCTCACTACAGTATGGAGCTGAGAGGAGTTACCAGCAATCTCACCACCGTGTGGAAATAGGGGAGCCACCACCACTCTCACCACGGTGTGGAGGTGAGGGGAGCTACCACCACTCTCACCACCGTGTGAAGGTGAGGGAAAGCCACCACCAGTCTCACCACCGTGTTGAGGTGAGGGGAGCTACCATCACTCTCACCACCGTGTGGAGATGAGAGAAGCCACCATCACTCTCACCACCGTGTATAGGTGAGGAGAGCTACCACCACTCTCACCTCTGTGTGGAGGTGAGGGGAGCTACCACCACTCTCATCACAGTGTGGAGTTGAGGGGAGTTGCCACCACTCTCACCACCGTGTATAGGTGAGGGGAGTTACCACCACTCTCACCACAGTGTGGAGGTGAGGGGAGCTACCACCACTCTCACCACAGTGTGGAGTTGAGGGGAGTTGCCACCACTCTCACCGCCGTGTATAGGTGAGGGGAGCTTCCACCACTTTCACAACCGTATGGAGGTGAGGGGAGCTACCACCATTCTCACCACAGTGTGGAATTGAGGGGAGTTGCCACCACTCTCACCATCGTGTGGAAAAAGGGGAGCCACCACCACTCTCACCACAGTGTGGAGGTAAGGAGAGCTAACACAACTCTTACCATCGTGTGGTGGTGAGGAAAGCCACCACTCTCTCACCACCGTGTGATGGTAAGTGGAGCTACCACCACTCTTACCAAAGAGTGGAGGTTAGGGCAGATGCCATCACTCTCACCACCGTGTGGGAAAAGGGGAGCTACAACCACACTCACCACAGTGTGAAGGTGAAGAGAATTACCACCACTCTCACCACCGTGTAGAGGTGAGGGGAGCTACCACCACTCCCATTACATTGTGGAAGTAAGGAGTTGCCATCACTCTCACCACCGAGTGCAAAAAGGGGAGCCACCACCACTCTCACCACAGTGTGGAGGTGAGAGAAGCTACCATCATTCTCACCACAGTGTGGAGGTGAGGGGAGTTGACACCACTTTCACCACGGTGTGGAGGTGAGGGGGGCCTCCACCACTCTCACCACCGTGTGGAAGTGAGGGGAGCCACCATCATTCTCACCACCGTGTGGAGGTGAGGGGAGCTACCACCACTCCCACCACAGTGTGGAAGTGAGGGGAGTTGCTACCACTCTCACCATCGAGTGGAAAAAGGAGAGTCATCATCACTCTCACCACCGTGTGGAGGTGAGGGGAGGTACCACCATTTTCACCACCGTGTGGAAGTAAAGGAAGCCACCACCACTCTCACCACCATGTGGAGGTGAGGAGAGTTACCACCAATCTCACCATCGTGTGGAGGTGAGGGGAGCTACCACCACTCTCACCACAGTATGGAGGTGAGAGGAGCTGCCACCATTTTCACCACCGAGGGGAAAAAGGGGAGCCAACACCACTCTCATCACTGTGTGGAGGTGAAGGGAGCCACCACTACTCTCACCACCGTATGGAAGTGAGGGAAGCTACCTCCACTCTCACCAAAGTGTGGAGGTGAGAGAAGCCGCCACCACTCTCACCACCATGTAGAGGTGTGGGAAGCAGCCACCCCTCTCACCACCGTGTGGAGGTGAGGCGGAGCTACCACCACGCTCACCACCGTGTGGAGGTGAGGGGAGCTATCACCACTCTCACCACCGTGTGGAGGTGAGGGGAGCTATCACCACTCTCACCACCGTGTGGAGGTGAGGGGAACTACCACCACTATCACCACAGTGTGGAGGTGAGGGCAGGTACCACCACTCTCACCACAGTGTGGAGGTGAGAGGAGTTCCCACCACTCTCACCACCGTGTGGAAAATGGGGAGCCACCTCCACTCTCACCACCGTGTGGAGGTGAAGGGAGCCATCACCACTCTCATCACCATGTGGAGGTGAGGGGAGCTACCATAACTCTCACTACCGTGTTGAGGTGAGGAGAGCTACCACCACTCTCACCAAAGTGTGGAGGTAAGGAGAGCTATCACCACTCTCACCACCGTGTAGAGGTGAAGGGAGCTACCACCACTCCTATACAAGTATGGAGGTGAGGGGAGTTGCCACTACTCTCACCAACAAGTGGAAAAAGGGGAGCCACCACCACTCTCATCGCCGTGTGAAGGTGAGGGGAGCCACCACTCGAGGGTTGAGGGTTCGTTCTGTACGAGTACACTGCCAACGTTCACCAGACAATTTGAACGCAGAGGACAAAGGCGGTAATAGCATCTTATATTTACATCTATGTGAATAAGCAACGTCAGGTTGCAGTGGCGTGAAGCCTTGCCCGCCAGCGATGTATGTAGGTCAGCAACATGACTTGCTGTACCACTCCAGTAGTAAGCAATACTGTACGTAAGAATATCACTCAGGACGCTGGGTCAAGTATGAAATCTTGCAACCTGAGGCCTGGAAATCTAGGTTACTGAGCTGAGGACAAGATCATGACCAGATCTATCCACCCACATCGTACATGCACACTCTCTCCTTCCTGTGAGTACGTGCATGTCTGTTCTTTTGAAAGATCAAAGTATCTTTTGGAGCTGTTGTGAAGCGATTCTTTCAGGTCACCGTGGATGCGAACTCTTATTTTCCGGACGTACGCCTCCCTGCCGATTCACATACAGATTGACTAGCCTGGCCATCACGACGGACACTAAAGGTAGTAACCAAAGGCGACCCTCCCCCGACCGTATATGCCACCTCTCAGTATGGTCTGTTTACCGCATGATGCACGGCACAGTCTGTGGCACAGGCAGTTCTCAAGCAAGCTTTGCCTTTCTATCTACGTGCCTGCCATCTTGTTTACTGACCTTTCTGCCCACTACATCTTGCCTACGTACCTAATTGCTCGATTTCTTGTTCATCCTTATGCACTACAGAGAAAGGACACTTTCCTCACTTTGTCTCCGAACCTTACTTAACCTGGTTTCGAATTCTCTTCTCTGTAGGTTCACCAGATGGTTATATCAAAATGGCAGCATCACAATAGGAGAACTTAACATGATTCAGCAAAGGGCATTTCCTCTAAAGCTCAGATCCCGCAGACTCTTCTAAGCAGTTGTTCCGGTTATACAACTACCTGACTCGTCCTTCTTATTTAATACAGCTGTCATGTCTGGGGAGATTCCATCTCTAGTTACTTATGTGACAGAGTCGAGTTTAAATCACTACAGCTTGACAACTATCCTAATCCGACCCACTTGCCCTTCGCCACATGTCTATTCCTATTTTTCTTTTTCTCCGAGAACATTATCTGTGTGCCTAAAACATTACTGTAGATAGGCGATATCAAACAAGTCACTGCGTCACATAATTACTGTTTGGCCATTAGCTAACGATGTCTGTGTTTTACCTTCTCATGTTTTCCTAAAAGTACTGACCTGCCTCTTGTTTGAAAGGCAGGCAAAATTTCTTAGATTCTCCTTCTTAATCTCTCTTTACCTTTTTTCCTTATCTCTCCAGCCCTTTTCTATTAACGAAAGTCTATTTGTGACTCGCTCAAAGAGAATCTATCATCATAACGTCCTGTGAAGATCCTGGAAGCTGTCAATACCAGACAAATGCAGTGATGGATGCACAGACCACATACCCTCTATCATCTTTCATTTAACTTCACTGTGTATCAATTTACTCTTAACCTAGTTACAAGGAAATAATTGTCAGAGTAACATAAAAACGAGCAAGAGGAAACTTTTTCTGAACTTTGCGATGCTTTAAGCGCTTCTCGTGATACAGGTGATGAACATGATACATGGTGGCGTTAGTTTGCCTCCTAGTTCCTACTTACTAAAACTATACCTATTCAAGAAAAGATAAGATGGCTATTATAAATTTGTATATTACCGTTAACTTGACAAACATGAAAAAAAGAAAAAGTACTACCCATTTCTCCATACAGTATTGATAGGATTTCGAGTCTGTGACGACCACTATTCCCACACCTCAAGTGTCTTCGGTACTTATCTCAATATTGTATTCATTAAAAACATTAATAATAATAATAATAATAATAATAATAATAATAATAATAATAATAATAATAGTAATAATAAAAGATGTTCTACGTAAGACTGGTCCCATTCTTAGTGTACAAAATGAACATTATCCCCATACAAACTAACACAACAAGGAAATGGAGTGAATTTATTTAATTTCAGACTAACAGTTCGGTGTAAAAGAACCGGGAACACTGAACCATTGGCTTTCCAATGTTACGAGAGTACTCTAAGTTATGTGCTTCACTCACAACAAACTGAGGCCATAACTGCAGGCTGCAATGGGTACAAAGGAGTACATGAGAATGCCACATAGCAAAAGATCTGACGGTCACTGACGAGGCATCTGCTGGAGGGTAGTAATAACATCCTAAATTCCTACTCTATACAGATGACGACAAGATGGTAAGAGTGAGGGTTCCACTCCAGCCCCCAGCCGACTAGAAAATAGCAATGAAGGAACAACATGGATACTCTAGTTAGGAAGGACTTGAACTGCTCCTCTGTAGAAGAAAAAATCATATTGATATCATACGTATATGCTGAATAAGCTCATCATGAATTGTAAATTTCCTTTTCTTTATGCCGTTTTTTCCTCTCCCGTTCCCGCTTAAGAGAAACAGCGCCAGGAGCAAGTGAACAACGGCCTCATTCGCTCACAGTCACTCTCTATCTGTCAGGTAAAATGCACCGAAACCAGAGCCCGACACCTAGAGCCAAGCCCCACAGGCTATTCCGAGGATTGCCCCTCCGCTTCATATGCCCTGGTTAATCCTAGTGACAGCACGTCACTCCTCATATACCACAACGATCTATTTTATCTTTGCCTCTCATCTTCCAGATTATTTAGACCACCATACCTCTTAGTCTCCTTTACTACATCCTTCCATCTCTTTCTCTGTCTATCCCTGCCCCTTCCTCCCCCCACCTCTGAGATGTAAATCCTCGATCAGTTTGTCTTCGCTCGTCCAATCCTAACCTTTGTCCGTTCTTATGTAAATAAAAATATCCGTATAAGCGACTAAATATGTACGGATGGCAATTCTTCATTCTGCCTTGTACTAACAGCTGCTGAAAAAAAAATGAAAGCGAGAAAAATATAAAAAAAATACTCGTAACTATGATGTTTTGACAGTAAAGTATTATCTTGGTCAACATCCTAGAAATGCTGATCGGTTTGTGTATTATCCGAATTCTATTCCGAATGCCATATGGCAGCAAACACCAAAAACGAAAAGAACATACGCTATTTTCATAATTTTTTTTTAATAGATTTTCCCAAATCTAAACGGTTCATATATTTTCTGATATTGCCAGTAAGCTCGGGGATATTCATTTTCCGAGACGAGTCGAATCATCAAGTATTAAGACCAAAGGAGGATACCCTTCACCTTGCCAGCTGACTAAAACAAGCACGCTATATCCCGTTGGCATCATTTACCCACTCGCGTCTACCTGACCACATCAGAAACATCGTATGATAAAAGTATAAGTTGTATCGGCAAACGATTTTCATTGTCCACTTCTACCTATTTATACAGTGACGGGCAGATATACCCGTACTAGCACCATAAACTTCTCATGAAACAGAAACCTCAAACAGACCCAGAACCTGGCTCCGGGCCCCAGGCAGCTTAATATATATTAGGCTCTAAAAGTAACCTCAGTATTCAGAAGGTCTCTTCTGATTTCAGAAAAAAGGAGAGTTTTCATGCATCACTGGAAGTATGAAATTACCTTACTGAAATAATAAAGAGAGTTTCCATCGTAATCTTTTTTTCTTCTATTACGAGGACAGGGAAAATCTTTTAGTACACAAAACCAAACATCAGGAAAATCTGGCATCGTTTCTCGCGAAACAGTCAAGTTATTCTGGATCTTATCATTATACTAGATCTAGTTTTTAAAGCGCTTGATATAGCACACGCGCTGTCTTTGTCCAGAGTGTTCTTGACTCTTGTACTTTATGATAATGACAAGCTTTCACGACTGAGCCTAAGCTCAAGCGGGGTTTAAATGTAGTGATGGTGGCGTTTCCGGTGCGTAAGACGAAAACATCTTTCATGTAGTTATGATTTAAGAAATCTGCCTACGAACTGTGTAGTCTAATAACTACGAATTTAAAAAATCCGATCACTAACACTTTATCTTATAATTATGATCTGAAAAACCCGAGCACTAACATTTAAGTCTTATGAGTATGATTTAAGAAAATCCGCGCAATAGCAATGATCATGAAATTTTCCAGCAACGCGGTAAACACAACACGCAGGAGGCAGCATCAGCTGGACGTGCCAAGCTAATGATCAGAAAAATTCTGCTTTGGCAAGCGTACAAACCGCTGAGTTATACTCAAGAGATAATTTATTTCACTATCTATTTATCTGTCTGTATAACTCTTGAACTTAACGTGTGGTACATTCAATGTTTTCCTTCCCTCTCCATCCAGGAAGTAAAGCTCCAGCTTGAAAGAAATGCCACATATCATAAAAGCTTCTTTTGTTTATTCATTTCCTACCCTCGTGTTGAACACATCACGTTTGCCGTCCTGTATGCTGTAGCGTTAAGGATTTATCTTCTACCCCTTTATCAGTTTTTCAACCGTTACGGAAGATTTATAGATGTAACTGGATAACATTAGCTCCTGACGAACGACGGAAGTGCAGATGATGCAACAAGCAGACGTCAGAACTATTGGGAAAACCTTACAAAGTGCCCCAGTTTGTGTCAAACCAGACCCTACATCGATGATTTTCTTGGCAACACTCCTGTTAACCATTATGCACTCACACACCTGACTTACGCAGGTGTGCGTGTGTGTGTACAGAAATAGGGGTAAAGACATAGTACATGCATAAATACAAGGTTAAATTAATGGGCAACACAAGTGTCAAATTCTCTCCCCGAACACTCATACATCAATCTCGTGTGTGTGTGTGTGTGTGTGTGTGTGTGTGTGGGCGCGCACACACACACACACACACACATAAATATTCATGGGCCTTCGTGGTGTACATGCTAGTGTTACTGACCATGCATTTGCAAGGGTCCCCCTGGGGTGGGACCCGTATGGATTCGAATCCTGGGCGTGTCATTCGGCCCACACCCAACCCATGTGTTCATTCTTCCTTTGGATCTGGTCGATAAGTGTGTCCCTGGTTCAGGCTGCGGTGTGTGTGTGCAACACAGATTGGAATACAGACATTATACATATATACTAGGTTAACAGTGGGGGAACACGACATTAAACTATCTCCCCGTAACAAATGCATGGTAATCACACACACACACACACACACACACACACACACAACCCTCGATGGGGTAGGATGTGTGCCATTGGCGATGTCAGGCCACTTTCAGGTCAACATGACATAACTCTCTTGGATTCCGCCTGATTGGACCTACCACCTTCACACAAGAATGTCTACCTCCACCGAACTTGATTGTGAAAGAGATACACAATTTAGATACCTGTACTAATGAACTATTGAGTCTCTCGAGAGACCTATGTCAGTGCTGCAGTCGCTACAATGTAAACATGACACTAACATATTCATCAGATGTGACCTCGCGACGCCATGACAAGGACAGATACCAGCACCAGCACCATACCACTAAAACTGATCCCAACTGACGTCCGTCCGTCACCACAAGCACCTTGTACTAAACATCGCACCTACAGATACAAGAATCGTTCTGTACCTACTAATGTGAATGTCATAGATAATCCATGAAAAAGTGCACAGCTAAGCAAGTAAATACCTTAGTTTTCCCATAGATATGTATATGACAACTACTATATCAATGCAAACAATGTGAAAATATTCGTCACATAATGTGTACCATTAAATGCATGGTATATGTGAACAGTGTTACTGCAGTTCAACAACTGAGTAACTTTACATCACTTAATGTTCACCATTAAATACATAATGAATGTCAACCCAATACTGCTGCAAGCTGCAAATCAACCAAAATGTAGTTTTACGTCACTTGAAAAAAATTCAACTAATCACCATAAATAATTTACTTTGTAAAACCTCCTGTACTATGTCGACAGACTTCACTCATGTGCTTATCCCAGCCCTCCTTGATTTTCAGCTCTTTTGTAAGTAATTAGCCAGTTACTCTTATAACCCCTCCCCCTCCTAATCATATAATTCCTCAACTGTACATTTTCAGCTGAATGGCTGCTGAATACAACAGACAGCTCTAGACTTTACACACATATATGTGACTAAGATGACCAATCGGGTAAGGAGGATAAATTGTTTGCAGACGATATTGTACGTTTCCATGACTGGGGTGTCTGAATGAGTGTGGATGTAACCAAGATGAGAAGAAAGGAGAGATAGGTAGTATGTTTGAGGAAAGAAACCTGGATGTTCTGGCTC
>JAYMFT010000041.1:250107-269704 GCA_038088735.1 Panulirus argus | reverse complement strand
ATATATATATATATATATATGTGTGTGTGTGTGTGTGTGTGTGTGTGTGTGTGTGTAACGTTCTATAGATTTTGAATATTTCAGGGTATGAAAATGGGACTTAACGAAGAAGAAGCCAAAGCATGTCCCTGGTAGATATAAAAGGTTTATTATCATGTGACATCTTAGTCTGAGAAAGTACGATAGTGTGAATATGTGGGCCCAAATGGCCAACCTAGAGGATTATCATTGTTGATAGACCAGGATGGCTGGCTGCCTCCGGTGTTGGTCTTTACGATCCTTAGTTACGACAACTGACTCCCCAGCAATGCTATCATCAGCCTCACATGAACCAAGATATCCACACTGATGTACTCTTCTCGCGTTACTGGGAACTCAGACATGGTAGTGTAGACATGATTGGGAAGTCACCCGATGTATCTAGCTAACAGTAACCGTTATAGAGGTTCGATGTACAGGTCCATCCAGCGGTGAAAGAAACTGTACCACATGAGACGAAGTAAAAGGACCTCACAAGATAGAGCAAGTCTCGGGAAGAAGCTGGTGAAGGGAATATTTTTGTGTTCACTTTTTTTTTTTTCCTTTTATTCAGCAATTTATTTAGGAGACTTTTATTATACTTTATTCCATATTTCTCCGACTGTGTCTGTTCTTTTCCTCTCTTACTTACACCTATACTTCTCTGGTAGTTTTAAGGTAGGATTTTTGTCAACTTTTTTAAACACACACACACACACACACACACACACACACACACACACACACACACACACACAGCCAAGGTAGGCAAGAATTGTTGAAAATAATTTTTAATCCAGAGATGGATTGCAACAAGGGAAAGAACCCCGTGCAGTCATTTTTAACTAGTTCTGTAAGAGAAGGAGGCTTGGGGCAAGAGCTAAAGGATGAGCCATCGTAAATCATAATACTAAGGGAATCATTTGATGTTGTTGAGAAGCAGGATCAGAAGTTAGCGCAATGAGAGAAGGAAATAAAGAATCTGAGGAATCAAATCAGAGATCACGAAAACTGTCATCACATGGGAGAGGAAATTAGGGACTTGAGAAATACGTTTAGCCACAGGACGTAAGCACAGAATGAGATTAATTGAGAGAATTCAGAAAGAATATAAGCATAGGAAAAATTGTGCAATAAATGAACATCAAAAAGGGTTAGTATTTTTTTATGTCGTAGAGACTGTTTGACTAAAGAAGTTGCCAATAACTTTTTACTGAGGCTATTGAGAACAGTGGATATGGAGGGGAACAGTAGGAATTTTCAGGACTGTTCAACAGAATTGATGCCCTGCAACAGAAGCCCTGGGGACATTGAAACACACGGATGCAGGGAATTAAGTGAAGCTGTAAAGAGAATGATAAGCACCTTTAGAAGTAGAATAATAGGCGAAATTTATGGTCCGGTAGTTAGAAGGTTAAAATGAAGTGCAGAGTATACAGGACCAGTTTTTGTTGGACGAAGGGAAAAAAAAATTTCAGAGAAAAAACAGCAACGTAGACGTTGGCAAATCAGCGCTGAAACAGGTAGCACAAAATGGGGTGGCACCAAAATTAGGGTGATTAGTGAAGCAGGAGATTGGTAGACGTAAATAACATGAATTTTCGCCCGGAAAGGGCAGAATTTTGATGAACAGGAAAGACTAGAGGAAGAAGGGATGCTGATTAAGACTGCTGAGGCTATGGACATGCCAAACTGCAATTTCGTTCATAAAGAAAATAAAGATTGATAGACATGCCCAACACATAAGGAAACGACCAGTGATGGTCGTATACGAATTGGATTTATATTGCTAGAAGGTGCTCCGTCAGGCCGAGAGATATACAGCCATGGATTGATTGAACAGCTTCTTCATCAGAGGCGGTAGACCAGGGGAAGAGGGACGCAAGCACGGAGTACAGTCACAAGGCATAAAAACCCTAGACTTCAAATGAGGCTGCGCCGGTACCGCAGAGAGCTCACTAATCTTAAGTGATGGTAATATCAGACTGAAAATAATGTATGCAAATGAAACGGTAAATGGTAAAGAGCTGGAATGTAAGGATTTCCTTAGGGTAAATGCACCTGCTCTTGCAGGAGTTGTGAAGACAAATCTTATTAAAAATGTAAGATCTCACCTGTTCTGTCCTGAGGGACACATGGCAGCAAGGAATAAAAATGAAAACAAAGACGGAGTTAGATTGGCCTTTGCAGAATGATAAGACAGCCTCAAGTTTGAAAAAATCTGGAAGATGTTGCGTTCAAACTATACACAATGGGAAGAGTTACTTTGGAAAAGAAATGCATCGTGGCGTTGATTATATGTAATCCTCCATAGAACATTAATGGACCAGAATAAATATACAGATGATACATGATGTAGTAAGACACGCACTTCTCAGAGATTGTCAAGAATTAATACTGGGGAATTCCTGTTATAAAGAGATTGACTGGTGGAATTTGGATTTTCATGGAAACACAAGTTCTAAGAAATTATACGGGAAAACCTCTTGCACTAGCATGTGTGTGAGTACTCTCAGGATATGACGTTACCCTCGTTCATAGTAGCACAGGAGTTATGAATATGTGACTCATCAAATGGAAAAAATGATCATGTAATTCCTAAGTTTGATTATGTGTAAATGAAGACATAAACAAAGCAGAGGCTAAATCAGATTTAAAGAGGAGACATAGTCGTGGAGACTACACTGTACAACAGTTTCTTCTTTGGATCATAAACAACGAAATGGAATTCAGTAGCCAGAAACCTGGGCATTGTGGCGAAAGGTTCTGTGGAATTTACAGTGTAGTGGAAGTATGGAAATCGTCAGCCTGATATACATGGAGAAGGCTTAGAAAGAGAGAGGAATGGTTCAATAAAATATATGTAAAAGTGAACGCGCTTCAGGTCTGCGGTGTATTGTGGTGGCGATGTGGGCGACACTTTAAACAGATGACATTTATAAGGTATTAAGAGAGCAAGGAACGAGTAGAGAAGGTTAATAAGGAGGAACAAGATAATTTTGAAAAGAGTATTGTTGACAAGCATGGAATAGATAAAACATTTCCATAAATTGTGTCAGTTAAACAGCAGCTAACCAGGCTAAGTGATTGAGAGGGAAGACTTTTTGGGGACGATATAAGGAAATGAATAAGAATTTCAAAAGTGCTTCCACAGAGGGTGACCCAATAGCCCCAGCACCATTGAAAAGGAATGGGAAGGAGGTCTTGGAAAGCATTGAAATATCTAGAAAACGCAGGAGCAGAATATTAGATGATCTTGATGAGATACCTTCATGTGTGCTGAAGATGTGTGCAGATATACTTGACAGGCCAGATGAAGTGTTCAAGATGTCGCTGGAGAAAGGCAAATGCCAAGAAAAGGCAAGAGGCATGCATCATACCTATGTATAAGGAAGGAGACTGAGAGGATGCACTGAACCATAGACCGGTGTCCTTGGCAAATGGCTTCTGGGAAACCTCCTGAGTGAGAGACAACATAGTTTCAGGGAAAGGAGATCATGCATTTTAGATACTTATCTACAAGAGACAGGTCCGTTTTAGGCAAAAGATCAAGCTGGATGGAATGTCTACATCTAGCAGAAAGCATATGACTACACCACATTGGAGGCTAATAAAAAAAACTGGATTTCCTGACGTGAATAATAGAGAGACTCCTTCGATGGACAGAAGATTATCTTAGTGGAACGGAACAAAACTTGCATATCGTAGGAGCCTTCCCGAAATGGATTGAGGTCACCAGTTGAATTGCGGTGGTTTCTGGGAAGGGACCATTGCTTTCTATATCCATATGAATGACTTGCTAGGAGTATTGGACTTGTACTTGAATATGTTTGCGGATGATGTTAAGGTCATGAGGATTGGAGATGGCCTTAATTATATTCGTATCATATATAAGACCAAAACTAGAATATGCTTCTCAGGTTTGGTCATCTCGCCTAAAGAAACATCAAGAGCTAATAGAGCAGGTCCAGGGGAGAACAACAAAGCTGGTACCAAATTAAGAGAGCAGAGTTACAGGGAAAGGCTATACCGAGGCCTTAGATTTTCCAGCCTTGGAAGTGAGAAGAGTGGAGAGTTGATATGATGACCACCTTTACGTTTCTAAAACAGAATAATAACGTAGACAGTGAACAGTACTACGAGAGATTTAGGGATAAAACAGTCCGAGAACTTAGCATAAGATTAAGAAAAATGTGAAGACCTACTGTTTTAGTATAAGAGTGGCGGATGAATGGAATAGAATGACCGAAGACATGGTAAATTCTGACAGCATACAGAAATGTGAAAAGTGTTATGATACTAGAGAATGTTCAAGAGATGGGGCCCCATGTGCATAAACCTCTTTCTCCGTTAGGTACAAAAAAGTAATTACACACTCAAAAGAGATGGGGGCTCCAGGAGTGTCAGAGTTCCATCCCGTACAGTACAGGTAAGTAATTACGAACACACACACACACACACACACACACACGCACGCACACATACACACACACGCACGCACGCACGCACGTACACACACACACACACACACACACATTTGTTGAGCCGGAGAGATCACAGGAGGAGCTGAGAAAGATGAGGGAATAAATTAGCTATGCAAATGAACTTGGAGAGACCTTGGAAAGAGTTGGTTTTCAGCCTGCCGTGGGGGAATCGGAAGACGTCAGAAAAGCGTACTTTTGCACTAGTTAGATGATCAAAGGGGAACGTAGAGTGATGGTAATTTTAAAACAAAAAAGAGGAAAATGGAACGGGATCCAGGGAGAAATATGGAGGTTTTCCAGAAAGGTAGTGCGCTAATATATAAGACGTGTTTCAGGGCACTATAAGTGCCTAATAAGGTTGATATGGGAACATGTACTGAAACCAAGTTAAACAGTGAACTGCTACTCACTAGAGGATATACCTACTGGAGATGGGATAGGGGATACAAGTAGGGTTGAGACGAAACAATAGTAGTACGGGATGTATGGCGCGTTGGGAGGGTCTGTATATGGTGTCGAGAAGTTGTTGAAGAATGTTGTTTTACCGGTCAGTGTAAGGAACGAGGTAACAGAAGTTTAAGAAATATTCTAAGGATAAAACAGGGGATGACAACGATAAACAGGAATGATGTAGGTTTTCTGGCATGTTAGTAAGTTCTCTACGTTGGAAAAGCAGGTACTAGGTGATTACACAAGTGATTTTGATTTCTGAGACTGATTGATATATGATGGATGGAATGTGGGAAGAGAAATGATGAAGTAGAAAGCCCCTGCAAACGTTACAGGAGTAGCTACGCATGAGTGGTCGTGTGGTGGTGAGGTTGGATCACGTTGCTAAAGAGATTGTGGCTAGGCTTGGATGCCGAAAGAAAATGAAAAGAAAATAATATAGTATGGGTTATTATAAGGAAATGGGTGAACTCCTATATAGTAGAAATTGAGAAGGGTTTGTGGACTGAGAGTGTTAAGAGCGGGAATGGTGTTCTGAAGGTTAAATCTGTGTTGTGAAGATACTTTGATTTCGAATGAAAAAAGATGAAAAACTGTTAGAGGTAACAAGACATGGTATGAGAGATACAGAGAACCGAAAAAGGAGAGAAATTTGTTATGCAAAAGATACAGAAGATTCTTTTGTGCATTGGCGTAGGAAAGGCACATATTTACTCGAAAGGATTACATAGTAAGAGGGACAAGGAAAGAAAGAATGATGAACAACTTGTGGAGAAGAGTAAGAATACTATAGAAATGTTTCATAATTTTATCAGGGACAAACTGAATATTAAAGAATAGTTGTTGCCAATACGGGCTGATGATGGGCAAGCTTAGAGAAAGGGGAAGAAGTATAGGAAGTAATGATGCCTCGGTCCACTGGGGGTGGATGGTAATCCGAATGGATAACGATTGGATGAATTTGTTATTGCTGAAGGGGATATGGATATATTGTGTTTTAGGACTGGATGAGACTAAATCCCCGGGATCACGCTGGAGCCTAGGTGTAAAAGACGGTAGTTAAGGAGTGTGTGACGAGTTTGATAAGCTCCAAAGTTCATATTCAGAGTCGATGGCAATGGGGATGGACCTAAGGGACTGGAAATATATAGATGATTTTGCAGTATATATAAAAATGGAAAGATATGATTATCTTCACCCCAGACTCATGTTATTCACTAGAAAATTTATGAAAGATATAGGAAGAAATACAAATCTGAGAAATATATTGGAACGTCTCGATCACGAGAAAATTTTAAATGACGATCAGTGTAGCTTCAGAGATGGAAAGGCATGTGTTTGTAGCTTAATAATTTTATGTGGTAGAAGAATTTTACAGATGAGAGAAGGATGGTTGAAGTATATTTTGGATTTTGCAGATACGCTAAATACGAAGCCGCAGAATAGGTTATTGATTAAAAAGAAAGAAGCAGGTTAATGTTACTGAAGAGTTATAACCAGGTATTAGGAGGTATTTCATTTATTTTATTGTAGGAGTGATGAAGGGAAGTCACTAGTGAAAAGCCACAAGGATCCGTCTTGGGATCAGTGTTGCTCTTGTTTGTAGGTATTATTCAAGAGAGAATACAATCATTCGTTTGTATATTTCTAGACGTTATAGAATTAGTGGCAAAACTCAGTGATGTGAAAGATTGTGACACATTCCAGGGGATCCAGATCGTGTAGGTGCTTGGCAGGACTCTTGTATGACGCAACTTAAGCAAAGTAAATGGGATATACTAAGATTGTGGAGGGGATCAGGACGACCTTGCTGGAACTATAGTTTGACTTGAAGGGGAAAGGATAGGGGGGGGCTAGAAGAATCGCATTGAAAGAAGAATCTCAGAATATTGAGCAAAGAATTATGTTGTTTGGTAGATTCATTGGGGAAAGTGGAGGAGCAGTTTAAGCATTACTAGGACATATATTGTAAGAATAGCATACAGATTCATGAACGTACAGTATGTATGGTTATGAGAATATCTGCTATGTACTAAAGACACACCAAGTGTGTCTGTTGAATCATTATATTAAGACGAGTTGTAAAGAGTACATTACTTGACGAAAATTCCACCTTCGGCCGTGAAACGTAACACAGATGTTTTGAATATTTTCCTGACAACATTTTCAGCCATTTTTCGGTAATTCATTGTGTGGCAGCCGAACTGACGGGTCTAGACTAAAAGGAGGGGGTGGAAAATGCTACAATTGCCTTCCATGCGTCTAAAAGGGAAAGAGTGGGTTATGATGTCACTACGTCGATTCTAGAGAGTAATTGATTTCTGTAAGGGTAGGTTAACCGGAGCTCGGGTGGGAAAACTTAGGGGACGGAAGTGGAAATTTAAAGTGAGAAGGAATGGAGGGAGATGTTTTATAAAGTAACTGATTTCCAGATGGAATTTAACTAAAAACATAGCGTGTTGGGATTATGAATATAAAAAAAAAAGGGACTGGACTATGTGTTTGAAGGGCGGAACAATGTGTTTACTTCCCAAAGGTTCAGGTCGTACGTTAGAAGAGATGGAGAAACACGATTTCAGTTTTCAAGTATCTGAATCAGTTTGCAAACGCCATTATCAGTCAGTTCTCTGAAATAGACAGGAGTCCGCCAATTGGAGGACACAGTAAGGAACTAAGCCACAGGAATCCGCCAATTGGAGGACACAGTAAGGAACTAAGCAAGAAATAAGCACATAAAGTTGTAAAGAAATACTCCCGTGGTGCAGACCAGAGGGCCGTGGATGAGTGGAATAACCTGAGTGAAAGGATACTGAATGGAGAGATCGTGAAAAAGTTTAATAGTTGTATGATGACAGAGGAGTATAAAGGAACGAGATCCCGTGAGTGGACGATATCCTTCTGTGTATACTAACAGGTATCGGTAATCACACTTACAATACTCACGTGCATGCATACACATACACACGTACATACATGCATAACAGTGTGGTGGATCATATTGTATTCATGTGAATATTTATGTAGGGTACCATCCATAGTCAGATAGAGGAATTTTGTACTGTGTTGTCATGTTGGGCGGAAGATGGGGGGTTCTCTCCTCCACACACCCCACTTGAACCCCCCCTCCCCCCTGCCCTGGAACACCCCCTAACAATCCTCACACCTGTGGTGAGTTCTGTGACTGCATAACAGACGACTGGCTTACCTGGTTATTTCTCCCCCTTTTCTTGCTACCTGGGTGTCTGATGGTCTTCTGGCGCGTCAGAATGGAGTAAGTATACAGAGGTCACCGCTATACCCGCCACCGCCGCCCCGGCCAGCCACTGTCTGTTGTGTCACGCTTCGACAACGCCCACCCGCCCGCCTCACATCTTCCCATTTCTCCGACCTGCTTTACGGTTGCTTCATATGTCCTCCTCCTGCTCATCACCTCCATCCCACTTCATCCCTGCTCACACTTCTTTGTACCAGTTTTTCTCTCATGGCTTTTTCAGCTTAGTTTTTCGGTATTATCTCTATGTGCTGTTTATATCTGCACCGCCTCGCTTCTCCTGCTAGGTAGACTTCTATAGTTTTTTGTCACCACCCTATTGACATTCCTGTGTCTCGTATTGTTCATTACTTCTCTTTCGCATTCTTTTCATCCTGTTGCTTCTGACGTTACATAACGGTTTGTGATTTTCAAGGTTTGACACATGCCTGTGGACATCTAGGTGCACTTGAAATTCATATAATTTTTAGCTACCTTTTATACATTTGTCTTGATTTCAAGACTAATGAATTGTGTAAGTGTGTGTATATGCTTCTAGTTCCTCTTTGATACGTGGTTTATGAAGGATCATTTCATGTTTAACACTAGGTGCAGATACGTTGAACTGTCGTTATATTCTATTAATCTCTCTGTCTCTGTCTCTCATGGCTGCTTAATGAACCAACACTTAAGGATCTGTCAGGCTTCACTCCAGTGGCCCAGGTAGCCGTCTCATGCCTCACCCACGCTTGGGCTGCGGGTACCCAGTCCACGAAAATCCTTTCTCCATCTTCCACATAACCCCGAACTCACGAACTCACACAACTCCGTAATGCCACATTGTCTTTCGGTGAGCGCTTCGCGCTGGCCCTTCCTTTGGGGCTAAATCTTGTAGGAACTCGCTTTTTATCTTCTTACAAATCAGTCTTAGTTTCAAGGCAAAAAATAATTATTGTTGTTGAAATATATCCCTCTTTGCAACATGTGCTTTATTTCTAAACCTTTCCGTAGCTGTTTTCTAAGTGAATATTTGTGCATAGTCTGGAGTTATTCTCTTCGTGGGGAACATTCCTCATCCAGGGTATACACTCAGCTTTCTGTGTCACATTTGCATAAAGATTAAGTAATATTTCCCGGTATATTTTCATTTCTTTGCTCCAGTGTCTCATAGTTCTTAGTTCAGTGTTCAGATGTAATGATTATGATAAATTTTCACACATATTTCAAGTCTTTTTTCCCTCTAATTACGCTCAGAATTCACATATTTAAGTTAAAAGACAATCCTGTCGTGTGCAAATACATTATCCAAGTATTCCAGGCGTATTTATAAACGAGCTAAACTCCCGCTGTATTAAATGGTTGTCAAACTCCTTCCCGGCCAGACGCCTTGCTGTCTTAGCGATACTCCATCACAAGCGAGGCAAGCAGGGGCCTGGCCGCCTCACGATTCCAGGTTTCACAAGTTTCGTATATTCTCACCGCAAGCAGAAATGTTTACCTTATTATTAGCGTATTTCTTTTCCATCGGATTCCCTTCCTTTACTTCCTGTACATCTTATTTATTTTCATCACTTGGGTTTTCTTTATCTCTCCCGTAATTATGTGCTGCGGCCTTCATCTTGTCCTCTTCCTCTTCGTCATTGTATTAGTATTGTATGGCCTACGTAGCTTAGTATTCACCGACAGATGATCTGTGCGTCGTTGCAATTGTTGTCCGTCCGTCCATCCGTCCGTTGCCGGGAGTCACAGTGTCCCTGGTTCAGTGAAGATGCGTTTTGACCTGAACCTCAACGATTAGGTCAAATGCATGAACTGCATATTATGTGCAGTTATTTCCCAGGGACCAAAGAATCGAATGGCATTTGATCTATAACTCTGATTTAGATTTTGCGTGAGGTACGCCCCTTATAAGAAGGGTAACCTGGAACTTTGACCTGGCTCATAACCTCAAGATTCCACCGGCCGTCAAGCGTAACGCGGAGGTTTGGGATGGTTTCCTGATAATGTTTTCTGCCAGTTTTACTTTATTCACTGAAGCACTGAATGATTCCTTCATTCTTTTTATTATACCGTATTTTATTTGCACGCATGACTTGGGTATATTTTGCCCGTGCCAATTTAATCGTGGAGAAAAATGGGAAGATGAGACGCAATACGGGCGACGCAAATATGCTGTAGAATTCCCTTCTGGTTGGCTCTTTCACCTTATTCCGTCAACCTGCTCTATTTCATTTTCTCTGCCTCCAACAGCTAATCCGTCGTCCTTTGTCTTATTCATATACCATCTTTATCCTACCATCTTATATCCTTTTTGTTTTTAATGTTTTATTGTGGCTTTACAATTTTCATATCACATTTTCTAAGTATTGTTATATTCCCCTGTCGTTGATCTCTATAGCTCTCTTTTATTTCTTCGTGTCTCATTTGAATTACGTTTTTTTGTACGTCTTTGTCATAATGAATTCATAATGGATTTTACTTTCCATTCCTCCTGTTCCTTGTACCTTCCCTGCCTCATTCAGTGTTTAGTTCCTGTTCCTCCTATTCCCTCTGCCGCTCCGTCAGTGTATTCTCTGTACCTTCCTTCTAACACGCTATCTTTTCCTTCCTCATCAGTCACGTTGTGTGTGTCCTTCCTCCGTCCTTTCCCTGCAAGTTGCTGTGGTTTCCCTTCCTCGTGGTGTCTGTGCCTCCCCTTCATCACGTTATCTGGGACTCCCTTTCACTCGCCTAGTGTGCATTGTACCTTCCTTTCATCATGTCGTCCGTACCACGCCTTCATCACGTTAGTCTGAGTATCTTCAGACTTTTGACTGTACCTCCCCCTCCTGTCTGTACCTCCCCCTCCTCCTGTCTATACCTCCCCTCCTCCTGTCTGTTCCTTCCCTTCTGTCTATCCGTGCCTCTCCATCTGTTTGTACCTCCCCTCCTCCTGTCTATATCTCCCCCTCCTCTTGTCTCTACCTCTTCCTCCTGTCTACACCTCCCTCTCCTCCTGTCTACACCTCCCTCTCATCCTGTCTGCACCTCCCCCTCCTCTTGTTTATATCTCCCCTCCTTTTGTTTTTATCTCCTTCTCACCCTATCTATACCTCCCCCTCCTCCTGTCTGTACCCCCCATCCCCTTCCACTTGTCTGTACCCCCCTTCCCCTCCTCCTGAGTCTGTAACACCCCTCAACACGTGAGGACCTCCTCCTCCTCGAGGTACCTGTGCCTTCCCCTCTTCCTCTCTTGTTCCCTGCTACCTCCTTGTCACATTGTCTGCCCCTTCCCTTCATTCCCTTCATTACCTTAGTTTTAACATCTCATTATCATGTCTGTATCTTCTGTTCGTGTTTTTGTCCATCCATCATCATGTCAGTGCCTTCCCTTTGAAATGTCTTGTTCCCATCCCGTTCATTATGTCGTCTGTATCATCGATTCACAAAATTGTCTACATTTCCCTCTCATCATGTCTGTGTCACTCTATCGTGTATCTTTTTTTTATTGTCTGTCCATTCCCTTATCACGTTTTCTGTACTTTTCTGCCATATCTTACCTTCTCTGCCTTATGTTAGCTTCGGTTGCCATTTGTTAACTACTCTGCCCTGATGTTAACTTCTCTGTCGTATGTTAATTTCTCTGCAGTGTTAAAATTTTCCACCAATCTTTGTTATATGTTAACTTCTGATCCATATGTTAACTTTTAACTTCTATACGTTAACGTCTTTGCCCTGTGTTAGCCTTCTTGCTGTATGTTAACTTCTATGCCGTATGTTAACCTCTCTGCCATTTGCTAACTTCTCTGTTGATATATCTGCCATATGCTAACTTCTCTGCTATATGTCAACTTTTGTTATAAGTTAACTTCTGTGCAGTATGTTAACTTCGCCTAAAGTTAACTTTTCTGCAGTATATTAATTTTTCTGCCATTTATTAACTTCTCAGCCACATGTCAACTTTGCAAAATGTTACCTTTTCGGCCATATATTAGCTTCTCTGCAGTATGTTAACTTGTCATATGTTAACTTTTCTTCCATATGTTAAGTTTTCTGTCATATACTTCTTTACTAAATGTTAACTTTTCTGCGCAATATGTTAACTTCTCTTCTGTATGTTAATGATGCCATATGTTAACGTTTGCCATGTTGACGTTTTTGCAATATAACTTCTCTGCCTTATGTTAACTTCTCTATCATATGTTAACTTCTCTGTCATATGTTAACTTCCTTACCATATAATCACTTTTGGTATATGCTAACTTCTCTGCTATATGTTAACATTTCGGTTATATGTTAACTTCTGTTTTCTGTTAATTTCTCTGCCACATGTTATCATATGTATGTTAACTTTGCTGCCATATTTTAACTTTTTTGCTATATATTCTTTTCTTGAATGTTAACTTCTCTACCATATGTTGATTTCTGCGAAATATATTAACATTTCTTAACTTCCCTCCACTGTGTTAGCTTCTCCGCTATATGTTAACTTTTCTTCAATATGTTAACTTATTTGCTGTATATATTATACATTTTTGTTATGTACAAATATTTTCACCTTATTGATCCCCTTCCCTCCCCCATCTCCTCCCTTTTGTATTTATCTGCCCTTTCTCCGTTTTCCTTCATCTGTGCTCGTGTCCCTTCTCCTGCACCTCTTAATTCTCAGGTTTTCGCTTCTTTTCTCACTTTATGTACCCTTCTCATGTCCTTTGCTGAATATACTGTCTTCTCGTCTATTATAACTCAATCATTCTTGTCTTCTGTATCTTTGTCTCCTTTTTTTCTGTCTTGTTGTAGAGCCTTTAAGTTATGCCGTTTTCTGTATCCGAGATTTTCCGGTTTTCTTTGTCTTTCTCAGCTGAATTTATATTTCACTCTTCGCCTTCATGTTTTCTCGTAGTTGTATGCGTTTTCTTTATTACCCTTTGCTTTCTTCCGTAACATATTGTGTATCTTGCTTTATCCTTTATCACATTTTTGTTTTATCCTACCGCATTTCCAGTTTTATCCCTTGTTTATGTGTATCTCTCCATCCAGCTCGTTATGTCTTGTTTTTCCTTAGATTTTGAATATTAATTTCTGTTTCCTTCTGTCTGGGTGTCTTGTTTCTTCTTAGATTTTGAATATTAATTTCTGTTTCCTTCTGTCTGGGTGTCTGTGCCTTCCGTCACCTCAGTGTGTACTTCCCACAACTTGGTGTATTTCTTCCGCCCTAATTTCCCATCACAGTATGTGTTATGTGTTGCTCCCCCTTCCTGCAGCAGTTTCCAAGCTACCCGCACCCTATCAACTGCTCCTGTCTTCTTTAAATTAGTATTGGGGATTCGCCCATGATGATCTTCATTACCATGTATAACTGATAGTTGTTGAACCATCTACTGTAAGCCGCCGAGAGTAGCGTAGAATTGATGTATCATATGATAGTTGATTATGATGGTATTTGATTATTTACCTCACACAGTCTACCTGACAGTTAATACCTCCGAATTCGTTCAGTAAACTGGCTTGTGATTTTCAGTTGAAGTACTCTCATATGTATTATTTTGCCTAGTATTCTTACTTATGTAGATATCCATAGTACTTATTGCTGCAAAACATTGATAAGCAAGGAGTGCATGCCAAAATCTAGTTGATTTCTTAATGATACCTAGCCAAAGCCTCGCTTAGTGTAGAACAACTAGAGAACGTAGAAAGTTGGTGCCTCGAGCAGAACTTGCCGACCACCGGATAACCATCGGTGACCGCCTGGATCAGCTTAGAAGCCTCCCAGAGAACGCAGCCTCGACGGCAGGAGTGACCTAAGATGAGGGCGCACCACCAGCAGGAAGTGGCCAATGATGACTTCGCTCTCCCTCGATTGTGGCTTCTAAATACAGTCCGCTTTGATATGTAGTAGTAGTTAAATGTTTTATTATTTCTACAATAAACGATCCTTTATTTGATGGTTTCAACTACAGATCAATACGAAAATCTTAAGAATGAGCTCTTCTGTCGTGCAAAATTCTTGAAGAGTTAATGCATTTCACACAATATAACGTGTCACAGCAACACAGTCAAATTGCTTTCGAATGAATATTTTCTTATTTACATATATAAACAAGGTCACAAAACATGCAAATATTCTACTCGTTGGAACATTAGAATTAACACACATGGGGCTTTGACATGCTGTCACACCCACTACTATTATTGTCGCTAGACTTGCAACACAGCACAAGAAACTGGGATCATTTGGGATTATGCACAAACATGAGAAGACTGGTTGGTACTTAGAAACAGACATGAGAAGATTGGCACGGAGGCAGACTTGAATAGACTGGCTATCAGGAACAAACATGAGAAAACTGGCACCAGGCACAGACATGGGAAGACTGGCACTCCTGTACAGGCATGAGAAGACTGGCTCTCAGGTACAAACATGAGAATACTGGCACTAGGCACAGACAGAAGACTGGTACTCAGGCACAAACATAAAAAAACTGGCACTCAGGCACAGACAGGAGAAGAGTGGCACTCGGGTACACGCATGAGAAGACTGACACTGATGTACAGACATGAGGAGACTGGCACTGATTTACAGACATGAAAATACTGGCACTCAGGAACAGACATAAGAAGACTGGCAGTCAGGTACAAACATGAGAAGACTGGCACTCACGGATACACATGAGAAGACTGGCACTCAGGTACAGACATGTGAAGACTGGCACTCAGGTACAGACATGAGAAGACTGGCACTGATTTACAGACATGAGAAGACTGGCACTCAAATACAGAATGAGAAGACTGGCACTCATGTACACACATGAGAAGACTAGCACTCAGGTACAGACATGTGAAAACTGGCACTCAGGTACAGACGTGAGAAGACTGGCACTTAGGTACAGATGTGAGAAGACTGGCACTCAGGTACACACATGATAAGCTTGTGGTAAGTCGAACTTTATATAATTCTGCCGATGGTCATTTAAAACTAAATTCAGGTAATACACTGAAGCCAAGCTCTTTAGGATACAGTAGTAATGAAGAGTCAGTTTCACAGTCACTTGGAGGATTGTCTGTAGTTTGCTAACAGCGTCAACCTGTTCCTGTGGAGTAAGATACGTGTTGACGCTCTGCTTCTAATGCCATTAGAGCCCCAGGGTGTCACTAATTCTCCAGTATGTCACTAGCTGCTCCAGGGTACAGTTAGTGCTCAGGATGTCAGCAAGTGCTCCAGGATGTCGTTAATGCTTCACAGTGCCACTAGTAATCCAGTTTGCTAGCTAGTACTCCATGGTATCCATTAGTGCACCAGTGTTGTAGCCAGTCATCCAGGGTGTCCACTATTAATGTCACTTGTGCTCTAGGGTGGCCACAAGTGTTCCAGAATGTCCATAGTGTGCCAGGTTGGTCACGAGTGTTCCAGCATGTCACTGATATTCGAGGATGTCACTAATGCTGTAGGGTGTCCAGGGTGTCGCCATCCACTAGTGCTCCAGAATGTCAGTTGCACTTTAAGGTGTCACTAGCACTCCAAGGTGTAACTAATGCTTTGGTGTGTCACTAGTGCTCTAGGGTGGCACTAGTGCTGAAGGGTGTCTATAATGCTCCTTGATGTTACCAGCAATTTAGGGTACCACTAATGCTGTAGGGTGCCACTAGGGTTCCAAGGGTGTCACTGATGTTACAGAGTATTCATTAGTGCTCCAGGATGTCACTTATGTTGTAAGGTGTCACTAGGGCTTCAGGGAGCTGCTACTGCTGAAAGATGTCACTAATGCTGTAGGGTGCCATTAGTGCTCCGGAGTGTGATTAGTGCTGTAGGATGTCACTTGTGCTCCAGGGTGCCACTGGTGTCCCAGGGTATGGTTAGTTCTCTATTGTGTCACTAATGCTCCAGGTTGTCATTAGTGCTTAAGGTGCTACTAGAGTCCAAGGGTGCCACCATTGTACTAGGATGGCATCGAGTGCACCAGGGTGCCGTTTAAGCTCCACAGTGTTGCTTAGGGTACCACTAGGGTTCTGGGGGTGCTCCTGGGTGTCACTAGTTCTCCAGGGTGTCGCTAGTGCTCCAGGGTAGCAACTAGTGTTCTGTGGTATCACTATGCCCGAAGGTGTCAATAGTGCTCCATGCTGTCACTAATGTCCCAGGATGTCACTAGTGTTTCATGGAGTCATTAGTGTTTCAGGTTGCCACTATGGCTCTTGGGCGCCGTTGGCGCTCCAATGTGTCACTAGTGCTCCATGGTGTCACTAAAGCTCCAGGATGTAGCAGTTGCTCCAGGGTGGCACTAGCGTCTCCCTTTATCACTAGTTCTTCATGATTTCACTAGTGCTCCAGGATGGCACTTGTGCTTTAGGCTGCCACTAGTTCTCCAGGGTGATAATAATGCTTCAGGCCGCCACTAGAATGCCAAACTGCCACTAGTGTTCTACGGTGGCATCTAGCGCTCTAGAGTGCCGAACGTACTCCAGGGTGTTACTAATGCTCCAAGATGTCGCTAGTGCTCCAGGGTGTCACTGGTGCTCTAGGCTGTTACCTGTGCCCCAGGGTGTCTCTAACGCTCATGGTTTTTACTAGTATTTCATGGTGACACTTGTGATCCAAGTTGTCATTAGTGATCCAGAGTGTCACAAATGTTTCAGACTTCCACTAGTGCTCCTAGTTGTCAATCGTGTTCCATGGTTTTACTTATGCTCCAGGGTGTCACAACTAGTTCCTCAGGATGTTACTTGTGCTCATGGTGTCACTAACAGTACAAGTTGTCATTAATGTTCTAGGGTGCCACTGGTGATCCAGGTGGCAGCCACTGCTCCAGGGTGCCATTAGTGCCCCAGAGTCTTAACAATGCTCCATAGTGCCATTATTGCTCCAAACCACTAGTTCCCCATGATCCCATTATTGCTTCAGGGTGTCACTGTTGTTTCAGGGTGCCAGTTGTGCACCAAGGTGACAACTAATGGTTCATGGTGCCACTTGTGCTCCAGATGTCATTATTGCTCCAGAGTGCCATTTGTACTCCAGGGCACCACTAGTATGGTGGGGTCCCAGTAGTGCTCCTGAAGGTCACTAGTGCTCCAGGGTGCCAATATGCTGCAGGGGATCACTAGTGCTCAAGGGTTTCACAAGTGTTCCAGATCACTAATTCTCAAGGACGTCACCAATGCTCTTTTGTGTCACTTGTGTTTCAGAGTGCCAGTGAGGCTCCAGGGCACCACCAATACTCCATGGTGTTACTGATGTTCCATGGTGCTGTTGGGGATCCAGGATACCATTTGAATTCAGGGTGTCAATAGTTCTCCAGGATGTCATTTGTGTTTTAAATGTCATTGGTTCTCCAGTGTCTCACCAATGCTCCAAGGTGCTACTAATGCTCCAGGGTGGCAACTAGTTCTCCAAGGTGCCACTAGCACTCCAGGTTTCCTTAATGCTCTAGGGTGTCACTGTTGCTCCAGAGTGCCACTAGTGATGTGGAGTACCACTGATGTTCCAGGGTTTCATTTGTACACCTGGGTGTCACTGGTCCTGTTGAGTGTCATTAATGATCCGGGGCATTATTCATGCTCCATGGTGTCAAAAATTCTCCAGGTAGTTGCTAGTGTTCCAGAGTAGTATGTATCCTAGGGTGGCACTAGTGCTGAAAGGTATCACTTATACTCCAAGGTGTCATTAATGCTCTATGGCACCTCTAATGTTTCAGGGTGGCAGCTATTGCTCCACGAAACTTTTACTGTTCTGGAATGTTACTGGTGCTACAGGTGTCCTTAATACTCTAGGTGTCTGTAATGTTCTAGGATGCCACTAATGCTCTGGATGTCAGAAATACTCCAGGGTGTCACTTGTGCTCCATGATGGCAACTAGTGCCTCAGGTTTCCAAATGGTGCTCTAGTGTTCTCATAATATTCCATGGTGTCAGTAATGCTCCAGGGTGTCACTAGTGCTCCAGGATGCCATTAGTCCTCCATGGTACCACTAACGCTCCAAAGTGTCACTAGTGCTATGGGATGCCACCATATCTCCAAGGTATCATGACTGCTCCAGGGTGCCACTGATGTTTCAGGCTACCACTAGTGCTCCAGGATGCCACTGTGCTCCAGGTCGCCGCTAATGCTCCAGGATGCTGCAAGTTTCTAGGGTGCCACTAGTGCTCTAGGTTTTTAAGAAAGTAATGGTGTAGTATAGTCAGTATATAGATTTGAAATGTAGCAGCCATTGGTAGCATCTTCCATGCTTTTTCATAGTTACTGAGAGTGGAGAGCTAGGTGAGTCATATTTATTTTGTTCAAATGGAAGGCTAGATGAGTCATATGTGCATGTGTTCAAGTGAACGGCTAGGAGATTCATATTTACATGTGTACAGAGTTTTTGTCTTTCATGACAGAATCTTACTTTCAAAAAGCTCTGGTCCTTGTGAAACACTTGAGTTGTACTTACTCTTAATTTGTGAGTAATTTTATGTCCAAACATAAAGTTTTACAATCATTAAGTAAGTTTTTGTTATGTTTGAATATTAAATATTTGCAAAATATTTCT
The DNA here is from genome assembly GCA_038088735.1 of Panulirus argus. Taxonomy (NCBI): domain Eukaryota; kingdom Metazoa; phylum Arthropoda; class Malacostraca; order Decapoda; family Palinuridae; genus Panulirus; species Panulirus argus. The sequence continues at coordinate 251,003 of JAYMFT010000041.1, read as the reverse complement.
TAAAGGTTCCATGTATTAATTTGCAAGAGAAGTATGCATGTGTGAGGTGAGTTGCCATAAGTGACTGAGTGATCAGTGAGGTAGAATTCCTGTGCTTACTGTCTTCCTTTCTCCACAGGGATGGTGTGGAGCACTGCCAGCCATGGAGCGCCAACACAACACAACAAATAGACTTAGCCTTTAATATATTTTTTATGGTCTACTTTTTTATACGTGTAAGTAAACTTGTCATATCACTTCCCCTACCTAACTAAATTGTTTTTTTACTGGGACACATACTTTGCAGTAACTGAGTGCTTTTGTTGATACAATATTTTGTTTTTCTACTTATTTAGTGTCAGTGTTTCAGGTCACTTTTCAGTTTCTTATACATGACACTGTAATAATTACTCATACTGGTGACTGAATCAGTTTGATTATATCCATAGTCATGATTTTAACCACATTCCTAAGACTCTCAAATGAAGAAAAGCCTCAGTTTACTTGCTGGAAGACCAACTATGTCTTTACGATAAATGTGATATAAGGATCTTGCGGTCTTAAATAAAAAAACAGATAGTTAAGATATAACGTTTTCTTTTTTTCAACCATAACTGTGCCCCTTACTCAAACATATCTCCTTAGCTGAATTTCCCTTCATCCATATTCAGCTAATTAAAGAACCAAGGGTCTGAATGTCGCCAACACTTTTTCTCCTTCTCTTCAATGATTTCCCTCCTCCACAAGTAACCCAGTGCACTCATATGCTGATGACTCAACACTGCATTCATCCACATCCTTCAGTTCTGCTCCCACTTCTCTCACTTGATGTGCATCCCACCTTGACACAGCTTCCACAATAAACTCAGACTTGGACAGGATATCTCAGTGAGGTACACAAAATCTAGTTAAGTTTA
>JAYMFT010000041.1:230322-250007 GCA_038088735.1 Panulirus argus | reverse complement strand
TTATTGTGTGGCCATTGGCAACTCAAGGGTGTGCCGTTTTGATAACTGCTTCTTTCCCTACACGTCGAAGCTTCGGATCTCTCTACCTTCTCATGTCTTTCTGAATAACTATGACCTGGCTCATTTCAAGAGACAGGTCTTTCACTTTCTCAAAAATTTGTAGATACTTTCCTTGTCTTTTTTCCCCCTTTCTTAATTCTCTTTAAATTTCAGTTAGGACCCGACCTTGATGTGGACTTTTGTCTGTGACTGGAGCCTTCAACATAAAAAAAAATTATAGCACCGTCTGTTAATGGAGAAGAGAAAGGTTGATTGTAAATGCAGAGTTTGATAATGAATGAACTTAAAAAATACTTTTTTGTGACTTTCAAAGACAGACCAGTATGCTTAATATGTTCAGAGTCTGTTGCAGTGATGAAGGAATACAGTATTTATCATCACTGTACATCAAAACATGAAGAAAAACAAGATGAAATTAAAGGACAGCTATGAAAACTTAAAGTACCTTTGTTGATGAAGAGGTACAGTAGAAAAAAAAACTATTCACCAAAGTTAATTCTAATGCTGAATGTAGTGCAAAATTAGATTATTCTATAATTGAACTAATTGTTAAATGACTCAGGCCATATGCTTGTAAATGAGTGTCTTGTAACTGCAGCAAAAATTTTATATTCTGAAAAGGAAGTTACTTTATGATATTAGTCTCTCACAGGAAACAGTTACTTAAAGGATCGATAGCATGGTAGACAACATAAAGAAACAAACATTGGACACAGTAGATAAAGTTGAGTCCTATTCGATATATATGGATTAATCTACGGATGTGAGTAATACTGCTCAGCATGCCAATTTTTGTGTGTGGCACGATTTTAGATTAGAAGTAATTAAGGAACTATTGCATTTACCTAGCATGAAATGTGCCATTAAAGGTGAAGATATGTTCAGCAAGGTGATGAATACCTTTTTTAAAACAGTTTAAAGCTAGAGAAACTTTCTGGTATAACAACAGATGGAGCCCCAGCCATAGATGGGTTTTATAAAGGTGCCACTGCAAGGCTTGTAGCTAAACGAGAGAAATAAAAATGGAACTTTAAGATTGTTATTTGCACTGCATTATTCACCAAGAAAACTTATGTGCCAAATGAATCAAATTGAATCATGTAATGCAACTTGTTATTTTAATTGTCACCTATATTATAGCACATGCCCCTCATCACAAGTGTTTTAGATCATTTTTACATGAACTTGATTCAAAATACCGTTACTGCGAGGGGCGATGACTAAGCAAAAGGAAAGTACTAAGAAGATATTATGATGTTCTTGATGAGATAAGAATGTTCGTGGGTATGCAAGGGAAGCCATTACAAGAATCATCCAGCAATAACGCACTTTTAAACTTGTCCTATTTAGTTGATATGACTGCTCATCTTAATGAACTTAATGAGCTGATTACTAAGCTTCTAGGAAAAGATCAGCATGTTTCCAGTCTTTTTGATTACATCAAATGATTCAAAAATAAGCTATTTTTATAGAAAAACGAGCTTTCAGAAAAATGCAGTACATGTTACAGTGTTTGCTGCATGTTGCACTACCAAATATTATGTGAATTGATATGCAGATGATGTATGTGCATTAAAAGAAGAATTTGAATTAAAGTTTGCCAATCTACATGCTCTCATAATGGAGCCAAAAGTATACCTATTTGCATCTCCATTTGCTGTTAATGTTGACACAGCTCCTGAGAGTTACAGATGGAACATAAGATTTGCTGTATAAGGGTAACTTAAAAGCAAATTTAGAGATGTTGATGTTCTTGAATTTTACAAGTTGTGTGTCACCACTGAACATAACCAAAGGTAATTTCATACACATTGAGGATAGTATCTGTCTTCCCTTGTACTTTCATTTCTGAACAGGTATTTACAGAAATAAACATAGTTAAACATAAAGGGCAAAATGTTCTTACTAATGTTTACGTAAGTTCCCTTGTGCTTACATTTGTGAACAGCTCTTTACAAAAATAAACATTGTTAAACATAAAGGGTGAAGTGTTCTTACTGATGTTTACCTAACAAACACTGCTGCCTGTTCAGTGTTGAAAACAGATTTTGACGAAGTTCTAAAGACACTTCAGTACCATACATCACATTCATACCCCTGAAGCCCCAAAGTTTCAGTCAGCAGATAGTAGTATGTACAGCTATGTGCTTTTGAACCAATTTGCAGTCATAGATTACATGATTATGATGCTAGGTTTTTGTATAAATATGATTGAATTACCTTAAAAGTTCTGAATCTATCCTATTTATTAATCAAATAAGGTTCTTTCAGCTGTAACAGTGTTGTAGACACACACACACACACCATGGTGTAGTTGGTAGTGTTGTTGACTTTGTTGCATGCATGGACTACCTGGAATCAAACCCTAATAGGTTTAAAACCTAGCTGTGGTAGCTGGTCCATGGTCTACCCAGCTGTTCACCTTCCCCTAGGGGCTGGTTGAAGACATGGGTACTTGGCATAGGTTAGGATGAGTGTGTGTGTGTGTGTGTGTGTGTGTGTATGTGTGTGTGTGTGTGTGTATGTGTGTGTGTGTGTGTGTGTGTGTGTGCATACATACATAGGATAAAAAACATGGTACATACATATATACAAGGTTAAGAAGACGAGGCAACATGAGTGTAAAACTCTCTCCCACTAAAACATGAAAAGTAATCACAAATAGTAAGCACACACACATACACCAGGGGCCTGTGTGGAGTAGCAGTTAGTGTTGCTTATCATTACGCATACTTGAGCTGCCTGGAATCAAACCCGCTTAGGTTCGAATCCTAGTTACAGCAGCCAGTCCACAGTCCACCCAGCTGTTCATTCTCCCCTAGGGGCTGGTCAATAAAATGGGCACCTGACATAAGCTAGTTGTCACTCGCTTGCCTTGCATTCTCCAGCATGTTCAGGCCTTGAGCCTTCAAAGCATCTTTCATTCCATCCTTCCACTTCCTCCTTGGTGTCCCCCCTTTTCCATATACCCTCCACTTTGACATGTATACCTTCTTAGCCATCCTTTCTTTACTCATACTCTCTATGTCCAAACCATCTCAGTACATCCTCTTCAGCTCTCTCGCACATGCTCCTCTTACTATCACTTTTCTCTCATACGCCTCCCTAAATATTTCAATCACCCTCTCTTACACCACATGTTGTCCTCAAACATTTAAGTACCAACGCATTCATCTTATCCTCTATGCTGTTTTCCTAAGCTGACACTTCACAGTCCGTACAGTACTAACGGTACTACTATACCATTGGACGTATTCATCTTTACCATTAAAGACAGTGACTTCTCTTTCCATACATTCCTTATTGTGCCTAAGGCCTTTGCCCATTCACTTACCATATTGCTTACTTTAGCTCCCCATGTTTCCATTCATTGCCATATCCGCTCATAGGGCTCTAAAATGCTCAACTTGTTTTGAATTCTCTCCATTCATACTCACACTCCAAGTAGCATGTCTCTTTTCACTGCTAAGCCAAATAATGTAGCTTTTTCACACTTACCGTCAAGTTTCTCATTTCACACACTCTCCCAAACTCAGACACCAGCTACTGCAGATCCTCAATTAAATCTGCTACTAGTGCCATATCTTCAGCAAACAACAACTGACTCACCTTTCAGACCCCCACCCCCCCCCTCAGCCACAACTCCTAGCAGACTGCACTCAAGACAGTGACACAGTATAAGGGTTAATTCATTGATGTATTTAATATAATTTTACCAGATGTTACTTAAGGGTAGATTTTTCATATAGGTTCCATCTTTATCATCTTCCAAGTTCAAGAAAGGAAACAATTGAATGTCATGTGCCTTCTTGACATGGTTAGAAATCATTGGTTGTTGAACAGGGGTAGAACAAAATACAATAAAACAAGACCAAGGTGCCTTCAGTGAAAAGGGTTGAAAACCTTTGTTGTAAGAACTTGCATCTTTAGGACACTCAGTCTCTTTGAGAATCTAAATATCCCCGGTCATTCACTTTGTAATTGAAATCCCATTATTAGAAATGCATCATATATAAGGATTGTATGTTTCATTACTCAAGTACCATCCAAAGTGTGTATGTCTGTATGTTCATACAAAGGTCATAGACCAGGAGTCAGTAACCTATCACTTTGAATCACATGTGGTCCTTTTAGGAGACTTTTGTGGCTTGCAACCATAATTCTTAGTGAAAAAAGATTATGTTCAATAATTATTGATGTTTAAGTTTCCAGAATTCTCCTAGTAAAAGGGTCTTATCAGAATAAGGAATAAGAAAAGGTATTAATAAAGTCTGAGTGGTTGCATGATTAATCATAGGAGCACTCTGGTTGCATGATTAATCATAGGAGCACTCTTTGTTTGCTGCTTATTATGAGTAGACACATGGAGCTTGTATGGACTTCTCTATTTACTCATGAAGTACTCTTTCATATTAAGTTTGCATTTGAAAAAAGAAGGAAGTAAACAAAAGTGAATGAGTCACTTTGGTGGAGCGTAGTGGATGAGTGCAAACAGTTGCTAACATGAGAGATAGTACATTAGGAGGCTTTTTCATTTTGTAGATGTGTATCAGCTGCTTCTTGCTTCCCAAGAAGATACTCAGCTCTATGTCACCCTTATAGGCATATGGTGGATTGCTAGGAAAGATTGTACTAGAGGAAGTTCTGCAAAGGAGGAGATATGTGTAAGCAGAATGTTAAGAAACTGACAGAGGAAAGCAAAGAAAGAGTAAATGAAGATTTTAGAAGAAGGTTAAGTGAAGAGCTATTGGAAAATGAGAAATTGTATTGGAAGGAGGTGAAAAAAGGAGATGGATTTAAGAGTGGAAATATAATTTTGAGAAGTAAGGAAGGGGAGTTGCTAAATCAAAAGAGGGAAGTCAAAAGAAGATGGAAAAGTATTTTGAAGAAATGATGAATGGGGGAGAGGTAGAGGCACCAGTTGTTACATGCATAGGTATGAAGGACAAAAGGAAAAGGATACAAGTGCTGGGGCCTATAGCAACAAGGGAAGTAAAAATGGCAATAATGAGGTTGAAGATAGGAAAGGCACTTGGAAAGGATGGGATTACAGCTGAATTGTTGAAGACAGAGGAGAAAGTGTAATTTAACATGGAAGTAAAAGTCGTACCTGAGGATTAGGTGAAAGCTATTATTGTTCCTTTATTCAAAGGAAAAGGTGCAAAGGATGTATGTATCAATTATAGGGTAATAAGTCTGTTGAGTATACCAGGAAATGTGTATGCAAGAGTGTTGATTGATAGAGTGATGGAAGTGACTGAATGCAGAATACGTGAGAAGCAATTGATTTTTAGGAAAGATAGGGGATATGTAGGCCAGATTTTATTGCTGTGAGAATGACTGCAGAAAAGTATCTAGTGAGAGGTAAGAAGCTGTAGCTGTATGCAGCTTTATGGATCTAGAGAAAGCGTGTGACAAAGTCAAGTGGAATGTTGTATGAAGTAAAAATATATGGGGTAGGTGGACAAGTTTTGGATGGGATGTAAGTTTGCTATAGAGGAGCAAATGCATATGTAAGAGTAGATGGAGAGCTAAGCAAAAGTGTCGGTATACATGTGGGTGAGGGAGGGCTGTGTGATTTCACCATGACTTTTTAACATGTATGGATGAAGTGATAAGAGAGATTAAAGCAAAACTATGGAAAAGGGGTGTAGAGTTGGAATTTGTTGGTGAAGTATGGTGGCTTGCAACAATCCTGTAAGTGAATGATACTGAGGTGTTTGCTGAGAGTGAAGAGGAGTTGCAGAGGGTTGTAAGTGTGTTTCATGATGTGTGTAAACATAGGTGATTTAAGGTTAATGCGAGTAAAGTAATCGTGCTTGAAAGGACACTAAGTGAAAGTTTAGATTTTGCAGAGCCCTATGTAATGAGAGAAGGAAGTGTAATAAGCTGTGTTATAGATATAAGGGGAGAAAGACTAGAAGAGGTGACATAACTTTTAAGTATTTGGGAGCTGTTTTGGGTGAGTTAGATAATATGAAAGGAGAGATAAGGGGAGGGAGCAGTTCAGGATAGAAGATTCATTGGGTCTCTTAATAGAATAATTAAGGGTAGAGTTGTAAGTATGACATATACAGCTGAAACATAGATGCAGAGTGAGTCAGAGGTCAAGAAACCAGGCTGAGGAAATGAATCATTTGAGAGGAACATATGATTTGACTAGATGAAATGAAGAAAGTAATGAAGGGTGCATGACGAATTTGGTATGGCATGAAATGCAAAGGGAATGAATTGTGGAGTGATAGAATGAGTGGAACTTAATTCTTAGAAGTGGTTTGCACATGTGAAAAGAATGCATGAAGGAGGAATTTACAAAGTGTATGATAGTACTATTAAAGGGGTTGGTGTAAGAGGAAGGCCACTTGTGACATGGGGAAATAGAGTGGAAGAATACTGGAGGGAGAGAAATCGGGTAAGAATGCATCAGACGGTGTATATGAAGGAGGCACGTAAGGACTAGGATAAATGGAGACCCTTTTGCCCTGGCCACTCCCTCGATAGGAGTTCCAGGAGGAAATCAGCATCAGAGATAGATATAGATAAATAGATAGTCTCCTGTGCAGTCCAAAAACAGTAAGGTTTGTTTTATACTACAGTATTTTGTTATTCATCAACAAGCACTCTGAAAGTTGTGTGGTAGGATATGAATTTGATGAGAGTTGCATGAGGAATTGGTTCTGGTTTTTTCCTTGGATACCTCTGTTCTGGACACAATAGTGTCATTTTTGTTCTTTGAAGGTCAAGTCATTTATAGGTGAGAAATCAGATTTAGAATTAATGATCAATTATGGTATCATGAAAGTGGGGTAGAAATAACCTATGTTACAGGGAAGATAAATGAAGATAAAGAATTTCAAAATTATTTGAATAAATCTTTTGAACACTTACTTAGCTCCAATGGATTCCCTTCATGCCACAGTTATGATGAAAAGTTAGGCAACTGCAAAAAGTCCAACCTTGAAAGGTATGTTCACAGGAAGCACAGTACTTTTTGCTGAGATGTATCCATTTGGAGATGCCAGAAAGAGACCTGTAGAGGAATTGATGAGCAAAGCAGAGCAAAGTAAGGATTTCTACACCAAATGGGTAAGATTATTAAGTAGCACAACTGCTACTAATTTTGTTGTAACTTGACAGATCATGAAATGAGGGAAGTTCTTTGTGGGTAGTGAATACAAGAAAGACTGCTTAATTCAGTTATCAAAACAACTGTACAGTAAATTCATCAACAGCGATGAAATTATTCAGAAAATTAAAGACATGCCATTGTCTGTAAAATCAGAGGGACAGAACTGTAAGATTTGCTGCAGACATCATCTATCAGCAAATTGAAGACATTGATTCAGCCCTGGTTTTGTAATGTCAGTCACGTTGTACAGGTTGCCCTTCTTGGTAAAAATGATTTCCAGAGGCCTTTACAGCTTTTATCAATTGCTTAAAAGTGAAAGAATTCAGCACCAGCCACATCATCTCCATCGCAACTGATGGTGCATCAAGTATGATATGGGCACACACAAGGTTTATTTCTCAGTTGCAGAAATAATTTGATCTTGATATGTTTATTTTTTGTAAGGCCTAATATGGCATGGAGAAAAACTTTCCCCAGTCAAAGGCCATCTTTGACAAAAGGAAACAAAAAGTAAGTGAAAAAGAATGTGGAAAATGATCAGAGCTCTGCAAGTATTTGTAGACCTGATTCTTAAAAATGAAAGGCTATAGGAAGAGGGAAAGATGAAAGGTGGAAGAGAATTTTATACCTCAGCTGTTCAAGGGAAGATGAAGGAATCATTGTAGTCAGACCTTGGGTGACTAGTCTCCGCAGTGAAACTAGGGAAGCAACAGCCTGATGTGTGCCATGGGACTAAGCTTTGGTGGTACAGACTCTTGCTGACAGCCTAAGAGGCCAAAGAATAGAGAAAGAGCAGCAACATTGTAGCAGACAGAAAGGGATGGTTGAAGGGAGACAATGCCAGGAGAACTAATGAGATGGAAGGGTTTCGATCCTACTTTCGCTGATAGAGAGGTGGATGAAGGACCATACCAGATATGTAATCAGTACTTCTAACTAGTGTGAATGAAACACCTATAGATTTGAAATAACATCTTACAAAAAAAATGATGATAGCACTATACAACACCCTCAGCTTTTTTGAAGTACAACCTATGGTGTTAATTATGTGGGGTTATCAGGATGAAGTGGAGGATAATGTTGTGCCCAACACATTTATGTTTATTACAGGGGTATATTGTGATGTTTTAAGGTTGAACAGAAGGAAATGGGTGACTCTTAGAAAGAGATATAGAGGGAAATTGCATTTCAGCACTATTGAATCTAATCAGGTTACTGCTTCCCCATTTTGAGGTATTGCACAAGTTTGAATTGATTGAGGAAATGTAATTCAGTATGAGAAAGAGAATAAGTATTAGAAGGAGGAGGAAAGGCCAAGATTTTTTTCTCCAGTCATGGACAGAAATCTGCGTTAAGACCGGGCCCCGATTGAAATATAGAGAGGATTAAGAAACAGAAAAAGAAAAGACAAGGGTAGGTACTTATGAATTTTTGAGAAAGTGGAAGACCTGTGTTTTGAAATGTGCCAGGTCATATTTATTGGGAAAGACATGAGAGGGTAGAGAGTTCCAAAGCTTCGATGTGTAGGGAAAGAAGCAGTTATCAAAACAGCACACCTTTGAGTTGCCGATAGCCGCACAATAATCGTGACGCAGCAGCTTGCTGAGTATTGTGTGGTCTAGCTAGTGGTGGGGGCACACATGCAGCCAACTCTTGGGAGCAAAAACCAAAGTAATACCTTTAGAAGAGGGAAAGTGAACCAACATTGTGACGTAGGGTAAGGGGGTCAAGTTTGGAAGTTAGCTTAGAACAGTTCATAAGTCAGACTGCTTTCAACTCAATTCTGTCATGTAAGGATACAGAGCTAGACCCATATCAAAATAGAGAGCAGTACTCCATACAAGGACGAATCAGTCCCTTGTATAAACAGAGCAACTATTCAGATGAGAAGAAGTTACGACATCTAAATAGGACAGCCAATTTCTTAGAGGCAGATTTGGCTATTCCCATAATGTGGGGTTTCCAAGAAAGAGTGGATGTTCAGTAATACCAAATGTGTTCATTGAGTCAAGGGATGGAATTATAGAATTGTCAAAGGAGAGATGAGAGTTGTGAGGAGTTTTCAATAGAGAGATGGGTATGATTAGATTTTGTGTACCCCATTGAGATATCCTGTCCAAGTCTGAGTTTATTGTGGAAGCTATGTCAAGACAAGATGCAGATTGAGTGAGAGAGTTTTTTCAAGCCTGATATGCCTGATCCCTTACCTGAATGGCCATAGAACAGGAATGGTTGAACCATGGATTGGATGAAGAGGTAATCTTGGAGAAAAAGGGGATGAATGCTTCCATTCCTGCAAGAATAACTTCTGTTATGTGTTTGGCAGAGACAGAAGCATCACCACATAAGAGACAGTAATTTACTCAAGGAAAGTCAGAGAAGTTACGTAAGTTATTCCAGTCATCTTTGTTGAGGTGCCAGTATTTACGCTTAGAAGGGGCTGCTGGAGGGGAAGTGCCATTACAATGGATTCATTTATGAGAGTGTGGTCAGATGAACCAATTAGGGGCAAGATTGTGTATTTACATCAGGATGGAGTAGAGGAGAAAAAGAAATCCAGCATATTAGGAGAGTGGTCACAGTGGTCAGGAATGTGGGTAGGGTGAGAGATGATTTGCCCTAAATCATTGAGAATGGAGAACATAAGGGCTTCAATCCCTCAACCATCCTGGGAGGAATTCAACCATTCCCTATAGTGAACATTGAAATTCCCAAGGTAGAGGATCTCGTTTTGCAGGTGAGAGGATGTCGCAGTCTCATGGCAGGAGTTTAGATGGTCAGAGAAGGATATGAAATTTATAGAATTGGGAGAGCAATAGGCAAAACAGGAAAATTGTGGAAGTAGAGAGACAGACCGTGAGCCACATAGCACCAAAGTTTAGGGACACCACCTTTGAAACGGAATCGAGCGGAGGTTATAGTTAGATATGAAAAAGGGACTTGTGAGAACATTATCAAACTACTGTGTCTCAGACAGAAGTAAGATATTAAGAGAGGTACTAGACAGATGGTGTTCAAATGAGGAGAGGTTACTAGAGAAACCACGAATGTTGATGTAGTAAACAGAAAAAGAGGAATGTTTAACAGAAAGGGAAAGGTCGTGGGAGGGGCCGGTACTACTACTGCCAGAGCCCTCCCTCTCATTGGCAGTAAAGTCAGGCTGAAACCCAGAGATTCTTAGCACCCCATGATGCTGGGCACTAGGGGCCATAGATTGGATGGGCTCTGTCGTGGTGATACTTATAAGAGTTCGAGTTGACAAGAACTGGCAAAAGTACTTGTGTGAAAAAAATAATAATGATAGTCAAGGTTTGTGTAGGTGTATGGTGCTTGTAAGATGGTAGGACTAGCCCGGTAGGCCTGTTTTGATAAGACAGAAAGTAAGACAAGCAATCCTGACATGGAGAGTGCAAGATGGTTGTGGGCACCACTTTAACTCTCCTTAGTCAACAACCTACTACCTAATGGGTTGTTCCTAGGGTAGGGGATGGGATAATCCTTGAGTTAGATAGGGTACTGGAAGGGGCCAATATACACTACTGTCTGAGCCCTCCCTCTCACTGGTGGCAGTCACACAATAAATTGTAGTCAGAGTATGCCTTAGATTTGCAAGGGTCATTGGAGGGGCCATTACTCTACTACCTGAGCCCTCCCTCTCGCTGGCAGCAGAGTCACACCACTTCAGATAACTTGCTTAATATGTCTCATCCATTCATCCATACTCCTCTTATTATGTATGATACCTCTGTCTTATCTTTTCATTTCTTGTTCAATCAGTCTTCCTCATACCACATATTTTCCTCACACTCCCACTCTCTTCAACACCAAACCTTATAACTGCTTTTAGTCACATTTACTCTAAACTTTTCTCTATGTATCTATATATCTGACGCCTGTCCCAATTGGAAGTCCCTCAGAGGTGTGGCCACGGCAACAGAGTCTCCATAACTAAAGAACTCCAGTGCCACTTCTTAGCCTTTGTGCCTCACCCTTAATAGGCCACTGGCAGAGAGCAAGTCTAGTGCAGTGTTTGCAGAGGCTCCTCTCTAATGATCCTAATGACTATTTCTATTTAATGCTCCTACCTACTGCTTCTGCCTTCTGTTACTACCTAATAATCCTGCATAAATGTTCCTACCTACTACACACTTGTATCTACTGCTCCCACCATTTTGCCAAAAGGCAGGGCTAGTGCATAGTGCTCACCGCAGGAAAATCTAGAGTTACATAGAATGAGCTACATGGGTTAAGTGTTGTCAAGTGTTACATATTACAAGGAGAGATTGGATGTTTGTGTATGCTTTCCCAAACTCAGAAACCAGCTTCCACAGTTTCTCCTTCATATCTGCCTCCATCACAATGTCATCAGTACACATCTATACATACCTGTACATATACATATATTTTTTTTTCATGGAATCATGAGTGTTGGAGTTGTTAGGTTTAAAAGTTAAAAAGAGACAAATAATTTTTAGAAAAAAGAAAGATTAGGGCATGGGACAAAACCAAGAGGGAAAGGCTATGTTGATAGATTAAGATATGGAAGTTGCTCCATCAGTGACTACTGAAATAGAATGACCAGAGAGAAAGCTCTGCATTAGGGAACAGAGAGAAGCAGAAGATCAAAGAAAGAAAGTTTAGAAAGCAAGAGCATACCACTCTCTTTTAAATGCTCTGGAGATGCCAAGGTCCATAACAGAAGCTTCACCAAAATTCCTGAGAGGAGGACCAGAAGTAATTAAAAAAGGAGAAATCAACAGTTTACCAAGTACTGTGATGGTGATCAGAAATAATGGAATAAGGATTTTAAGTGTTTGAGAAAGCGAAAGTTCAGGTTAGTTTCAAAGACTGTGGAGACTGCAGAAGTGAGAGCATTAGGGAGATAGCTTGAAATGTTAATGTGGTGTTCCTTTTAGGGATAGGCTACAACAAGGTTTGCTTACAAGAGGAAGGAAAAGTCATGGATTTAGTCAGTGATGAAATTGATGGAACCAGTTCAGAGATACATTCCCTATGAAAGTAGGGAAGTATGCCATCTAGGCCATACACCTTGTCCAGTTGGAACTGAGAAGGATCTCAGAATACCTTCAGTAACAAAAATGTAGATGGTATCATTTGTCAAGATGCGATGTAATTACAAGCTTCCACCAAATTTCACAGCATTGATGACTATAATAGTAAAGCTTGTGAGCAAGATAGTGTCCAAAGGCTCGAACCAATGACAGTTTTGCAAACTTCTGGAAGAGATCATTTGTCAGTAATCTGACCTTCCACAAAACAAAGTGTTATTGCTTTCAGTGGGATGAATGCTTGCACATTTCGCAACCCTTTTGGAAGAAGCAAAGATGGTTGCATTTTCCTTCACTGCAGTAGTACAAAGAAGTAACATGCTATGAACTTGACACCGATAGCTAAATATGCTGTACTAAAAATGTAGAATACCCTGGGGAATATTTTTAGGAATTCAGAAGTGAAAAGGCAACTTTTTCATTTGTGTTTAAGTGATATATGGGAAAAGGAAATGTGGACTACAAGATTTAAATCTTGAAAACCTAGAAAAGCAGAAATCTCCCTTGATGCTTCAACAAAGTTGGAACTGTTTGATCATAAAAGCAAGATCAAATTGTGTCTGAAGTGTAGAATTCATTATCAGATGTCTACAAAAGCATGGAGAGTAATGCATTTGATATTATTTCCATCTTTGGATCCACTTATGTGTGTGAGCAAGCATTTTTAGATATGAACTTAATAAAATGCAAACTGAGAAGCTGAATGACTGAAACAAGTATAATGTCCAATTTTAAAGTAAAAATGAGAGCCTCATCTTCAAAGACTAAATAACCCTTCAGAGAAACTCAATCAGAAGTCACGTTAAGCTATCTTTAAGTTAAATTTTTTCACAGATACAATGACTGTTCTAACAATGTAAAGGATAACGTTTAATTTGGAGACTTTATAGCATGTACAGGAGACATAATATAAAGTCCTGTTTCAAGTTCATATTAGTAGTAAATATGATATGATTAAGTCATAAAGATAGTAAACACAGTTATGTGAAGTATGAATTGTATTGATATATAAAAAGTTTATGAAAACTTTATACATATTGAATTTCAAAACTAAGTACAGCTCAAGGGCCCATACAGTTTCAGATTTAACCTTTCCAATGCTATTGTCCTTGATTATGGCATGTGTATTAGGGTGCTCAATTGTGGAATGTGCTTTCCCACTTTCAGGTGAGCTGTAGGCTTTGTTGTCTTGCCATACATGGCAACTCAAACAAAGGATGAGGTATTTGATCTCCCTTGAGGCCTCAGTACCAGTTAGTGACCACCATGGGTGGTTGCACACTTTTTTAGGGACTATTTGTACTTGTCATGTCCAATGGCACTTGTTGCAGCCACCACCTTGCCCCTGCTTCACCCACAGTGTCCTTACTTTGGATTGGCCGGTCCAGTGTATAATGTGTTTTTCGTAAACTACAAATGCTTAACTCGTAATTCATGAGAAAAAGAGTGGTTTTGATAACTTTACTTCTCTTAATATTAAGTGAAATAAGATGTGAAATGTGAGTGAGTGTAATTTGCATACTTAGGGTTGGCCACTGTAGGAATTAATGTGATGTTCCTATTAAAGTAGAAATCATATGCCTCATAAGACAAAAAATCTAATTATATTTTTGTGCACCTTTTTGTAAATTTAAAAAACTGATTTTACTTTTTATATTTCACGCCAGGGGAAGGCCGAAAAATTAAATTCCTAGAAGTGTTAAAGCATATTAGTCTTATTATCATACAAAAGGCTGAAATATTACAAAAAGCAGACTTGGTTGTTTCATCCTCATAATCACACAACAATATGGCCTTTAGAAACATAGCAGTTTATGATGTCAAAAGAATGTGATAAGATTATGAAATTCTCTGCTGGTATTAAAATGGACAAGGGCATGGCTAAACTTAAGTCATTTCACAGGGCAATTTTAGCAGAGCTTGAAAAAGTGGTGTATGAGTGGTTCAGGCAATGGGGAAGAGAAGGGGTGTCTATTTCTGGCTCAAAAGTACGTAATTCTTATGAACCTGCACACATGTTGGTCCCAAGGTGTTCAGATTTTTGAGTTGTGACTGTTGTTAAATGTTTTGCTTTACAAGTCATTATGTTTGTGTTTGTGTGTGCATTTTAGGGGGGTGGTATGGTTTGTCTCTATTTGAATTTGATATTTCAAAATTACTTACATTGTGGCTCCAGAGACAGTTTTCTGCTGATTTTGAAAAAATGGCTCTACTTATACTTTGGAATTGCTGATCCCCATTCTAAGGGCCAACAACCTTATTTTCTTCAGCCACTTGCAACCATGAAATTTATATATATATAGCTGGGAAAATGATATACAAAATATGTGATATGTGGCCACCAAGCTTGATAGGGTGTCAAGTTTCATTTGATTATAATTACATTTTGAGTAAAACAAGAAACAGAGATATGCAAATAGGGAAAGGTTCAGGGAAGGGATGAATGACTGTGAATATGTACTGGTTTTTATTGGCCCATATGAACCATATTTTGTACTGAAAAGCAAGTTTTATGCTTTTTTAAAACAGTCTTTTTCTTTATAGTGCACTATATATTTCTGCATTTCTTATATTTCGTCTCATACTTTAATTGTTTGAATTAGTTTTTGTCATAAGTTGCTTTGATTGTGTGTGGCAGTCTTTACCAATTACTGATTACTTGCTAGTGAAGTGACCAACTAGTTGATATGGGTTGCTGGCCCATCCTAGACATTGTTTCATTATTTTAGATTTTGATTCACTTTTTGCTTGCTTATTTTATTTAGTTTCAACTCAGAACCAAAGATGGAGCTGAATACATTTTTTGTTTTCATATATGCATCAGTACACACATATTACATTCTAATATCTTATCACTGCTGTAGTCACATTACATTAGATTTTGACTGTGCTAACAGAGATTACGTCTTTTGTAAGATAGGAAGGCAGGGGTATTTGTTTTGCAGTTGTAACTAGAAATAGGGAGAATATACACCCCTTGAGTAGCTCTTGTTCAGAACTAAAGATGGAGCTGAATACATTTATTGTTTTTATGTATGCATCAGTACACATATATTACATTCTAATATCTGATCACTGCTGTGTTCACATAACATTAGATTTTGACTGTGCTAACAGAGATATGTCCTTAGCAAGACAGGAAGGCATGGGTATCCATAGTGCAGTTGTGACTAGAAATGGGGTGAATATACCTTCCTTGAGTAGCTCATGTTTATATAATAAATCTCCGTGAATTCTTTTCCTCCATCCATTTTTTCTTCATGTGCAGTCTGGAGTCCCACCACATTCAGGCTTGCCATATTATACTGAATACTTTATCATAGTGTGCTCTGTAAAATAAACTTCATGTGTTTCTAAAGGTAGCATCCAAGCTTTTCATGGATTTTATATATAGTACAATCATAATGTAGTTTAACCTTCTAGTATGTATCATTGTCACTGTCACAGCCCTTCTTTTCCCTAATTTTTTCCACCACTGCACCATCTCTGGATGTGACTCCTTCTTATCTAACCAATGTTTTTGATATTTCCAACAGTTTATAGCGGCGAGTGATAAGCTATGGTTCATGCTGGAGATGTACTCCTTTGTAGACTACTTCACCATCCCCCCATCCTTTGTCAGTATATATCTGGACAGAACGTGGATAGGTGAGTAATTCCCATAATCTGAGGTGTTTAAGAATGGGTAAGTTGATATGAAGTGTCAATATGATTTTTTTTTTTTTCTTTTTAGGCTTCAGTCATGGACAAATGTCCACATCAGGGCTGAGCCTTAATTGAAATATAGAGAGTTTAATGAAAGGGAAAAAGAAAAGAACAAGGGAAAGTATTTACGAATTCAGGAGGAATTGAAAAACCTGTCTTTTAGAATGTGCCAGGTCATAGTTATTGGGAAAGACATGAGAGGGTAGATAGTTCCAAAGCTTCAAGGTGTGTAGGTTGCCAACAACCACATGTCAATTATGTGATTCAGAAACTTGCCAAGTATTACATGGTTTAGCTAGTGATGGGAACACAGAAGCCCCCAGCTCTTTGGAGCAAAAACCATAGTAATACCTATAGAAGAGGGAAAGTGGACTAACATTGCAGCATAGGGCAAGTGGGTCAAGTTTTGAAGTTAGCCTGGGAGAGTTTAAAAGTCAGACTGCTTTTGACTCAACTCTGTCCTGTAAGTATGCAGAGGTACAACCACACCAAATGTGAGAGCAGTTCTCTATACATCAAGGGCAGGTCAGTCTTTGTATAAATGGAACAACTTTTTGGAAGAAAAAAGTTTCAACATCTAATCAGGACTCCCAGTTTCTTAGAGGTACACCTAGATATTTCTGTGATATGAGGATTTCCAAGATAGAGTGGATGTTATGGTAATACCAAGTATGTTCATAGAATCAAGAGGTGGAAGTATAGAACTGTCTAAGGAGATAGGATAGTTTTGAGGAATATTTGATAGGAAGATAAGCAAAAAGAGGGTCTTAGAGGCATTAAACTTAACCAGATTTTGTCTTCTCCTCTTGAGATATCCTGTCCAAGTCTGAGTGTATTGAGGAAGTTGAGACGAAATGTAGTTGGAGTGAGAGATGAAGGAGGAGAATCGAAGGATGTGGAGATATGCAGTGGTGAGTTGTCAGCGTATGAATGAATTTGATTATTTGTGGTGGAAAGGAAATTGTTCATTGAAAGGAGAAAAAGCATAGAGGACAGAACAGAACCTTGAGAGACACTGCTGTTGATGGAGAAAGGGAAGGAGGCTGATTCATAAACAACAATGGAGATGGACAGACCAGAGAGGAAGCTAGACATGGGGGAGCAAAGTGAGGGAGGGAAACCAAAAGAGAGGAGTTTAGAGATGATACTTTTATGCCACACGCTGTCAGAAGCTTTAGCTATATCAAGGGCTACTACTTGGGATTACTCAAAATCTTTCAGGGATGATGACCAGATATTAGGAAGAAAGGAAAGAATATCGCCAGTGGATCTTGCTTTACAAAAGCCATATTGATGACTAGAGAGAAGACTGTGGAATCTAGATGTCTGAGGATATGGGAGTTGAAGAGGGATTCAGAGAATTCAGAAATGGTCAATGGCAAAGCTACAGGATGATAGTTACATATACGCTGATACACACCCAAGGTCCAAGTGAGGTGGTCTGGCCTTAACGCTTAAAAAAAAAAGCTCCTTGTAAGCAGTAGAAGGAAAGGATAGCAAAACAAAGGCTTTCTCCTCACCCTGCTCTCCCTCCAGCACATGCCGGCAGGAAGACAGGTAGTAAAAATACCTTGCAGGATTAATAAGCCTGAAGGAAATTTTTGTGGGAAGGTCATAAGGTAGAATAAACATATGTCATGCATCCCATCACCAACAACATGCATCCCTTCATGTTTTGTTATAAAGACTAAGGATAAACTTGAGCTCCAGCCTCTCAACTTACCATGCCTATATTATTCCTGATGTTGAAGAATGATACATTAATTCATAATTGCTCTCTCAAAGCAGGTGACATGGGTTAATCAGTGTTAGTATGAAACCGCAACATGGCCAGGGAGAAATCTGTGGTTAAGAAGCTATCCTGATATACCATTGCATTGTGATGACTGATTTAATGAATTTTTCAGTACTGGAGAGTGACAAGTGATGATCAAGCCTGATTTTGAAGATATTAAGGGTGTTGCTCAGAACAACATTTTCTAGGAGCTCATTCCATGCATCAATAATGTCGTTAGTAAAATAGACATTTCATACAGTCTAGATTAACACTGTGATCTCTAAGTTTTAATCCATTTTCTCTCATCAGCATTGCTGGCACTACTGTAAAGAAATGTTCAGTATCAACATTGTTGAATCTTTTAAGTATTTGAAACATTCTGTTGATTTGCCCTGAGGTGCCTCTTGCTTTGGGAGAACAAATTTGATTCTCGCAGTCTTTCCTCATATGGTTTGTTAGGCAGGAAGGGAATTGTTTAGTTGCTGTTTACTGCACTGCTTCCAATTTTAGAATGTCCCTACTTAAGTGGGGGACCAAGATCTGCACTGCACATTCGAGATATGGTCTACCTAGAGTTATGTATTGTGGCAATATCACATCCTTGCTTTTGTGCGTAAAGTTTCTGTTTATAAATTGTAACATCCTATTTACTCTCTTGACAGCTTCATTGTGATGCTGGGAGAATTTGTTATTGGAGACAGTGACCGTAAATCACTCACGTTAGGGGTGTCCTTTAACCTGTGGCTCGTCAGTTCATAATAAGATTTTTTTTTAGGTTTCCTACTCATAACAGAGGACATTTATTGACGTTATTAAATTGCATTTGCCATTGACTAGACCACTCATCAGTTTTATTTAGATCCCCTTGTAATCTTAGCTTATCTTCTTCAGTTACTATAGCACTCCCAATCTTTGTGTCTTCTGCAAATTTCAGCTGTAGGTTATTTAGCCCTATGTCAGTATCTTTGATATAAATGATGAAAAGTATAGGCCCAGGCATGGATCCTTGGGGGACACCACAAGTAACTGGTGACCACGGTGATGATTCCCCATTCTCTATGGCTTTCAGCTTCCTATCACGTAACCAGGCTTCTATCTAATTTCCTATGCAACCATTAATCCCCAAGGCCCAGATTCTGTGTATCAGTTTAACATGGGGGACTTTGTCATATACTTTCTGGAAGCCCAGAAATACTATATCAGTTGCTTTTTTATTGTCATGGGTATTGAATAAGGTATGATAGAATTCAAGGAGGTTTGTAAGGCATGATCCGCATTTTCTAGAACCATGCTGTGTATTATTGACCAGGCTGTGTT
Organism: Panulirus argus; assembly: GCA_038088735.1. Classification (NCBI taxonomy): domain Eukaryota; kingdom Metazoa; phylum Arthropoda; class Malacostraca; order Decapoda; family Palinuridae; genus Panulirus; species Panulirus argus. Next base: position 230,950 of record JAYMFT010000041.1, on the reverse strand, counting down.
GTTCCAAATATGATTGATGTAAGGCTAATATGACAGTAATTAGCAGGCATTTCATGGTTTCCCTGTTTGTATATAGGAGTGATGTCTGCCAGTCTCCAGTCCTTTGGGACTATTCCATTTTGAAGCGATTTATTGAAAATATGTGTTAACAGTCCAGCAATTTCGTGTTTGATATTTTTAATCACTCATGGATAGAAACAATCAGGACTTGGGCTTTTATTAGTCGTCAACTTATGTATCTGTATTAGAACTTCACTAATTATCTATCTGTGTAGTACTTCTCTGACTGTGACAATGAATTCTTGTATTGTGTGAGTGCTATTATCACTGTCTCAAAATTAGTGACGTTGCTTTCGAAAATTAAGACTGAACTGAAAACTTGTTCAAGGTTTCTATTCTGCTTTCATCATCCACAATGGGTTGCTCATTGTCATGTACTAAGGGCCTGTTCCACTCCTTATATGTTTCTTATTTATTTATATTTATTTATTATACTTGATCGGTGTTTCCCACGTTAGCGAGGTAGTGCCAGGAAACAGATGAAAAAAACCCATCCCCCTGCATACACACATATATACATACATGCACACATATGCACCGTACATATATATATATATATATATATATA
>JAYMFT010000041.1:206777-220485 GCA_038088735.1 Panulirus argus | reverse complement strand
TATATATATATATATATATATATAAATTTATATACATGGATGTGTTCCCCAATGTATTTAAAAGATGATATATTTATTTACGTATTTTATACTTAAATTCTTGCCTATATCCTGCATTATTGCAAAGACTGAAAAATCATTAGCTGTAATTTTTATGAAGAGATTGTGCTTCTTCTTCATCATAGGATTTCCATAATGTGACATTATTGACAGCCATTCTTCTCACACACTTTAGATATATGTGTTAAGAAAGCAATTTACTGTATAGGTATGGGAGGAGATTATTTTGTACCACTTACATCCCAAGGTGCCCTTTAAGTCTAATTATAGTGTATTAGACGAACACCAAGTGGTTCTTATACACTATTTTCTAGCTGAGTGAAATATATATGAATTTATATCCTCTTGGTGACACTTTTTTTAGCTTTAGAATATGCATTTCAGCAAAAATATACTTATTCTTATTTTCCATAATCATGTATGTTTTCACGAAATTACTGCTATGCATAGCTTAATTCTTAATCTACTTTGTTTGCTTTGATCCTTTTCAGTTGCTGAATTCTGTCTTGCTTCTCCTGCTTCCAGCTTCCCCTCTTTCCTTTCCTGTGGATGGTTTATCCCAAAACTCCTTCATTTTTCTTATCCCCTTATATATTTGTGTGTGTGTGTGTGTGTGTGTGTGTGTGTGTGTGTGTGTGAGCCTAGGTGTGCAAGTAGCCATGTGGTAGGTGTGTATTACCATGTAGCAGTAGAAATAAAGGTGGCACCAGCAGACTGCACATCAGCCATGCCGGAGCTCAGACCTCCAGTGCAGGGCATGTTCTTATCAACTGTATAAGAGTATGCTGTACAAAGTAATCTTAATTAAATAGTTTTAATTGTGTTGATTCAGTAATACTCTGAGATGTCTCACAGGTGTGGACAATCAGCCCTCTACCTGTAAAAGGAGTGTGGACTACCCACACAATGCACAGCACAGTGACAGGTGATTCCCCTGTGGCTTGTGAGGACCGAGTAACTACCAGCTTGGACATGCACTGTCAATACTGCCATTTCTGTCTGCACGCTGGTAGTGGCGTGGCTGCCACACAGAGTGCTTGTCTGTGCCACTCTCATACTACACCTTGGCTAAGCTGAAAACATTGTCGGCATAGCCTCCTTTTGCCATCCTGTCCATCCTGTCTCCCCTATCTCCATTATTATACTTCGATGTAATAATTGGTGGTAGTGGGAGTAGCATTAGTGTCAGGATGGTCCAATATCTGTACAAGTGTCTGCCAAGTCACCACCTCATTACCATAATTGCAGGTAATGGAAGAAGTTACTCAGGTGGCAGGGTGACCCAGCCTTTACTGTTAGTAACATCTCTGTCACCATTAATGATTTTAAAGTAGTGGTAGGAATGGTGCTGTGGTGTGGCAGGCTGATCCCTATTGCTTGTGTCACTCTGACTATCATTTGCAACTATGATAAGGATTTTAAGGGTGGTGGCAAGAGTGGCAGTGTGGTAGGTCATTTCTTTCCCACTACCACCACATTTAACACCACACCAGATCGTGTGTGCCACTTACCGAGGGATAACACACACATGCACACTAAAGAAAAAACTTTAGGCCCTGGAATGTATAGGGACCAAGACATAGGTATCTCAGATCTTTATATGGTATTTTGAGATTATTCTTTCCTTAAGTAACATTTTTTTTGTAAATACTTGTATATCTCAATCTAATATTATTTTGAATATCTAAACATGGTTGCCAGATTTCTCTTGTAAGATTGATTTTCAAATGTGGCAACATGGCCTATATATCTCTCTCTGTGTTGCCGCTTGTCTGTCAGCCAGTACGACCTTGCCTTGCTCCTTCTTCACTGTCTGAGCCAGTCTTGTGCTTGTTGCCTGGCTCTCACCCAGCCTGCCCGTGCTGCCCCTTTCATTACCTTGATAACACCCCACAAATGGTCCCATTTTCTTCTTTGCTTTGAAACAAGGTACTGTATTATCAGTGCTGAAGCTTGATCCATTCGCTACCTTTGTAAGAGTTATACTGCTTGATGGCATTTCCTAGGTGTGGCATAATGAGTCTGATGTTTACCTGGGGTGTGATTGCATTGTCAGCAATGCCACGTGTTGCATTAGCTATAACCTGGAGGGTAGCACACGTGGGTCTGGGCAGTCCTAGGTCAGCCATGTCCAGTTTATTTTTTGTGTTGTGCTTGGTGCTGGGCTGAGCCTAGATGCCCTTGCCCTCATGCCTGCTTGGTGGCTCCCTCTGAGCACCCGGAATGCTCATGGATGCACTGCATGCTACGTCCATTACTCACCTGCACTAATCACCACCTCCCTGTCTTGACCCTAGCTGATCCTAGCTGTCAGTATAGAACCACTCAACAGTCATCTAGTTCATTAAACTTTCCCTTATTTTTTTTTATTGAAAGCTCTTCTGGGTTTTGAAAAATTCCTCATATAATGAGGTATAAGTACCAACCAGTCTTTTGCTTTTTGGTTATTTTCAAAGTCTCATTTCGTTTAGATCCATAAAATATGTTTTAAGATCATGTTTTTAAAATCGTGTTTCACTGCCAATTCCCAAGTAGCCAGATGTGGATCAGTATGCATATGGAAGAGGGAGAAGAGTTTACAGTAGGAGTGGAGAATGATATTCTTGTCAAATTTTTCAGTAAAACCAGTATTGTGTGGAGCTGTTGTAACCAGGCAAAGTGGCCTACAGATATGCCTCCTAGCCTGACAATTTCAGCTTCAGTACCTCTCAGTCATTGCCCCAGCTATTTTTCATTACATTTGGATAATTGGTATTCAGAATATCAAGTTAGCATGAACAGTGTCAAGTTCATGGCATTCCGTATGTTGAAAGCATTCTCTCTTTACCATCATAGCATAGTTGTGATTAATATCTTCCATGTATAAAGTTGCAGCCAGGTTGATCACTTTTTTTGCTGCCCCTGGCCCTTGATGCTCCTGCTCCTGGTGCCTCGTGGTGCCATGCCAGTTATAACAGCTACACCAGTGGACCTGCTATCTCCTGTCATACCCCAATTTTGAAATAGATCATTGCTTGACTTACTTCTCTGGACGTGCATTCCCCTCCACCATGCAGCTCCATGTTTTGTCATGAGTTACTAGCCAGGTGGGTAATGTCTAAAGTACATACATATGCCTGATAACATGGTTATTGGATCAGTTATACACAGTGTAAGTAATGCATTGTAATGGGAATAGACCAAAGGTTTATTTAAATTCTAAGGTATTCAACATTATTAGACAGTTGTTCAGATAGATATGAGGTATTATATGCATATGAGATCATGCAGTTGGTAAAACTAGTGTTGTACAATGCAAGAGTGAAAAATTATTGGCTAGGTAGAAGTTAACCTTCCAGCTTGCAGTGACTCTGGATGAGAACTATTTCACAATGCAAGGAGTTTTTGCATTTAGCAAAGATATCTTCTCTTCATCTAAACTTCTCCTGTTCTGTTATTCCAGATATTACAGGAAATAATGCTCTTTTAAGTTTCTGTAAGGAATTTATGCAAAAGTAAAATATAAAGAGAAGTAACAGACACCTTTTTGACGTGAGTTCAAGTTATGAGGACTAATTTTTTCTCAAAGTAAACACAGTTTATATTGAAACCACAAGATCTTTACAGATTCTCTGTATAGTCTTTAGTACTGACAGTTGAATGTGTGCTTCATGAAATGTTGTGTAAGATTACTTTACTATGCTGCAAACAGGATATCTTGTTACATATCATTTTCATAACCTTTTGTTGATTGGTTGGCAAAGCACAGTAGAGTTTTGTATGGATGCTTCACAAGCTATATTTACTTGTGTCCTTAGGTGGAGCAACCTCCAGAAGCATAGTTAGCAACATTTCCAGTGATATGTATATGTTTGCTACTTATATAAGCTATGCACATAATTGTAGCTTGGGGATAAAGATGAGAATATTTTGAAGAAGACAAAGAAAAAAAAGTCATAAGTAATGTGGCTTTGTCTCAGGTATTGAATGTTCATCGAAATCTTAGCATATAAGCATGTGTTCTTTGACTATTGTGAACATGATAAAAAGCACTCAATGTTTATGAGGAGACTATCTGTTAATGCCTTCTCCTCTTTGTTATTACCCCAGTATATTCATTGCATTTATTTTCTCTGAATATTTTCTTGCTTAAGTTGTATGTATTATTCAATAAGCCTCTAATTTATTTATCAGTATTATTATTGTTGTTATTATAATTATCATTATTTTACCATCATTTTTGTTTTTATTATCATTATGGAAAGGTCTCCAGGGCCTGGTTGTGGATAGGGGTCTGTGGTTTCGGTACATTTTGCATGGCAGTTAGACATTGGATGTAAGTGAATACAGCCTTCTTATTGTCAAATGGTATTATTGAATATTGTTATTATTATCATTAGCTTTGTAGAGACTTGAGAAAAAGAGGAAATGACATGGAGTGGAAGAGGGTTGTGAAAGTGACCTTGGAAAAGAGGCTTGCGTGAAGATACACCACGGAAGATTGAATGTAGAATGATAAAAGGTGAGAAGCTATGGGAGTGTGTGAGGAGTGGGAGGTAATTAGGGAAGCAGTAATTACATATGGAAGAGAAGTGTCTGGTATGCAAAAGATGGGACATGGACTGGTGAGAATAGGTAGAGAATGGTGGGATGAGGAAGGTAAGTTGCTAAGGATGGAGAAAACAGAGCTATATGGGTGTATTTGCAGGGAAGAAGTGCAAACAGTTGGGTTATGTACAAGAAAAAGAGCAGAAGATCAAGAGGAAGATGCAGGGGCTGAAAAAGAGGGCAGATGAGAATTGGGGTGAGGATGTATCAGAAAACTTCAGTAGGAATGAGAAAAATGTTTAGAAGGAGGCTGTTAGTGTAAAAAAACAAAAGAACGAATAGGGACATTGTTGAAGGAGGCAAATGGGGTTAGTGGTGACAAAAAGATAAGGTGAAGAGGAGATGGAGTCAGTATTTCGAAGGATTGGTTAATGTGCTCGATGATAGGATGGCACACTTGTATAAGATAGAATGCAGCAAAATGACTTTAGTGGATGGGAATGCTGTTGACTTTCTAAGAAATGGGGTGATTGTGTCATTGATTGGTTAGTTAGGATTTTCATTGTATATGTGGTTTATGGTGAAGTGCTTAAGAATTGGCAGAACACTTATATAGTACCACTGTAAAAAGGCAAGGCATACAAAAGTGAATGATTAGATTACAGAGGTGTAAGTTTTTGAGTGTACCAAGTAAATTGTGCAGGAGAGTGGTGATTGGCAGGGTAATGGCATGCACAGAGCATCAGATTGGAGATGAATAATGTTGCTGCAGGAGTGGCAGTGGATGTGAAGATCAGGTGTTTGTTTTGAAGAATGTGCACGAGAAATACTTAAAGAACCAGAAGAAGTTGTATGTGGCATTTATGGATCTGGAGAATGCATGTAATAGGATTGAGAGAAATTATCTGTGAAGGGTCTTATAAATGGTGTGGGAGGAAAGCTAGTAGAAGCATTGAAGAGTTTGCTTTGAGAGAGTAAGGAATGTGTTCGAAAAATGAGAGAAGAGGGTGAATGGTTCCAATTGAAGGTAGGTCTTCAGTATGAATGTATGATGTCACAGTGGATGTTTAATTTCTTTATGGGTAGGTGGTGATTGAGGTGAATGCAAGGATTTTGGAGAGAAGAGCAGGTATGCAGTTTTGTTAGGGATTAGGGATCTATGAGGTGAATCAGATGTTGTTTGCTGATGACATGGTGCTGGTGGTAGATTACAAGTGGGAAACTGTAGAAGGTGGTTTCTGAGTTTGAGAGAGTGTGTTAAAGGAGAAAGCTGAGAGTAGATATGAATAACAGGAAGTTTTTAGATTGAGTACTGAAGAGAGTCGGGTTATTTAAGGTGTGTTTAAATGGAGAAATTGTGAAGGAATGAAGTATTTTAGATAGCTGGGGGTGGGTATGGCAGTGAATGGAACCATTAGAGCTGAAATGAACCATAGCCTGGGTGAGAGGGCAAAGGTCCTGGGCACTCTGAGGAATGTGTGGAAAGAGGTCACTGTGTAAAATGTTTCAAGGTAAAAGTGGTCCTGATGATGTTGCATAGTTGCATGGAATGGGCTCTAGATGAGATATTTTGGATGGGTCAAGTCTGTTGGAAATGAAATGTTAGAGGACTGTATGTGATGTGGGTAGGGTTAATCACTCAAGAAATGATAGGATGAGAGAGAGGTGTGGTAATAGAAAGGATATGGTTGAGAGTGTTGAGAAGGGTGTTCTGAAATAGTATTGATACATGGAGAGAATGAGTGTGGAGAGGTTGATAAAGAGGGTATATGTGTCAGAAGTGGAAGGGGCAAGGACAAGTAGGAGACTGAATTGGAGATGGAAGGATAAAGTGAAAAAGGTCTTAATTTTTAAGGGCCTGGACATATAGGAGGCTTTATGGCATGCACAAGATTGAAGGAATTGGAATGATGTGATATACAGGGAATGATATGGTGTCACTGGACTGAACAGTGGCATATGAAGCAATGAGTTGTGGTTTTGATGCATTGCATATGGCAAATATAGAATGGATGTGAGTGAATGAGGCCATTTGTTTGTCTGTTCCTGGCACTACCTCATTGATGCAGGAAACTGCAAAAATGTATGAAAAAAGAAAGTATTAGTATCATTATTATTGTTGTTTTTGTTATTATTATTATTATTATTATTGTTTTTTGTTTTGATTTTTATCATTTTTATTATCATCATTATTATTATTATTATTATTATTATTATTATTATTATTATTATTATTATTATTATTATTAATATTATTATTATTATGATTATTATCATTATTATTATTATAGTCATTATCAGTATTAGTAGAAGTTGTAGTAGTACAGACATTTAGAGACATCCAGAAATGTAAGAAGTTTTATGATAGTAGGGGGATATTCCAGATATGAGTTTTCACAAGTGTAAAACTCACTACAGTAGGGATAGGTAATTACTGTAATATGCAAACTTCAGACATTTTTATGAGTGAGTGGACTTTGTTTTAGTCATAAGGGAAGGGTAGTTGTATTGTCTGTATTGGGACTGCCAAAAAGCATGTGACAATGTACTACATAGGAAGTTGGTAAAGGAGCTGAAGCTCAACACAGGAATAAGGTTGAAACTCCTTTAGTGGGGACATTATCTTTGTGGAAAGGAACAAAGGACACATGTCAGAGGATTGGGTTCTTACCTGAATATGTTTGTTGTTGTTGCCAAGGTTGAGAGGGAAGTAAAAAGCAAGAGGGATTTACATCAACTTACAAGCAGATCTAAACAAATGCTCAAGCTGATATGATGAGTAAATTTATAGTAATAAGGATTGGACATATTGAAAGAAGTCTTTGATATGAATCTTATCTAGCAGGATATAAGCTTCTGGATCTGTGCAAGAGGGAATTAGGAGTTAACATCGTTCCAAACCTGTCTTTAGAATTTCATTTAAGGGAAATGATAAAGGAGACAAGCTGTCTACTCGCAAGTTTTAGAATGACATTCAGGTACATGTAGAAGGAAATATTCAGCAAGCTGTTTACCTTCTCACGTTTATTTACTACGGTTAAAGAAGAACAAAAAACTAATAGGGAAGGTCCAGAAGAGGACGACAAAGATGGTAACAGAATTAAGAGAGCTAAGTTAAGGGTTAGAATCAGGAATCTTAAATTTTTCTGTTGTGGAAGAAAGAAGGGCATGGATTAGCCTAAGTGCAACTTTTAGGATTTAAATCAGCTTGATGATGTAGAGAGAGTGGTCCTTTGAAAGATGTAAGGATTGAACAACCAGAGGCCATAACATGAAATTAAGCAAAAAAAGTTGTTAGAAAGTATGTAATAGTGGATGAATGGAATAAACTGAGTTACAAGATTGTGGATGTGGACAGTTTATAGGTATATAAAAAGTCTTATGATAGTAGAAAGTTCAAGAGATGGGACCCCCACAAGTGCAAAACTGCATTCCCATACACCAGAAATGAATAATTACAGATATGTGTTTAACCATACACACAGATTAAAGATCAGAAAAGGCATCGTTATGTGAGAAAAGAACGAGGGGATCTGAAAAGTATAGTCATTAGGTATGAAAAGAGATTTAAATAGTTGAGGGGATTCAGAAGGTAAATAGCCAGAGAAAAGAGTAAGAATTCTTTGAAAAGCAAAAAAATGTGGTATGGTTTTTTCTAGATGTCTTAGAGGCTGTTCAACAAGAGTTAATGACTGTAACACATACAAATATTAGAACTGCAGGTATTACTGAACTCTGCCCACACAAGGTTATACTGTAAGTGAATGTCACTTTCACTGGGGCTGTATCGTTCGGAGTACAGTCTCGTTGGGAGTACAGTCTCATCAAAGGGCTTCTCAGTCCAAAGGAGTGTGTCATTTTCCTGATACTAGAAATAGCACAGCATTGGAGCTATAGGAGTTCCTTGACAGAGGTCTTGGGTAATGCCTGGACCCATTCTTTGAAAGGGTTCATGGTGCAGTTTTGACCAAGAAATATAAATATTAGAATTGCCTTCATGAATATGGGTGGGGAAAAGTATGGTAAACAATTTGCAACTTATATTTGACCAAAGCTGGATTATGCCTCTCAAGTTTGGTCACTACATCTGAAGATGCACAAAAAATGTGTTTGAGAGATTCCAGTCAAGAGAATTAGGATGGTGCCAGAATCAAGGGAGCTGAGCTGAAATGAAAGGCTAAGAGCTACAAAGATGTCCACCATGAAAATAGAGGAGAGGAAAGTGACCTGATGACATTCTTAAGTTCCTAAATCAGATGATGTTGACAAAGAACAGTTCTTCATGAGATGCAATACCAGAGTTACCAGAGGGCACAATCAGAAACTGGCCAAGTACCTGGTTAGGAAGGATTAGAATAATACTGATTTAGTTTGAGGATGGTGATTGGTTGCAGTAGTCTAAGTAAAGCTATGGTAAATGTCAACATCTTACAAATATTTAGCATCCTTCCTGATAGTATTGAAATTACAAGAAACAGAACCCATAAGTGTAGAACTCTCTCCCATTATTCACATATGAGCCTGCCCATTTTCAAAATCCAGGCATGTCAGTTAGCCCACAGCCAACCTAGCTGTTCATTCTCCCCTTAGGGCTGTTGATAAATGTGTACTTGGCTTAGGTTGGGATGTGTGTATGTGTATAAACATAAAAGTAAAGACATGGTACACACAGATTTAAGAGATTATTAGGTAGAAGTAGTAGATAGGAGCATTAGATAGAAGAAGTCATTAGGAACATTAGGTAGGAGCCTTTGCAAACACTGCGCTAGACTTGCCTTCTGCCTGTGATCTGTTATGGGTGAGATACAGAAGGTAAAGAAGCTGCACTGGAGTTCTTTAGTTATGGAGACTGTTGCTGTGGCCACCCCTTTGAGGGAGTTCCAGTTGAAACAGAATATAGATTGATAGATAGAGATAGGGCAACAAAAGGGAAAAACTTTCTTACCGTGAACACACAAACAGTAATTACAAATTGTAGTTACACATGCACTCAAATGTGCTCAAGCAAATGTAAAGTAACAAGGATGAGATAGAGTAAATGAGGGCCTCTATGTGAGTACTATCTAGCAGGAAATAAACTCCAGAATCCTGTGTGTGAGAAGGACTTGGGAGTCAATATCATCCCTAGCCTGTTTCCAGAGTCCCACATTGGGAGAGCAGTCAATGATACAAACTGTCTTCTGGCAGATATCAGGATAGTTTTTAGGTATATTGATAAGGAAATATTTTGTAAGTTGTTCATATCATACATAAGGCCAAAACTAACATAGCTTCTCAGGTGTGGCCACCACACCTAAAGATGTAAGTGCAAAGAGCTAATACAGAAGATCCAGAGGAGGGCAACAGAAGATGGTTCCAGAATTAAGAGAGCTAAGTTATGGAGAAAGGTTAGAGGCTTTAAATTTGCCCACCTTGGACGAGAGAAGAATGGGAGGTGATGTCCTGATCACAACCTTAAGTTCTTAAAACATTGATAATGTAGACAACAAACAGTCCTTCGAGAAATGTAGGGATAGAGCAACCAGAGGGCATATTATGAAATCAAGCAAGAAACTTTTTAAGAAAAATGTGAAGTAGTACTGTTTTGTTATAAATGTGGTGGGTGAATGGAATAAAATGACGGAGGTCATGGCTAGTGCAGACAGCATACATAGATTTAAGAGTTGTATGAAAGTAGAGAATGTTTAAGAGATGGGGCTTGAATGTAAAACTCCCTCCCCATACATTACAAATAGATAATACACAGACAGGCAGGCAGACTTCCGTTAATGCCAGCAGCTATTCAGGAATTTCAAGATTGGTTTGGATTTAGGAAGAAGACACCTATTTTGGCAGGTAAGGGGAGAGAGGAATACTCTATGTAGCCCTGGATAGCTTTTAGATCACTAAAAATTGTGAGGGAAAGAGTAAATTTGATGTGAAAGAAGCCAACATTACAGAGGGATATTCGAACAGGTGCCAATGAGGATCAATTGTCATTTTCACTAGTTAGAAAGACAACCTTTCAATTTTTTGTTCTACTAACAACAAGTCACACACTGAATAAAACTGGTTAGAATATTGGGAGACAAATTAGGATTTCAGAGCTTAGTGAAATACACTGAAAAGAGTGAAAGTATGAGGAAGAGAAGTAGATCAGAGTAACACTGATTGACAACTCTTAGCCTCTACCAACAATCATCTGGTGGAGGCATATTTTTTGACATTTGAATAATTTTGAAGAATTAAGTTATTAAACCGTCATTCTAGACATTTAGGAGGCACAGTAATGATAGAAGTACTTTGTGAACCAGGTAAACAAAGTTCCCTTAGCAAGAAGAGGTAGAATGAAGTTAACCAGGATAAGCTTGTATATATAAGCCCCAAGGCGGCTTGGCCCACTGCATCTAAGGGAAATTTAAACAACAGTGGAGTATATATGAGGATTTAAAAGGTAAATGGGACAAAAAAGAAGACTGATTTTGATTTTGAGGGTTTCCCAAGGGAGATTGATGATAAATGATGCCATGGGGGTACCAAACAACTGAGAACTTGCACTTTATAGATAATATGTGAGTGAACAAGCATCTCCTTTGAATATACCATTTGTATGGCAGGGTTGAAAAATCTGGTGGTTATTGCTAGGGACCATGAAAAGTGCAAAGTTGTACAAATTGAAGAAGCTGGAGGTCTTTGGTAGGTGCAGTAAGAAATGCCAGAGATAATTAGAGGCAATAAGAAGTGCCTGAGAGAAATAGAGGTTGACATGTTAAGCAGAACTTTGGTGGATCATGACAGTAGAATTAAAAGGCTGAACCAACCAATGTAGCAGTGAATGCTGGCAGTGTACAAAGGTTTTAAAGGCATCTTGACGGCATACACTATTCAGATGGGACCCTATTTAAAACTCTCCATACTCTTCAAATTGGTAATAAAAAAGATGCACAAACACACATGGTGTTTTATGGTGTGGTGATTAACATCACTGACCATGATTCATGCATATCCCCTCCAGGGTTCAAATCTTGGGTGTGACACCCCACAGCCACCCCAGTTTTACACCATCCCCTGGGGCTTGTTCATAAATGACTGCCTGGCTTAGTCTGGGGTATGTGTGTGTGTGTGTGTGGGTGTGTGTGTATACACATAAGAGTAAAACATTGTGCATATACAAGGTTAAGAGTGTGGGGAACACAAGTGTAAAACTCTCTCTTCCCAATGCACAAATGATAATCACAAACAGCAATGACATTTGACTCTCCTGAAGGATTAGACTTAAACCTGAATATATTTGTGGATGATGCCAAGGTTGTGAAAGAATTAAAGAGTGAGGGGAATTGCGTCAACTTACAAGGGGATCTAGACAAACTGAAAAGTTGGTCTGATAAATAGCATATCCTCACCATATACAGGTGGTGGTATTGTTTGGCTTCAAGGTAAAGCATTTCATTGTGACATTTCAGACTTACAGCACTTTAGAATTAGGGCACATTGTATTGGCTTGAGACACTATGCTTTGACTTGCATGCAACATATTGGAAAAAAAGTATAGTCATCTATTTCCAGTGCTTAAAAGAATATTTTGATAGTAAAGTGTATACCATGGTTTGAGGTATTTGTCTTTCTTATCCATATTTTAGTTATGTCACAGGAAAATACCATTCAGTTTATATTCCACCATTGGCAAAATATATTCATTTGTGCTTGTTGTTTTTCATTTATAAACTGCATCCACTGTATTTGCAGGCATTTATATATGTCTGTAAGGAATTTTAATGATATTCATGGAAGTACAGACCATAAGACTATCACTCTTAAGGTTGAATTAGAGGTACTTAAAATGTTAGATACTGGTCAAGCACTATTGTTTATATTCAAGTCTGTGGGTCTCACTCACTCTGTTACTTTTGTATTTTTAATATTACAAATTAATTGCTTTTGTTACTTTTGTATTTTCAACATTACAAATTAACTGCTTTTAAGTAAAATATTTCAGGATATTTCATATTGCCTGGGTATTCATCAGGCATATTTCATTGACATAGATGCAAAATTGTACTGTATTTGATTCATTCATATTCCATCATCTGGCATAATATGTTCATTTAAGTAAATTCTGATCATAGTATTTACTGCATCCAAAGTGCATGTAGACATTTTAGTATATCTGGAAAGGATAATAAAGATACACATGGGAATACAGCCCATAAGGATGCCACTCAAAAGGTTGAATTAGAGGTGCTTAGGATGTTTGATACTGTTCAGAAACTCATGGCTATAGCCAAGTCTTGGGTCTGTCTTGCTTTTCTTATATATTTCTTTTTATGTTTCAGTGATTTAGAAAAACTTTGTATGATAAAATGTATCAGGATATTTTAGATTATTTCCATGATATAGCAAAATTTTACAAGTTCATATCCCACTAATACTTTAGTATATAAACTCAATAGTATTAAAAAAAAACTGTGAAGGAATGCTCATTTTTAGCAGTCTGCCTCCAGTTTTTAACATAAAAATTGTGTGTACTGAAAATTACTGAGGAAGGAGGTTACATACCTCTGCAAGTGTTGTGTGGTTGAGACTTGCTTATTTTGACAATGAATAAAAGTCGGGGAGCAAGGAATGAAATCCATCATGCCCTCATCACCACATATGTTAAATTTCCATTAACATTTTCTCTGTCATTTTAAAGAATATTTATATAACCATTAGTGCATAAGTCAGGTGAAATAATAATGAAGAGAACTGTGCAGATAAATGATATATGAAAATACAATTTACTGCTATGTATAGCCCAAGTTTGCCTTGGGCTTTGGGCATTTACTAAAATTACACCACTTGCTAGCATTCTTTCACCCAGGATATAGAAGTTTGAATTTTAGCTACCATTTTCCCCAATTGTTTGTGAATATATGAACAATTATTAGCTCATGAATTAGGTAATAACATACATAAGAAAATTTTATAAAAAAAGAAATATCTGAAGTTAGGTAAGAATATATAGGGGTGTAAGAATGTTTCCCCCGTATTCCCTGCGTGTCGTAGAAGGCGACTAAAAGGGGCGAGAGCGGGGGGCTGGAAACCCTCCCCTTCTTGTATTTCAATTTCTAAAAAGGGAAACAGAAGAAGGAGCCAGGCAGGG
>JAYMFT010000041.1:192334-206677 GCA_038088735.1 Panulirus argus | reverse complement strand
ATATATATATATATATATATATATATATATATATATATATATATATATATATATATATATATATTCAATGATCCCCCAATTTAACGGACTAATAGGGGGGAGGGGGTGTCTGTTAATGCCGAAAATCCATTAAATCTTATGCAACAGTTTTTTGATACAATATACAGTATTGTAATATACAGTTCGCATGCTTTCTTTTAACTCCTCTATCACTTGATGCCATTTTGAATTGTAAGTTTTGCAAAATCGTTTGGCGAATAAAGTCATAGTATTCTGTATACCACCTGACTACACGATAGCTTGAGGCAGACTGTGACCGAGACAAAGCGAGTATACCCCATGCTATCAAAAACAAGTGCATTATTAAATGTGCATGGTGCTGCATATGAGATTTTTTAATATTCTTAATTTCTTTAATAATTTTTAATTAATATATTATTATTTTCCTGGTCCATTAAATCCAAAATCCATTCTATTGGTATTCATTAAATTGAGGGATTACTGTATATATATATATATATATATATATATGTACGTATATATTTCCAGTGGATTCTGCATTTCGTTGTTGCTGGAAGTACTTCAACCCTGAGCTGCAGGAGCATTTAGAAAGGTACTTGGTAACACCAGGTTACTCACAGATATTGGTCTAGGGGTACTGATAAAAAATGTATAAATAGATAGATATATGGGTGTTACTGGGCTGTGTCAGCAAGAGGTTACACTATGAATGAAAGTTCACCTTTAGCATATCTTTATCACTGGGAGTATGGTCTCATTAAAGAACTTATCACTCCAAAGGAATCCTTGTTGCTCTGCCACTAGAAGTGGCAAAGGAGTTTTTTGAAAGAGGTCCTGGGTAACAAGAGAATTCTCTCATAGAAATTGGTCTTGGGATAATTACAGATTTATTTTCTTTGGTTATTGTTATCCCAGGACTATTTTCCATGAAAGAGTCCTGGTGTTACCCAGGACCTTTCTAAAGACAATTGCAGCTCAAAGCTGCAATACTTTCAGTTACAGGGAAATGTTGACCAGCTCTTAGAGGAGGGTGAACTGTTTAGTGGACAGTGGACCAACTGCTGCAACCAGGATTCAAATCTGTCACAGTCAGTGACACTTTTTCAAGAGTAAGACTGAAAAAAGATAAGCTTTGGGAGATGGAAACAAATCCCCACTTTTTCCTTATATTACTTGACTCCATAAGGGTGGATTTGTAATATATCAGAAACAGTTTCCCATTTTTTCCCTTATATTACAAAGTTTACTAAGTGTGGATTTGTTCTACATACATTTTTTCAGGAATGCATACTTTGTACACAGTCGAGGAGGCCTCTAATCAGACAGCATGGAGATTATTCAAGTGCTCTCTGCTGATTCTTTCAAGTCTAGAAAAAGTGGTTATCAGTAAAGTTCTGGATACACTCCAGACTTTCAGGCAATCGCTGGACTCTTAACAGATATCGCTAAAATTTTCCTTATTTAACAAATATTGCTTAAGCTCTTTATTTGCAATGGCCACATGGGCCCAATTGTGTTGCGCTCTGATTAGCATGGAGCACTCAAAGGCTAGTGCAGAGCAGACTTGCTGATTCATTTGTTTCCCCTCAACTGAATTCTTTCCTGTTTCTGTTGTAGCAGCATCTTTAATTCTGTTTTGATAAAATTTCTTCATGATGCTGAAATCAACAAAAAGCAAATGTAGAAATATTTAATTGTGTCAGTCACCATCAAAACAAAAGCCTTGGAAACATTTGATAAGAAAAAGTGGCATTGCTAAAGAAAGTAAACAGTCTTAGGAAATAAACAGTTTATAACATGGAACGTGGTGAACACAACATTAAGGAGTTAATTTTGAATATAATACATACAACCATTAAGAAAAGAAAGACACAAATGTGCTTAAAGTGATTCAAATGGGCAAACCCATGAGATGAAACATTTGCATTATGTTATCAGCAATGAATTGAATCCTGTAGGACTGTATAGATCAAAATTTTCAGTTTTTCAATATTTCTGCATGTCATCATAGGTGACTGAGAGGGGGACTGGAAACCTACCCCTCCATGTATTTCAATTTTTAAAAGTTAGAACAGAAAGGAACCATGAAGGCTCAGGGTAGGGTGTCTGAGTGTGTTTGTTTGTAACCAAGATGAGAAGGGAGAAATAGTTAGTATGATGAAAAAAAGGTACAAGGATGTTATAGCTCTGAATGAAACAAAACTCAAGTGTAAGAATGGCTTTGGAATGTCTTAGGGGTTAAAGTCTTGGATTAATGTGAGGGCAAGAGGTAAGAAAGGGCTAGCACTTATGCTGAAGGAGGAGTTGTGGGAATATGTGAAAGAGTGTATGGGAGTGAGCTCCAGACTTATATGGGTAAAAAGGAAAATAGATCTGAGAGGTGGATTATTATTAGTTCTTTTGCACCTGGCTACAAGAAAAATGATAAGACAGGTGAATGTTTGGGAGGAGGCATCAAAGAATAATGAAGTGAGGTGAATGTTTGGGAGGAGTGCATCAGCAGTTTTGATGTGAGAGATTGGGTATTAGTGATGGATGATTTGATCATGAAAGTTGCTAATATGACAGTTAAGGGTATATTTGAGGGCATGGAGTATTTAGTTATATGAATGGAAATGGTAAACAGACTGTGGAGATGTTTGCTGAAATAGCACCAGTGATTGGGAATACCTGGTTTAAAAGTGACATACATAATCATTCATGAAGTAAGAAAGATGGTGAGCAGGTAGCACTGGATTACATGCTAATTTATGTGAGTGCATGATCAATTAATTCATTTCATTTTATCTCATCAAATGCTTACTCTTTTATAAAAATCCAGGGTATTTGTTATCATGATCTTTTCCTTTGGAATTATTGTGCTCCTCACTAAGTTAGTTTCTCTTTTGCACATTATGATCCTTTTGTTTTCTCATTATCTTTGTCAACATTTTGCAGATCATACTTGTATGAGATATTGGTATGTTGGTTTATTCATTTTTTCTGTTTCCTACTAAAGATAAGTATATTTTCTCTCTTCCACTCCATATGCATTAATCCTTCTTCCATTAATACTCTGAACAACACCTTGTCTTCTGTTTATGCACATTATATAAATACTTACAGGGAGATTTAAACCAGTTCCATGCACCTTGTGTAGATTAAAATCCTTTAATAGCTTAATTACATATTCTTGAATAATCCTAATGTTTTTCCATGGTCTGTTTTTCTCTCCATTTCATTATTGTTAGAGGTAATAGGATCACCAGTGTAAATAAACTTTGGAGTTTAACATTTGGCTTCTCACATATTTTCTCCTTTTGTTTCAACAACCTTTCACTTTGAATTTGTAAGTCCAATTATTTGTTTTTAAACCAATAATTTGTTTCTAATGAGCCTTTAGAAACTTTTGAGATTATCATTTGACTTGTTATTCTTTTATTCATTCATCTGTTGGGTTCTCCTTTCATATAATACTGTGTTCATTTTTCCTCTCCTATATTTAGCAAATATTGTCTGTGCTAGTACATCTTTTATGTCTTCACAGTACATCCCTCTTTTATGTTTTTATATCTTTGGCTAAACTAGATTCTCTGATCTGAATCTCAGTTTCTTGTCATTGTATACATCTACTCATTCCTGTATGGTACATTACACACAGCTTGTAACACTGCTCTGTATTCTGACTGCAGAATTCTCTTTGTTTTCCAAAAGAAACTTTTGCTCTGATTAGTTATCACACCTGTATCTTTTCTAGGCATTATGTTTCCTTATTAGTTTCTTTGTTCTTACAGTGCTTTGTTAACGGCATCATCATATTCAGGCTGCTCATCCTTGCTTTTCCCCAGTGGTTCATCAAACATGATGTCTTTTTTTTCTAGATACTTGTACACAGAAATAAGATGAGCATTTTGATGCACCCACCCTTTTGATGATAATAAACTCAGTGACAGACATATTTGTGGGAATTTGAGTCTCCAAGATTTTCTTCTTAATTGTGTGTCCTAAATCTGAGTACACATTTGTGGAAATTTAGTGTCCAAGATTCCCTTCCTAATTGTGTATCCTATTAGATTATTTGAATTTTGTCTCATTTTCTTCTTTACTATCCAAACCATAATTTTCATTGATTACACTGATTTGCTTCATCAGACCTCTTCTAAGGACTTTAAAGTCTGAAGACAGTTTTCCTGGTTTTCCAACGGTTCTTCCATTTATATAAGATTTCAAAGGACCATCATTCACTACTAATTACTGAAACTTTAGGTTGCCATTTGTGGGGAGCACCAAGTTCTCTCCTGTTCAATTTTTCTTTAGATATCTTGTATCATCCAGAAAAGTCCAGCTTTGATTTTATCTTTTTAGTAAACTGTTTCTCAACAACTCCAGTGATATCTGATTTGATTTATTCTATTTTGTCTGTAAGCTTCATTTCTTTGTCATTTTCAACTTTTCCAACATCATTTACATATCATAAGTTTTCCTCTATGCCTGTATATTTAATGCTTTATAGCTTATCTTTAACTTGTGTGTGTGTGTAATTACTTGTTTTACTGTATGGGAAAAGAGATTTACACTGATGGGGTCCCATCTCTTGACATGTCTTTACCAGCAAGTAGCTTTTCAAACATTTATATACTGCTTGTATTTAGAGTTTCACCACTTAAGCTGTCCGGTTACTCTTACACTAAACCACCATTTCTTGATGTCCTTATTAACAAACTTCTTACTTAGCTTATATTACTCTGTCATTAAATCTCATCAAAACTTTTCATCGTCAGCATGTTTATGTATATGTATTTATTTATCTATTTATGCTGTATGATGAGGAAGTTCTACAGTTGATGGTCCCCCATCTCTTAACCTTTCTTTTATGTTATACATATTTTTTTAGCTATTTACATTGTCATTGTTCACTGTATATATTTATGTTATTGCAGAAACTGGTGACTGAGTTTGGAAGTGTGTGAAAGGAGAAAGTTGAGAGTAAATGTGAATTAAACAAGTTTATTAGGTTCAGCAGGGTGGAGGGACAAGTTAGTTGGGATGTAAGTTTGAATGGAAAAAAATTGGAGGAAGTAATGTGTTTTAGATATCTGGGAGTGGACTTGGCAGCGAACGGAACCATGGAGGCAGAAGTGGGTCATAGGATGGGAGAGGGGACGAAGGTTCTGGGAGCGATAAGGGGTGTGTGGAAAGAGAGAACGTTATCTTGGAGAGGAAAAATGGGTATGTTTGAAGGAATAGTAGTTTTGACGATGTTATATGGTTGTACGGAGGAGGGTGGATGTGTTGGAAATGAAATGTTTAAGTACAATATGTGGTGTGAGACTCTTTGATCAAGTAAGTAATGTAAGGGTAAGAGAGATGTGTGGTCATAAAAAGAACGTGGTTGAGAGAGCAAAAGAGGGTGTGTTGAAATGGTTTGAGCATATGGAACAAATGAGTGAGGAAAGGTTGACAAAGAGGATATATATGTCAGAGGTGGAGGGAACAAGGAGAAGCAGGAGACCAAATTGGAGGTGGAAGGATGAAGTGAAAAAGATTTTGAGCAATCGGGGCCTGAACTTGCAGGAGGGTGAAAGGCGTGCATGGAATAGAGTGAAATGGAATGATGTGATATACTAGGGTTCATATACTGTCAGTGGACTGAACCAAGGCATGTGAAACATCTGGAGTAAACCATGGAAAGGTCTGTGGGGCCTGGATGTGATAGGGAGCTTTGGTTTCGATGCATAACACATGACAGCTAGAAACTGAGTGTGAGCAAATGTGGCCTTTTATTCATCTGTTTCCTGGCTCTACCTTGCTGATGCAGGGGAAGGCAATGCTGTTTTCTGTGGGGCTGGATGGCACTGGGAATGGATGGAGGTGAGCAAGTATGAATATGTATATGTATATATGCATGTGTATGTAAATGTATGTGTATATGTATATGTTAATATTAATATGAATGTATTGTGCATATATGTATGTGTATGTATATATGTGTATATATGAGTGGATGGGTCTTTCTTCACTTGTTTCCTGGCACTACCTCGCCAACACAGGAAACAGCAATCAAGTATATCAGATAAACAGATGATTACCCATTTGTAATTTCCTACGTTTACTGTATTGGGAGGGAGTTTTACACTTGGGGGGCCCATTCCCACTATCATGCAACTTAAATTTATGTATGTTGTCTATATTAACCATGTCCTCACTCATTTTGTTCCATTCATCCACCACTCATATGCTCTAAAAGTACCTCTTTACATCTCTTTTAAAAAGTTTCTTGCTTAATTTCATGTTATTTCCTTTGATTGTTTTACCTATACATTTCTTGAAGAACTCTTCATTGTAAATGTCATCGATCTGTTTTAGAAATTTAATGGTTGTGATCATGTCACTCTTCACTTTTCTCTCTACCAAGATGGGCAAATTTAAAGCCTCTAGCCTTTCCTTGTAACTTATCTCTCTTAATCTTGGTACCATTTTTTCTGCCCTTGTCAGCGCATTCTCTCTAAGCTCTTTCAGCTTCTTTAGGTGCTGTGACCAGACTTGAGAAGTAAATTATATTTTTAGCCTTATATGGGATATGAACAGCATGCTTAATATTTCTTTATCCCTATACTTGAAAGCTATTCTGATATTTGCCATAAGACAGTTTGTGTTGTTTACTGTTATCCTAATGTGGGTCTCTGGTGACAGGTTAGAGATGATGTCATCTCTCAAGTCCTTCTCACATACAGAATCCTGAAACTTATTTCCATGCTGAATGATAATCATATTGAGGTCTTTTTTCACTCTCTTATATCCTCATTACCCTACATTTGCTTGGATTGAATTTCATCACATCTACTTTGGAGTCTGTCAAGGTCCCCTTTTAAGTATATGGAATCCTCATTGCTTTTCATTTTCATATGACTTTTGCTTCATCTGCAGATATCTGTGTGTGTTTTAATGGGTGGAATGGATGAGGATAGAGGGTATTGATGGATTTATTTATGAGATTAAATGAATACGTGTGTAGTATGTGTGAGTAGTTGAGGATTGAGGGTACAAGTGAATGGATTTATAAGGGTAAATGGATGGGTATGTGGTATGTTTGAATGGTTGAGGCTGGAGGCCATAGATGGATGGATATATGAAGGTAAGTGCATGGGTGTGTGGGTGTTTAAGTAGGTGAGGGTAATTAGATGAATATATAAGTTTGGGTAGGTAAATGAAAATGTATTGATGGGTAGCTGCAGGAAAGTGGATGAGTGTGAGATGGTGTGTTGGTTGGTTGGTTTAGGTGTATAAGTGGGGGGTGATTTTGTTTATTTTTGGTAGTTCCATTGTTCTAAGGTAATAGCTCAGAGAATTACGCATTTTGTATTTTTTATTTTTGTATGTGACATTAACTGCACCATGCATCAGGAAGCAGATTAGTCAATAAGAGTTCATGTTACATATTCCATAATTAACGTTCTTCACAACTGTCAGATGTCAAGCATTCAACAATAAACTTGAAACAAAACAGAGAATGTATTTTGATCTTGCTGGAACAGTCTGTACGGTCTTGGATTTCATTGGGTTACTGTCACTGGAAAAAATTATTTATTTTCTTGGGCCTTTTCTCTTTCATTATATCCATTATAGTCCACTTAGCTCCAAGCACATACTCTGAGCACATGCAGCCCATGATAATTATTTTTTTATCCCTACTTCTCCTCTTCCTTTAAGTATAAAATGGAAAGGCAATATTTGTTTTTAAGACAATCTCGAAGTGCATTCTTTGAGACTGATTGCATTCTTTCCTAGTGTGCATAAATATTCATCATGTCCTAAACATTTCAGTTTTGTTTTGTAAGATGTGTAACAGGTTGGCAACAAAAATGTAAGCAAAAGATTTAATGTACATACCTAGCTTTTGATATGGGGAATAGATGTTATGGTATTGGTGTAAAATAATGAAGTTTGCCTGATAAGGAACCTGAAGAAAAGTAGGAATAGTATTGCTAAATGGAGAAATGGAAAGCCATTCTTTGGAGGATAGTGAGGAAATGTAGACTGTATGGGAGACTACCAAGATTGGAAGATTGAACAAACAGTTTACGGTTGAAAACTGAAATGTGTCTTCACAATGTTTATTGTGAGTGATATTTGATCTCATTCAGGCACTGCATTCATAGCTGGGAGGTTGATACAAATAAGTGAAGTACAATATTTTGTACTTTACAGACTACATAAGGAATGTATAAGATATGAAATGTATAGCATCTCATCTGAAAATAGTTTGTAACTTCTTTTAAAGTATGATTACTGCTGAAAGATATGTCATAGAAACCATGATAGATATATGGTATTAACCAAAAGGGTTTAGTTTTGAAATGAATAGAAAAGCCAAGCCAAGGGAATTTATTATTCTTGCAAACAGCCTTTGGCCATTTAAGTTTCGGGTTAAGTATAATGGAAGAAAGGTTTGGTAGCTACGTGGAAAGTAAGAAAACAAGGAGCTCATAGGAGAGTGGAGGGTAAGGCACGTCCAGGTGCAGTGTAGAGGTGCACCTGATGTGGCCCACATCAGTTCCTTTTGCCCTCTTGGATTGCATTATTGTAGGTAACAAGTAACCTTTTTGCCATTTGCTAGATAACCTTGAGTAATTGATTTCTAAATGCATTTAATTTATGGCTGGTTATATCTCCTTGTAGGCTTTGTTTGCAAGTAGCATTCCCGAGATTATAGAGCTGGCCGGAACCCGGTCCAAGTATAGTGGAGAGTACAAGCGGGAGCATGGGAAGAGGTACAGCGCCTGGTCACGTATTCCTGGCTGCAGCCTGCCTTTGCCCTCCTTACTGTTGCTGTTGCTGCTCTTGCTGCTGCTGCTGCTGTTGTTACTGCTGCTGGCAGCCTCATAGTGTAGGGATGAGTGGTGGATGTTACATGTAGCAGCAGCAGCAGGGGTGGGTGAGCAGGGCAGGAGCAGGCATGCAGTAGTGCGTGTGTGTGTGTGTCGTGTTGTCCTGCTCCTCTGTGGCCATTCCTATGCTTTCTGGCTTACTGCCATCTAATGTACACTGTCCTTTTATGAATGTTAACATTTGTTGCTTCACATTCATGTTTTCCTTATGTATAAATCACAGTTTTGGCTAGAGACCTAAACTCCTTGGCTAACCAAATCCTAGTAAGGTTTGAACGAGGGCGCAAGGCGCGTGAAGGGGGTGGCCTTCCTTGTCAACCCCTGCACGCCACCTCCACGACACCACCCAATATCACCAACCAGTACCACCAGCAGTAGATATCCAGCTGCTTCCCATGCCTGTAGTTATAGTAAAGCCCATGCCTTACATGAGTGCTCCCATCAAGTAAGATCATCCTGTGTTGGCAACAGTGGATGCTCAGCTTTTGCTTATACCTGTCATTCCTTAGATATGTTTTCCTTTAATCTTTTGATACACCATACCATTTGTAGTAAAGAGACAAATTTACAAGTGCTCAAATATACCATCCTTCAAAGAAAGCTAGAATCTGTCCTTTCCATTGATGATTATCAAAATTTTGTGCATACCCATGGCATTGCTACTTCCTTCATCCATAGTCACAGAAGAATATTTTACATACTCCTAGCGCTGCCTTTAATGCCGTTTGTTAGTATGCAAATAGCTTTTGAGCATAATTATGCTCATAGTTCTGCATCACCTATCTTCTTGTATTTCATCTGCTTTTGTTAGATGAAATGCTAGATTCCTGCTACCCTTTGAACCTAGCTAGACAATTTTATTTTACATGCCTATTATACTAGTTGTAAGTCATGCCTACTCTTTATCTCCTTTTGCACTTGATACCTTCTTCCATGTGCCCTCAAAACCACTTTTTTTTTTTCCTTCATCTCAAATTTCCCTGTGCTCTCAGGCTACCACCATGTGTTGACCCAAGCACCCAAGTTGTCAGGCCATATAACCTACTCATGTAGCCCAGAGATCCGCTCTAGAGATTATTGTTTGAAATTGTAACCAGGGGGTTTTAGATATTCCAGAAAGGCATAACCTCAACCAGTGTCATGGGTCATTATAACTTTTTTCAGTCACTGTATTTAAAAGTGTACAACATTTAGTTTGCTTAAAAATAAACTAAATTTCTGAATGAGTTGGGTACAGCCTGAAGACAGCAGCTACACTCAGGAGATGTACTGGCACTGTAGCTGTATATTGTTTCCTTGATTCTTTCAAGGAGAAAATCTTTTGTTTAACATTCAGTATGTGTTAATTAAGAATGGATGCTGGTGTGCTATAAAGTACAAAGTCCTTGAAAACATAAAGAGAGCTTTTCATTTTGGATATAGATCAAAAGAAAAGAAAAAAAAAATCTGATAAAATTTCTAAAATCTTTTGGCTCCAGATTAGTTTGGTCATCTTCTGTGTGTGGCTTAGACGTACATTGTATGTGAGCCAATCATCCAATGTTTGTCATCACCAGAAACTATGAGCTGTAGAGAAAATTTATTTCTTTACATTGTATTAGCACTGGCTCAGAGTCGCTGGTTGCATCTTTTTTTTTTTTTTTTTTTTTTTTTTTTTTTTTACAGCATCCTGAGCAACTGTGCCTGAACTCTGTCCATGTATTTATAACAACCAGTGCCATTTTCATGCATTTGTGACCTTATTTAATGTGACCAGATCTTTGTTTGTGAATATTTGATCCTGCTCCTTAAAGTAGCCCTACCCATCATTATGGTCCTTATTTGTTTGTGCAAGATTTAGCCATGTCTGTCAGCTCCTGTCCATACTTTGTAGCTTAGTCTGTGTTGGAGCCTATGACTGCTCCTTAGTTGACAGCAATGCCAGCCAAGTGGACAAAAGATATCACATATGCACAATAGACATAACGGGTTTAATGCTTTTCATTGGCATTTATAGTATTGTAGATCTTCTAATGAAATAAACCAGGTTTTTGCTATACTTATGTGTGAACATCACTTTGTAAAGAGACAAAGGGTGATCAAATATTGTTGAACTATACCCATGGTTGGCATCACTGGTGAACAGTTCAGCTGTGTAGGAACTAGACACATTTCACAGTAGGGTGAGGGAAATGGTTTATCTGGAGTAGGGCATGCCCAGAAATATACTCCATCTTGCATGGCCACTGTATTGGCATCTCAAGAAAACTGGAACAGAGTCAACTGGACTAAAGTACCCCATCAGTGTCACACATTCTCCATTTACTTTGTTCCAAGTTAAAACCTTGGTATCATAGTTGTGAAATGTTTGATACTGATATTGTAGGCTATTCACTTTCTCTAGCTGGCATTCAATCTTGGGTCCTTGTTCTTGATTATTGTTTTTCATTTTGGCTCAGTGACCTTTGTATTTGACCCTTAAGCTTTGCCCCTAAATCCTTAGCTGGAACTATTCTAACATACTAACTATTGACTTTTGTTACCTGTATTTGTTACTTGGCAGGTCTTCTGTTTGACCTCTCTTACCCAAATTTGATATACAGTAATTGGCTCTGCCTTTATAATATTTCTTGTTATCCTTTATATCTTTCATTATGAAACCTTTCTTTTTTGTTTTATCTATTTTCCTTGGCTGTGGCTTTTGCATATATTCAGGCAGTTTTGTCTGTGTTTAAGGGTCCTAGTTTATTTTTATAACAAATCATCCAGCCATATCACTTGATTCTCAGAATTTCATATCCTAATTGACTCTATCACTTTTAGCTCACTGTCCACAACTCACTGATGTCTCTCAGAAGGAGACTGCTGCATGCTTTGAACCTTATTTGATTTTTATCCTTAGTTTTTATTTTATAAACTGAATCACTCAGTCTTGCCACTGCTGCTTTATAACTTAATATATTGCCTGTAAGTTCTTTCCCACATTCCATAGAACCCACCTGCTCCTCATCGTACACCCTTAACCTCCCTACATTTACCTCAAGATATCACTTGATACTTGTTTCCCCAACATGAATGCATTACACTTCAGCTTAAAGGTGGAGTGTTTGTCACTTACATTCTTTCTTTATAGTAATTAAATATACAGAACTTGCAGACTGAGAGTTAATTTAGAAAGGAGTTATATACTATAACTTGGTATATTTTTGGAATTATTCAGTAAAGCTCATGCTTTATACACACTTCACTTTTGTACTGGAAGAATATTTGTTTATAGCAATGTACTATACACATTACTGCATAATTTGAAAAAATTCACTTTTTTTTGTCCATTCATGCAGTTCATGATTCTTAAGTTATACCTATGCTAATCATGGATTTTTTGCATTTTTATCACCAAATGGTTCAGGCAATGAAACACTTTCTTATTGCTCATGCATACTCTGTGCAAGACTATCGTCTAAGTGTTTTACATTTGCATGATGATGGAATTTCAGAATTACCAATGTTCATCGTCATGAAAAAGATATTTCGTTATTACTCTTACACAGTGTTCATCATCAAAAAGCCAGCAGTAGTTCGAACTTAGAGTAAAGTAGCTTCATTAACATTGTTTGAAGGAGGCCTCTTGGTTATTTACTGCATTAGCAATTTTTTTAGAAGTTAATTTTTAAAAGATTTACTTTAAACCTTTACAGCTATAAATACATGAATGAACAAGGGAATGTTCTTTATAGATATTGCAGTGCAAGAATCATACTTTGCCCATAAAACCCTACCTATTTCTCTTCCAAAATAGGTGTAATTAGCCCTAATACCAAAGCCTTTCACCATGTAGCCCATCTAAAAACAGTCCAAAGCTTGTTTATTCCATATGAGGTTCATTTAGCTTTCATGATATAGTTACTCATCACTTAGTTTGTCCAAAGTATAGTAGACCTTTGGAATTTATAGTTAGCATGAGACTGTAGCATCTCACTTCTGATCCCATCCAAACCCTTGAAGCCCAGAAGAAGTATAAGCTTCTCTAATTCTGCAACCTCTCATTACTTACCCCATCCATTATCCTTAGATATCTTAAATCAAAGTTTATTTTGAGTTGAATATTTTTGATAGAAATGAATAAACTTAAAACTTAAAGTTTTTGCGATGTTATTCTTTCATAGTTAGTGTACTCTGTGCATCTGTTTATCACATCTGTTTAGCATTTACTTTGAAATGTACATATGGCACTTCACCATGCTTACAGTTTATTCTCAACATAACAAGGAGTATGGTTTTACACTAACTTTCCCAGAGGCTTCATATTTTGTACTTTATTCCATCATATATGATACATTTTTTTGTATCTATTACCGCAGAACACTGATGTAAATTCCATTT
Source organism: Panulirus argus (assembly GCA_038088735.1). Classification (NCBI taxonomy): domain Eukaryota; kingdom Metazoa; phylum Arthropoda; class Malacostraca; order Decapoda; family Palinuridae; genus Panulirus; species Panulirus argus. Next base: position 193,427 of record JAYMFT010000041.1, on the reverse strand, counting down.
CATTATAATCTTGTTACTTCATCCAGTGTAATGAATGATACGATTTCAGACTGAATTCATCACTCACTTACGCCATAAGATTTTGAAGGGGACGCTGTGGATTGAATTTTTGTTTAAGTTTTTATAAAATATCATAGAATTTGAAAAATTCAGGATTACATATGCAACTCATGCTGACATCTGTCAGTGGCATTACCATCCAAGAATTTAGAAACAGATTCCTTGTAATTATGTGCTTTCCCATTTTTGTGAAGAATACCTTCGTGTTCAGAGCATTTTTTTTCTAAGCTATCAGATGCTATGAGTAATCAGTCTGTTTGTTAGATAAATGGGGTTTACATATGTTATTTTGTAAACTCATGTCACCTTGATAGACAATGGTTTTCTGATTCAGAGGCAGTGAGTTGAAACTTTGTCCTTTATGTGGCTCGCTAATCCTTGTAGGTGTTATTGTTGTCTTAAAGATATTGTGTTACGGTTATGTTTTGACATAAATCCAGAGAAGTACCTGGAGGCCTAAAGAAAACATAGATTAACTACATTCTTTCCGTAAATTTAAAAGAATTATATGATTATGAACGATGAGTTCTGTAAATTATAGAAACTGAGAGTATACCACTCATTACTCTTACCTCCTCTGCCAATTTGCCATATGTTAGCTTATCCTAGGAACTTCCTTCACCACTATGCCTTATGTTAGCATATCCTAGCAACAACCAGTCAGTGTTTAATCTTTTATGATAAGTATGAAGATATTGAATATGTTTTTACATGATTGATATAGATTTAATGAAAAAATATGCTATAGGAATCGTACATACAACATTATTTATGTTGCCATATAAATTAGTACTGTGAAGTCATGTGAACAAAAGATCAAAATTATCATAACTGGGAGCACAGTTTTTTGTGCTTTTTATAACGATACTTAAAATGGGTAGAACTCTTGTTTGTTATCCTGTTTTCAAAAATTGGATTGTCAGAGTGTCCTCACTTATTGGCAAAATTTCTATTTTATATATATATATATATGTTAATAGTATATATATATATATATATATATATATATATATATATATATATATAATATCTC
>JAYMFT010000041.1:176476-190233 GCA_038088735.1 Panulirus argus | reverse complement strand
TATATATATCCCTGTTTAGATCATTTCATATAAAGAACCCTTTTTCACCCCTTTCTCCTCTCTCTGGAATCGTGTAGTCATAGGATTATTAAAGCGTGCAATACTAGCATCATCCTAGAAAGTACTTGTGAAGCCCTTGTCAGCACTTTTCATTTTCCTTTACTCCTCACTTCTGATCTAGCGTATCATATCATGATTTTTTTACTACATACTTTGATAAGGCTGCTGAATGTCCTTTTACTGTACACTGAAGTTCATTCTTTGACCTGTCTTTCTTGCCCTAAGTACCATTTAGTGCTCTGTTCTGTTTTCAACATTATCTGATAGTATTTCTTTTGACTGTTGAGATTATCTGTACTCTGGTCCATAGCATTCATGCAGAACATGTTTCTGTTTTTGCTATTTTGCTATTGGCTTTGTCATATAATGTGCCCTTAAGCACTTTATTCAAACATTTTTCCTTTTGTTTGTGGGCATGTTGGTACTTCAGTCTACAATCCCTACTTATTACCTCCTAAGATTACACATGACTGCATGATTATCTGCTTCAGAAATAACATCTTTGCATTTTGTTCTGATAATTGTATCTATTTTCCCATTCAGATTCATTGTTTCCATCCCATGGAATATGCCAGTCCGTTGCCTTTTTTCTTTCATGTACTGTCTTTCTTTTGAACTTCCCTCCTGATTATCAGCTTGCAAATTTGCTCTTTGTAGCATGGTCCGCTTGACATTGCCAAAGCTTTTATTTATTCCCTTTTTGTTTCAACTGTTGTATGGTTCTTAAAACCAGTTCATAAGGACCCAACTTACCTATATGAATCACTCTTTTCCTTATAAGTGGTACTTCTAATTTAAAGTTTGCCCTTCTTTTCTAAAGTTTTGTACAGTTTTCTTGATTTGCCTTCATAGGCTTTGGCCTGTAAATGGTATTTGCCATTACATCCTTTTATTACTTTTCATGTCCTATTTTTACAGCCAACATCCTCTGGTCCCACGTCCTGTCTTTGATTAAGCCCATACTTGGTGCTTTGCCATCATCACTCCCATGTCGTGTCATCTGCCCCTCGTTAAACCTGCAGTCCTATAGTTCCCAAAATCCTCTGCCCTAAGTCTTCTAGACTAGCACCTCGACCCATGCCGGTCCTCGTCTGACTGGCCTGCTATGGTTCCTCTAGGCTGTGTTTGCCAGCTGGATACCAGAAATCACCGAGATCGTAGGCAACAGGTCCAAGTATGGCGGCGAGTACAAACGGTCACATGGACGGAGGTATCAGTTAGGAGAGAGCCCGTAGAATCATACTCAACTTTTTTATACTCCCGTGACCCGCGACTGTTTAGGCACATGTTGCATGGGATGATCATCACCTAGTTTAGTCCTCCCATAAATCAACTTCGATGGTATTTGTATTTTCTACCTATATTAAGGCCATCAAACGTGGGCTACGGGAGCTGTTGGCACTCTGCTAAGCTCCTGTCAACAGAGCAAAGGCAATGAGAGGTGGTAATACATGTTGGCATTGTACAAATCATTAGCTTTCTTTACATAAGCCACTGTATACCCCTCAGAGCCATGTTGACCACGGTGAAAGTGTGCCTAAACTCTTGCATGAAATTTGGCAACAGTGTGATTTGTGTGTTGGTGCTACTTAAAGTTCTGTGCTCCATCTCTACTTAGGCAATATTCGCAAGCTGTATCCCTGAAATTATAGACCTGGTTGGGACTAGATCCAAGTACGGCGGAACACTCAAGAACGAGAGGGGAAGAAGGTAGAGTGTAGAGTCCCTCCCCTAGTGTCGCCACCACCACCACAACACCATCATCATCTCTGCCTCAAGTGCCATCTCCACCTCCCAACAGCAACAACTCAGTCTGACGCACCACCTCGCTCTTGTCACTAATATGATTGATATTTTAGAATATATCTGTGCTTATGAAAGGGTCCTTTATGATATAAGTACTTACATCAGTCTTATTTGAGTGTTACATGGGTTTTGAATGAATATTCATTTATTTTTGGAATGGAGAAGAATTTTGATTAGCAAAATCTTGGTGAAAATGAATATTCAGTCAAAACATAATGTGGAAAATGAGTGATATGAATGCACAAATGCAAAAAGACCAAATGTTTCAGCTAAATAAGTTTACATGTAGGTTGTATCAGGTTGTGGGATTGATTAGTAACCTAGATGAGTCAGTAGAATGTATTTACATAATTATGAGGTTTTTAAAGATAGGAAATGTTTATGCCTATATGTATTTAATTACTTTTCAAAACTTGATACCCTTCACTTTACAAATAACATTAATATGTTTGCTATAATTTTTTCTGAATATGAAATATCACATTGGTTCATGTTTAGATTTGTAGAAAGTATATCATGATATTTTAGTGTACAGACCTGATAAATTCTTAGTTTTTCATTGAGATATTTTCAGATGATGGCATCTGTTGCACTGCAGTAGAGGCTTAGTATTTTTTTTATTTCATTCATATTTATCTATTTAAATACTTATATATCATATAATGCCAATTATGATTTCTATGAGAATTAAAACTTTTTAGTCATCTTGCCTCTTTCACTGCATATATAAGAAATATATTCAGTGCATTCTATGTTAAAACTCACCAGAATTTTATGAAAACAAGATTTTGAGTAACAGAAACAGGAATGCAAATTGGTTCTTAGCTTCAGTGCTTCACAAAGAATAAACATTAACTCTAACCAAAATATAAAAAGTCTCAAATATCTAGGGATTTACCTTTGAGCCTTGATGATCAATATATTTCTGAAACAGTCACTAAAGGTTTTGTGCTCTCAGGTTGTTATTCTCTCATTTATATGACCACTATATGACCACTGTAGTACCAAAAGACCTGTTTATCAGTCCAATTTGATATAGTTACAATTTATAGAAATCAGTCTCTGATGATAAGTAAACTTTTCTTACAGTAGATAATTTAACATTTAAAAGAAATAGGAAGTGATCTTAGTATTGTCATTTACATATAGAATTGCAGTATAATAAGATTCTACATTTCCTCCTTTCTTTCAGCCATAATCTTGGGAAATAGAGCGCTACATGACTGTGCTTACTGCTCTGCTTGCTCCTTTAACTTGGATGGCACAAAATTCAACATACTCATATTGTTTTATCCACAGCATTAATGATTTTTGACGGTGGATTAAAATTTAGATGGAACAGTACTTTTTATAAGTCAAGGGGTGGTGCATGCAATGATCCATTGTACCTATGCTGAAGGCTCTGTGGTATGATAATTGTTTTACACAAATTAAACATAGAAAGTTTGAAGATTAGTGCAGATATTTGAGTGAATAGAAGTATATTATTGACATTCACCAGTCTCTCCTCAAAGATGTTCATTTATGGGAAGATTTTACCTGCTGCCATTTTAAAACCTATAGTATGACTATGTTTGTAATTCAGTTATAGATTTTGCATTCTAAGTTTTATTGGTTTAATTTCATCTTGTGTTTGAGTTTGTATCAACTTATCAACAGCTTATGGTATTTCTAATGAGGAACAGAAAGCAGGAGACTATAAGTTGTTGGCTTTGTTGAGATACAGTGTAGTAGCAGAAGGAAATCATTCATGATAGATTGTGGCAAAAAAGAATTTTGATATTATGCTCTTTATATATTTTTCAAAGTTTCATAGTCAAGCATGATACCTAGAATGACACTTGGTGGCAAATGACAACAGTGAGGCTAACCATGTGATTCAGTGAATACTTGATTTTAAGTATGTACAGTATGCTTGCTTCATGCATTGCTGGTTTGATTTGAATGATGTTTGTGATAGGGAATTCATGATACTTTGAGGTATATATTATGACTACAGTTTTGACATATTTAACAACAAAAGGAAATTTTCTCATTGATAATTGATTCAGAGAGCTGCTGCATTGCAATTGTGCTGTGTTTTTTAATCATTCATCAAGATTCTCTTGAAATTTGTAAGCTTCACTTCAGTGCTTTCTTAAAGGGTCTGGTACGAAATTTTATTTATTTTTTTGATGGGAAGGCTATTTCTTTTAACTAAAATCAGCCAATGAGTAAGAGAAAGGAAGCTTACTTATTGACCTTTTCTGTAGCAAGAAGCAGCTTTTCACATGTTCAGAAATTGTTTTCTCTTAGGAGTCAGCCAATTAGCAAAGGAAATGGGTCTTGCTCACTGGCCTCCTCTTAGGAAGAATTAGCTTTTCATGTTTCTGAATTCATTTACTTCCTAAAAACGTTAGCAATGAGCCAGGATAATGAGACTGTCCTTCTCTCTTTTGTGATAATAGGCCAAGTACCAAATAACCAGATCACCACCACCACTTCTTCCTCCATCTGTGCCACCACCTTTTACCATTCCCTTCGTAGCCACCAGTACCACCACCTCTGTTAATTATTTTCCCACCACCAATACCACACTCCTGCCACCACCTCTTCCACCAGCTCCACCACCCTTTACCACCATTTCTGCCACTGCCCTTGCAGTCACTTTGTTGCCATCAACACTATCTCTGCCACCTTTTTTCACAACCACTTGTGTCACTACCTCTGTCATCCCCTCTGCAGCCAGCACTACCACCACTCTTACTGCCACCTCTTAAGACCTTAACTTCTCCCTCCACATGTTCTGCTGCAGCTGCTGACATCCTTGCCACCAATTCTTATACTTCTTCTTCCTGCACCTTTGTTGCTTTTTTCTTCAGCATCCTGTTCCAGTACTTCTGATATCCCCTCTGTGACCACCACTACCACCACTTTTGTCATCACCTCTTCCATCATGTGTACCACCTTTTCAATAACTATCAGTGCCACTATCTCTAACATCCCCTTTGCCTTCGCCTTTATCACCACCTCTTCCACCATTTCTGCCACCCAATACTACCATTTCTCTCAACCACCCTGTGCTACTCCCATTACCACCACTTCTGTCATTCTCTTTGCCACTACATATACAACCACCTTTGCCACCTTCTCTGCCATTTCCTCTGCAAGCACCAGTTCCACCACTCCAGCCTTCACCTCTTTGCCACCACCACTACCACCTCCTGTAGAACTACCTCTGCCACCAGTTCTACTGTCTTTTCTGCCACCACCCCTACCAACCACCACCTCTTCCATCATTTCTCCCATCCCCTCTGCCATTACCCTGTCACCTCTGCCACCTCCTTTGCCACTACCACCACCATTTCCTTTACTGCTACTATTTCCATCACTCACCATTACCACTATATCTTCCCCATACCTGTCACCACCTCTGCCACCCTTCCTAGCCACCTTTTCTACCCTTTTCAGCCAGCACCACTGCCATCACCTCCACATCCACTTGTACCACCATCTCAGTTGTCCTCTCTGCCACCATCTGTACACCTACCTGTGCCACTAACTCTACCAACACCTTTGCCACCATCTCTTACTATCTCTGCCACAACCCTCATTCACTTCTCAGCCACTATCTTATTTACAGTCATATAAGCTCATATGCTGAGTACTTCAGAATCCCTCCAAAAGTAGGTCTTCCTGGCCTACATTTTATTCCTCACAATTAAACTTCCTAATCATGGATTACCATTGTTTAACAAACGTTTTTCAAAGGAAAGAACTATCCCAAAGGATTCCCTGTATTTTATTTACTTTCAACAAATATGATTTCCTAAAGCAGTTCAGAATTACCACCATTCAATAGGTAAGATATATCCTTTTGAGACATTTGTAGATACTAAACTTTAACTTAGAGGATCTATATAACCATGTCCCCGTGTACCCTAGGTTGAGAAGGCTCCTAAGCTTCAAAGTAGGAAGGAAGATTTGAAAGTTTATGACCATATGTTTTGACCTTAGTCTTGCACCAACATTATTCATCAGTATAATACAAACTCATCTTTTCCTAATATTTTTCATGAGGGTGAACTTCTTTAGATACATCAGATATTTATTAGTTGTTGTCTTATTAGAGGATTGATACAAAGGCCCTCAGAACTAGTAATGTCATACTTACTGGAAAAGGGGTTTTCTGATGAAGCAGATACATTTCATACCTACTCTGATGGTCGAGTGTCTAGGCCTTTTATGGGACTTGTTCCAAGAGTCATGCTGACCTACCCACAGACAAAATAATTACATTTTCTAGGGGCTTGTTCCTTTGGTGTTTTCAAACATATGTCAAGATGACAGTCTCACAAGTTTGCAAAAAAAATTCAATATCAATTATGGGGTTCATTTAGCAAAATATAAGTAAACAAGTTCTTTCCAGCTATGAAGTGCCAAGTGCTGAGGAATTAAGGAAACCTTTTGTATGAGGATTATCTCACATCAGACTACAATCCACTCTGCTTGTGTTACCCTTCGTTGGACCTTCAAGTATGGACAGACTTCACCAACAAGGATAGGGTTGTCATATAAATACTGGTCCTTGGGAGTTAAGGATTTTCTGCATGAAAATTATTCATTGAATTCCAGCCTATTCTCCAGGGAAAGAGCATTTATGTCCTCATGGATAAATTACAGCAGCTCAGAGCATTTCCAACCAGGGAAACATGCTAAAATCAACTGCTGGACACAACACAAGTTGCTCATTTTAGCTCAGGATCTTCACTTTCTGGCTTCAGCCAAGCACCATTAGAAACAAGTTTAGGACAGACAACTTCAGATGGATCCTCATTATGGGCGTTTCACCTCAGGTAAACCTCTCCATCACCAAAGATTCAGTGTTATCCTTCCAGTGTGCGTACCTCCAATAAAAGACTTCCATGCCAACAATCCCTGTTGACTGGCATCAGTGGAGGAACCTCTTCCTCTTCCCTCTGATGAACAGATGTTCACCAGGTCTTTCAGAAGCTTGAGCCTTTTCAGTATTCAGTAACAGTTATATAGCATCAGTTTATAGGGCACAGCCATGATTTTCCCATTGCCCCAATCTCTTCCCAATTTCTTTCCATGTACTATCACACCTTTTGGGTATAATTGAGCTAAGTGCTCAGCATTGGGTGTTATTTTTTTTATTCATCTTTTTACATCATTATGAGAGCATTGTTGCACAATACATTGATCATAATATCAGATCCTGCAGAAACTGCATGTATCACTTAAGTTGTAGAGTCCCACAAGAGTATGTATAAATAGATCCATAACTCACCATCCCTGAGAGCATGTACTTTCAGTGTTCATATCTGTTCCATAATAAGGGTAACGCTAGTAACATATTGGTTTCTGAAAGATCTTGACTTTAGGAACCAACTCCAGTTGGTTAAGGAACTGAACATGGTCCCACAGATAACCCATTCACTGTAGCAGGATACTTTTATAGCCTACCCTTTTGTGGCAGTAATTATGGAAGTGAAAAAAGATATTTTAAGCACATCTAGTAATGAAGATGAATAGGGTAATCTCTCCTTATTGCAATGATATAGGGCTCAGCTTAGTTTGGTTGTTCTTTTATTGTCAACATTTGCTCTCTTTGCACTGTCAGAAACAAGTGTAGCAGCAGGATATTTTGCTTTTATTCGTGGTTTTCTTGTAAAAATGTAATGATAGCTATATATGAATAACTGTTTTTATGTAATATAGAAATATTCCTGTTAAAAGTAATGATCAAGATACTTATGATTCATTCTATTTATTTGAATAGAGTGTAGCATATGAGAAAGTATGCAGACGATCTCTTCAGAGCACTAACCTCTCATCTGTTCATAAATCTTGAAATGGTATGAACTTATAATGGAATTTTGTGCTTATATGTTCTCGATTTAGCCATATTTTTAGCAACTTATCACCTCCTTGCCCAAGTTGTTTACTGTCAACAAAGTGAATAACTCACGGTTGAAGAAAGCAGTCATAAGGCATCAGCTTTTGAAAATTTTTCATATCTTACATATCATCTGTTGTCCGGTAATAGTCATTAGTTCTGTTTCTTTTTTACAAGTGACCTAAGAATCATTGAACTAAGGAAAAGATATGTCTCGTCATTGGTTGTATTAGTCCTATTATCCAATCTAGAGCGAGGTGAAAATGGAGAAAAAATTTCTCAGAGATACCAATATCTGTATGCTTCCTCCATTTCATATGGTTGTTGTCAAAAAACTGTAGAACATTTCAAGCTCCTTTGAACAAGCATTTTCTGTTAACAAGTGTGAGGAATCAAATTCAAAGTCATTTGACATAAGTGGTGTAGCCTGCCAGCCCCATGTGCAGCTGCCCACTTCATCCCCACCACTTACACACCATGTTCATTTTGATGGCAGTGTGTGTGGATCATGTTCACCATCATTGTCTCATCCAGAGTCACTGTACCTCTCATCTTCACTAAATGGACATTCATCTTCTGTTATAAATACACTTAGTTGATCTGGGTCGTATTTAACAAGAATATCAGCATAATTAGTTGGGTTGAAATGGTTTGGTAGCAGCCTTCAATTGTGGTACTACTTCTCTGCCATGATCAAGCACACAGACTAATACAGTTTGAAAAAAATGCCTATAGCTTAAGGCAACATTATGAATTATGCCAATTAGGTCTTCTGTCACCAATTTGTGCCTGCCAAGCTCCTACCTGGGAGTTTTGAATGCAAAAACTACATATGTGCTAGTCACAGTGAACCCGCATTCTTCCAAGAAACCACACATGTATCAGACACTGTGGCAAAGTCAAAAAGAGTTGAATATACCTCTATAGGTGACAGCAAGAAAAGGAAATGAAAGCACCTCTCATTATCAATAGTGAAGAAAGTGGAATTATTGCAAAATCTTGATCATGGTGTGGCTATGAGGTGACTGACTTAGGAGTATGGAGTAGGAATGACCACCATTTAAGATTTAAAGAAACAGAAAGACAAGTTGTTGAAGTTTTATGCTGAAAGTGATAAACAAAAATTAACGAAAAATAGGAAAACATTGCCGTGGGGAAAAATGAAGATCTTGATTGTAAGTTGAAAGAATGGATTTGTCATCTGTATGTTGATCATGACAGAAGCTGAGATATATCAGCTGACTGAATATTCAGTGGGTTGGTTGCAGAAATTTAAGAAGTGTCAGGGTATGAATATATCTGAAAATTTGTGGTGATAAAGCTTCACCTGATCAAGAGGCAGGAGAAAGCTACATTGAAAAATTTTTCAAATATAATTTCAGATGAAAACTTTCCATCAGAACAAGTTTATGATGTTGATTAAATCTGATTGTTCTGGCACTACATTTCTAGAAAAGCTAACAACAGCTGATGACATGGTACCAACTGGAGTGAAGGGTACTGAAGACAGGCTGACTGTTCTTGGGTATGCAAATGCAGCAGGCACTCACAAATGTAAACTTGTTGTGATCAGAAAGAGCAAACATCCAAGGTACTTTAAGGGTGTGTGAACTTTTCCTGTTTATTATTATGCAAATAAGAAAGCATGTATAACCAGGGACTAATTTTCTGACTGGTTTCATAAGCACTTTGTACGAGTGGTATGTGTGATCATTTTAGGCAAGTACGACTTGAAGGAAACTGTAAGATTTTGTTGTTCCAAGGCTATTGTTCAGCATATCCCCATGCTAAACCTCTTGTAAAGATTATGTTTTTGGCATTTACTTTTCCCCCAAATATGACATCTTTAATTCATCTATGTGACCAAGTAATTTAAAGAGCATTTAGAAGTAAACATAATGAATATTTTTTTTTTAGCACTATGCTTGCTGCATTGAACAGAGGCATGAGGCTGACAGGCTTCCAAAAGGAGTTTAGCATTAAAGACACCATGTACGTGGCCTAAAACAGTGTTTGATGTAGGTGATGCACCAAATGAAGAGTTTGGAGGATTTCATGTGACAAGTGAAAAGATGAAATCAGAGCTCCGTAATTAAGCAAAAGGTTCATCATCAGAATATGTGAATAAGCTAAAGGAAGCTAATATTGATGAAGTGTTGAGTGACAGTGATGCTCCATTTGTGAATTCTATGAATGTTTTAGGAGATTGCAGAAATGGTGTTAAATCAAGATAAGCATGATGATAGCAGTGATAATGAAGACTGAATTGAAAACACAGCTAAGAAAGTGTCTATACATACCATGGTGAAAATGTGTGACAGATTAATTGATGTGCTTGGTCGCTGTGTATTTATCAGTGATCAAGAGGATTTGGCCGTTTGTTGAATGAAAGAGAAACTGCTCATACATAAACCGATGTTATTGAGGCAGATGATGAAAGAAATTTTCAAAAAGCCACCAACTGAGTGTTCCTATGTCACTTTAGAATCCAGTTCCTAGCCCATCATCTGCTTCAGATGTCATGCTCAATGATGTTAATGTTTATATCAATAAACTCTCACCCACTCTTTCAAGCCAGATGTAATCTTTTTTTTTTTTTATGTTGAAGGCTCCAGTCATGGACAAAAGTCCACATCAAGGCTGGGCCCAAATTGAAATATAGAGAAAATTATGAAACTGAAAAAGGAAAGACAAGGGAAAGTACTTGGGAATTTTTGAGAAGATGAAAAACCTGTCTTTTGAACTGTGCCTAATCATAGTTATTGGGAAAGACATGAGAGGGTAGAGAGTTCCAAAGCTTCGACATGTAGGGAAAGAAGCAGGTATGAAAATGGCCCACCCTTGAGTTGCTGATGTCCACACAATAGTCATGTGATGCAGCAGCTTTGCCGAGTATTGCGTGGTCTCGCTAGTGGTGTGGGCACACAAGGAGCCAGCTCTTGTGAGCAAAAACCAAAGTAATACCTTTAAAAGAGGGAAAGTTAACCAACATTACAGCGTAGGTCAAAGGGTCAAGTTTGGAAGTTAGCCTGGGACAGTTTATAAGTTGGATCGCTTTCAACTCAACTCTGTCAAGTAAAGATGCAGAGCTAGAACCACCCCAAATGTGAGAGTAGTACTCCATACAAGGACAAATCAATCCCTTGTATAAACAGAGCAACTGTTCTGAAGAGAAGTTTCAACATCTAAACAGAACAACCAGTTTCTTAGAGGCAGACTCAGCTGTTCCCATAATGTGGGGTTTCCAAGAAAGAGTGGATGTTACAGTAATACCAAGTATGTTCATTGAGTCAAGATGTGGAATAAAAGAACTTTCAAAGGAGAGATGAGAGTTGTGAGGTGTTTTGATTGAGAGATGGGTAGAAACTGGGTCTTGGAGGCATTAAACTTAACAAAATTTTGTGTACCCCACTGAGATATCCTGTCCAAATCTGAGTTTTTGGAGGAGGCTTTATCAAGACAAGATGAAGATTAAGTGAGAGAAGAAGGAGCAGAATTGAAGGATGTGGATGAATGCAGTGTTGAGACATCAGTGTACGAGTGCATTGGATTATTTATGAAGGAGAGGAAATCACTGAAGAAAAGGTATAGGGGATAGGACAGAACCTTGAGGGACACCACTGTTGATAGAGAAAAGGGTGGAGTCTGGTCCATCAACAACCACAGAGACAGAATGCCAAGAGAGGAAGCTAAATATGAAGAAACAAAGTGAGGGAGAGAAGCCAAAAGAGGGGAGCTTAGAGATGAGACCGTGATGCCACACCTTGTCAAAATCCTTAGATATGTCAAGGGCAACTACACTTGTCTCCCCAAAATCCTTCAGGGATGATGACCAGACATTAGTAAGATAGGAAAGAATATCTTCAGTGGATCTCGCCTCATGGAAGCCATACTGGTGATCAGAGAGAAGACTGTGATTTTTGAGATGTTTAGGATATGTGAGTTGAGGAGGGATTCAGACTTTGGAAATGCTAGATGTCAAAGCCATAGGACGAGAGTCAGAGGGGTCAGAATGGTCACCCTCCTTAGGGATGGGATGTATCAGTGTATGCTTCCAAGAAGAAAAGTTTTGTTTTTTAAACAGAAACAGAATAGACAAGCAAGCACAGGTGCAGCTTTAGAGGCACACTCTTTCAGTACTTGGGGATGAGTGCCATCAGAACCATAAGCCTTGCTTGTGCACAGAGAAAGAAGTGCTTTTTGGACAATCCAAAAAGAGATTACAGGAAGGGGCATGGAATTAGTAAGAAGAGCATCAGGAGGTGAAGGACCATTAGAGTCATCCAAGGTGGAGTTAGAGGAGAAAAGGGAACCAAAGAGAGTTGCTTTGTCTATGGGAGAGATAGTATAGTACCATTAGAGCAGATAAGTTAAAGGAAGGTAAAGTGACAGAAGTTGTTAGAGATGCCCTTTGCTAAAGACCAGAAAGACCTATCAGAGGATGACAAGGAGAGGTTATCACATTTCCTTTGTATGAAGAATTGCTTTGTCTCACAGATAGCGTGCTTCCAGCGATTACAGACAGTGATAAAAGCTGAATGGGAGCCAGAGGAAGGAGAGTTTTTCCAACCCTGATATGCCTGATCCCTTGCTTGCCTGAATGGCCTCAGAACAGGAATGGTTGAATTGTGAATTGGATGAAGAGGTTGTCATGGAGGAAGAGGGGATAAGTGCTTCCATTCCTGCAAGAATAACCTCTGCTGTGCATTTGGTGGAGACAGAAGCATCACCACATAAGAGACAGTAATTTGCCCAAGGAAAGTCAGAGAAGAAGTTGCACAAGTTATTTCAGTCAACTTTGTTGAGGTGCCAGTATTTATGCTTAGAAGGGACTGCTGGAGGGGGAGATGTCGTTAAAATCGATACATTTATGTGAGTGTGATCATGTGAACCAATTTAGGGCGATATTGTGTATTTACAGTGGGATGGAATAGAGATGAAAAACAAATCCAGAATATGAGGAGAGTTGTCACAGTGGTCAGGAATATGGGTAGGATGGGAGGAAATTTGCTCTAAATCATCGAGAATGGAGAATATGAGGGTTTCAATCCCTCCACCATTTGTATGGGAGGAATTCAACTATTCCCTATGGTGGATGTTGAAATCCCCAAGATAAAGAATCTCGGCTTGTGGGTGAGAGGATGTCACAGTCTCATAGCAGGAGTTTAGATGCTTGAAGAACGATATAGAATTTGTAGAATTAGGGGAGCAATAGGCAAAACAAAGGAAAAGTGTGGAAGTGGGGAGACACATCTTGAGTCACATAACATCAAAGTTTGGAGACTCAAGGCCCTTGAGGCATGCAACAGGTGTGTAGATGTTGGACTAGGCACTGTACTTATTGATTGAATTTGTCCTACTTTGCATGGAGAAAACATCAAGATTGTTCTGTTAGTACTGAACCTTCTTTTAATTATTTTCTTATTTTATGGGCTATAATACTTCCTGTAGGCTGTATGTATCCATGTGTAGTTAAAATGCTGTTAGAAAAAATGAAAATGCATTTCAGTCTGTATCTTCTAAGATATGTCAATGCTAATCGATGCACTATATACCTTTAATATCATCTCCAGCTAATACAGAATGTCTTACATCATTACCCCTGGGCCAATCACAGCTTGCTAATGGAGCTGGATGTCTTACTAAGTGAAGAGAAAGCCAACATTGTTCATGTGACCACCATTATGTCAAAATCTACTCCAACCACTCTTCCTCTTGGCCTAATTTCTTACAAAATGATGTATATATTTATTTTATTTATTATACTTGATCGCTGTCTCCCGCATCAGCAAGGTAGCTCCTGAAAACAGACAAAGAAAGACCCATCCCCCCACATACACACATTTTACATACATGCACACATGTGCCCAGTAGGGTGTGTCAATTTTCATACCATGCAAAAAATCAAATTTGACAGTGAAATTAATGTGCCTTTTTACTCCCAAATGTGAGATATATATGCCAAACTGGATTAAAATTACTCTATGCTACA
>JAYMFT010000041.1:147545-167736 GCA_038088735.1 Panulirus argus | reverse complement strand
TAATATATATATATATATATATATATATATATATATATATATATATATAAGAAGAGTGTGGTTGAGGGAGCAGAAGAGGGTGTGCTGAAGTGGTGTGGACATATTGGAAGAATGAGTAAGGAGGTGTTGGCAAAGAGGATATATGAATCTTAAGTGGAAGGAACAAGGAGAATAGGGAGATCAAATTGGAGATGGAAGGTTGAAGTGAGAAAGACTTTGAGCAACTGGGGCCTGAACACACAGGAAGGTAAAAGGCATATTTGAAAGAATGAATAGGAATGATGTGGTATAAGTGGGTCTACGTGCTGACAGTGGACTGAAACAGGACATGTAAAATGTCTGGGATAAACCATAGAAAGATTTTCAGAGCTTTATTGTGGAAAGGGAGCTGTGGCTGTGGATATGAATGGAGAAGGCCTTTCTTTGTCTGTTCCTGGCACTACCTTGCCAATGCGGAAAATGGTGATCAAGTAGGAAAAAATAAAATGTATGTGAGAAATACATTTATACATATGTAGCATGCTAAGTATTCCTAATTCATATACTTGAAACTTGTTCTGATATTTCCAGAAAATAGTTTTTCTCCTCCACTATTCTCCTGTTGTGGGAATTTGGTGACAGGGATGAGGTTGATTTTGAAGTCCTTTTCACACACACAATCCTGAAGCATATTTGCTATTAGATAACAATCATACTGAATTCTTTTATTCAGTGCTGCCCTTATGACCTTATATTTCCTTAGGTTGAATTTCATCAACCATTTATCAGACCAATTGTGGAGTCTATGTGTGTGTGGAATTGCTTATTTGTTTTGTATGGGGAGGGAGTTTTACATTTATGGGGCTACATCTTTTGAACATTGTCTTCTGTCATACATCTTAGATTTATGTGCTGTCATTATTAATCATGTCCTGTATCATTCTGTTCCTTTCATCCACCACTCTTCAAATGTAAAAGCCCTTTAGATCTTTGTAGCAAGTTTCATGCCTAATTTCATGTAATGCCCTTTGATTGCCCTATCCCTATATCTCTCAGAGAACTGGTTACTGTCCACGTCATAGATATGTTTTAAAAATGGTTCTTTTTCCCAAGGTGTTTAAATTTGAAGCCTTTAGCTTTCTCTATAACTTAGCTCTGTTAATTCTGGTACCACATTTTTTTTTACCTTCCTCTGGACTTTCTCTTCCATCACTTTGTGCTTCTTGAGGCGCAGTGACCAAACTTGATAAGCATATTCAAGTTTTGGCCTTTTTAGGATATGATGAGCTAGTTAGATATTTCTTTATCCTTGAATGCTACTTTGATATTTCCCATCAGTCAGTTTGTCTCCTCTATTATTCCCCTAATGTGAGACTCTGATGACAAGTTAGGGATAATGTTGATGCCTTCTTTCACTTTGTCCCATCCTCATTATTTCACGTTTGCTTGGGTTGAAGTTCATCAACCATGTATCAGACCAGCTGTTTATATACCCTTGTTAGCTGTTATTATCCTTCTTTACTCTTCTTTTCACTGATGACTTTTGTATCAACTCCACACATATTCAGGTAGGATTCCATGTCTTCAGGCAAGTCATTCACATATATCAAGAATAACAGTTCCAAAAGAGAACCCTGGGGCACTCCACTGGTGACTCATCCATTTGGAGAAAGGTCCTCTAACATGTCCTTTGTTCCCTTCCACTAAGATAATCTAGCCATTGGAGGAATATCCCCCTTATTCCTGCCTGGTATTCTAGCATCTTAATCAGCCTTCCATGATGCAATGTTTCAAATGCTTTCTGGCTGTCAAGATATATACAATCTGCCCAGCCTTCACTTCTGTCTAAGGCAGAGCTCACTCATGGACATCTAAGAGATTCATTACACATGACCTTTCACTGAAACTATATTGCCTTTCACTTAGGTAATTTCTTCTATGTAGAAAGTCATCCATTTGCCCTCTGATTAACTTTCCAGTACCTTACAGACCATGCTTATCAAGTAGAATGGTCTTTAATTCAGCTTCTCTTCCTGGTCTCCTTTCTCATAGATGTATGATGTAGGCCCTTATCCACTCCCTTGGCTCTTTATCTTTCTCTTGTGATATCTTGAATAGTATTTCATGAGGTCTGTTTAGTGTATCTGCATACATATTCAGCACATATGGTGAAATTTCATCAGGACCATGAACCTTGTATAGGTCAAGATCTTTTAGGATTCTGTTAATGTCTTTTCTAAATATCTCACTGCTTTGTAAAACCTTTTCCCCATCATATCACACTCTTTGTACAATGAGGAGATAATTTTCCACTTATGGGGCTGTATCTCTTTAACATTTATTGCCACTTATAAGATTTTTCCATTTGGCAGGGCCAACATATAATGCTCACTGCAGAAGTATTTAGAAGTGGAAATAAAGATTCTTATGTGTAATATGTTGTTAAATGTTATGTTTAAGATGGACAGAGTGTGTGTTCATGGACAGAATGCCAGCAGCCATCATATATGTGAGGCAGAAAGAAAAGTACCTGGCACCACCATCACAAAATTTCCCCATACTTAGTCAGTTGTACCTCCCTGGTCAGTAGCTACCTACCTCCTTTAACCTGTGGGTCTATGGTGGGATGATACAGGTAGAAAGGTAGAAGGATGATGGCTTACTGAGGGGTTATAGCATTGATTTTTGGTAGAATTTTTCTCATAGCTGTCTGACATATTGCAATTATATATTTTGAATACAACATGTTTAACATTTTGCTTTATTAGGGAAAAGTACATGATGGAAGGCAGGTGAGGGTTCCTCAAAAAATAGGATTTGTATAGTTATGTGATATGTGCAGTCAAAAGATGGTGCTATCTTAAGTAAATAGAAATAATAAGATATCAAGAGATAATTGTTATAATGAAGATTAAGGTAATGATATGGTCGATATTAGAAATGATAAAAACAATAAAACTGAAGCTAACCAGGAAGATTAGGATGAAACTTAGAAAGGGCCAGTAGAAAATGCATACAAAAATGAAAAGACCCGAGAAGGGAGACTACAAAATTAGAGGAGAAAGATGAATATTTTGAAACAAACCCTTATGAACTAATTGATATAAAGTTATGTAGCCACTACCACTGATTAAGGTGTAAATTTGAAAATAAAACAAAAGTAATCATCTTTTATGATGTAAACTGCTTTTAGAATTTTCATGTAAGGAGATATAAAACAGCAATAGTGTGATTTTAGACATTCGGAAGTACTGTATGCTATTATTATGACAAATATTGCGAGGGTTAATGGAGTAATTGGTGTAGATCTCTGTACTTACCGTGAATAATGTGAACTGCAGGTGACAGTAATGTAAGGAATGAATAGACAAGAAATAGAGTGAATAATGATGTATGGAGACAAACAAATAAAGATGAACAGAATGTTGGATGGAGCAGAAGACAAGAAGAATAAGTCAGAGGAGTAGTGAAGGGCATAAGAATGTACCAAGAGGAGAGATAGTTAATGGAACTAATTATGCCATAAAACAGAAATCAGTTTGTTCAAGATATGATAATGATAGTAATGCATTAAATTCAGCAGAAGAATTAACAGTGCAAACATGATTCTCTGTATATTTTGATTAAGGTACAGCCTTAATGTGGACTTTTGTCCATGATTGGAGCCTTCAACATAAAAAAAAAAGAATAACAGCCATAACGGGAGTAACGAACCCATAAACAAAGGTTAAATCCTTTCCCTTACTTTTCTTTAAGTATGTTCCAAAAGGCATCACCTTTTTCAATCGGTTTGAAATGTATAGAGATGGAAAAAGAAGCCCACAAAATATATTGTTTGAAATGTCATTGTAGAAAATATTATACAATGAAATTTGTATTTGCTGTCCAAGTTATCTCACAAATACAAAACTAATTTTACAAATTAGAAAATGTACCGTTAAAACTTTGAATTGTAAAGACATTAGAAATAACAAATAAGAAATGACGGGGTGTCGAAGAAATGCAGAAAACCTATTATGGCAAAACTTTTATCTGAAATTCTCCGAGAATCAGCAATTTCTCATAAAACTTTTGGTTATTCAATTTTCTTTTGATGTATTTGATAATTCATAAATTATAATATATTGAAATATTTTATCTGTTTGTAAAGGTTTTACACGAAATGTTAATATATGTAAGCGAATAACGTTAAAATCCTTCATAGCACACCTTGCATTCTCCCTTAGCCAGCTTTTTGCACAACTCCATCTTTTCGAGGCTTAAAACATTCGTGTTGGGCTTCATGCAAGACGTATATGGCTTTGAGGAGCTGTCAGGCAATTGATGACAATGCTTGAAAGGGGCCATTGTCCACAGTAGTAACCCAGAATGCACAAAATACACAAATGTGCAAGACCAGCACACAACACCATACCAGACAGCACATAGGAGACGGTAAATGATCACCAGCACACAAAACGCTGGGTGGTGAGTACACTAATCATTGTACCACAATGCATGTGCATTCATGTATATCAATTTCTAAAAGAGGAAACAGAAGAAGGAGCCAAAAAGGGGTTGCTCATCATCCTTAAAGGCTCAGACTCGGGTGTCCGAATGTGTGTGGATGTAACCAAGATGAGAAGAGAGGTGAGATAGGTTGTATGTTTGAGCAAAGAACCCTGAATGTTCTGCCTCCGAGCGAAATGAAGCTCAGGAGTAAAGGGAAAGAGGGGCTTGGAAATGTCTTAGCTGTAAAGTCAGGACTTGGTGAGAGGACAAGAGCTAAGGAAAGAATAGCACTACTCCTGAAGCAAGAGTTATGGGAGTGTGTGCTTAGAGTGTAGGGAAGTAAATTCTTGATTAATGTGGATGAGACTGAAAGTGGATGGCGAGTGATGAGTGATTATTAGTGCTTATATACCTGGCCATGAGAAGAAAGATCATGAGAGGCAAGTGTTTTGGGAGCAGCTGAGTGAGTGTGTCAGCAGTTTTGATGCACAAGACTGAATATTAGTGATGGGTGATTTAAATGTAAAGATAAGTAATGTGGCAGTTGAGGGTATGATTGGTGCACATGGGGTATTCAGTGTTATGAATGGAAATGGTGAAGAGCTTGTGGAGTTTTGTGCTGATAAAAGACTGGTGATTGGGAATACCTGGTTTAAAAAGAGGGATATTCACAAGTATATGTATATGGAGAGAATGAATGAGGAAAGGTTGACAAAGAGGATATATGTGTCAGAGGTGGAGGGAACAAGGAGAAGCAGGCGACCAAATTGGAAGTAGAAGGATGGAGTGAAAAATTTTTTGAGCAATTAGGGCCTGAACATGCAGGAGGGTGAAAGGTGCTCACAGAATAGAGTGAATTGGAACAATATGGTATACTGGGATCGACGTGCCGTCAGTGGGCTGAACCAGGGCATGTGAAACATCCGGGGTAAACCATGGAAAGGCCTGTGGGGCTCGGATGTGGATAGGGAGCTGTGGTTTCGGTGCATTACACATGACAGCTAGGGAATGAGTGTGAGCGGATGTGGCCTTTATTCGTCTATTTTCTGGTCCTACCTCGGAGACACTAGGGGTGTTAGTGCTGTTTCCCATGGGCCAGGGTGGCGTCAGGAATGGATGGAGGTGAGTTAGTATGAATATGTATATATATATGTATGTGCAAGTGTATGGATATGTATGTATATATGTATATGTATGTATGTGTATCTGCATGTATGTATATATGTATGTACATAAGTGGATGGGTCTTCATCTGTTTCCTGGTGCTACCTCACTAATGCGAGAAACTGCGATAAAGTATTTTAATAAATATAAAATAATAATACTTATACGATTAGGAGAGATGGTCAACAGGCATTGTTTGATTACTTATTAATTGATGAGCTTGTAAAAGAGAGACTTTTAGATGTAAATGTGCTGAGAGGGGCAGCAGGTGGGATGTCTGATCACCATCTTGTGGAGGAGATTTATAGAGATTTTCAAAAAAGAGGAAACATTGTAAAGGAGAAGAGAGTGATGGGAGTAAATGAGCTTGGAAAGGAGACTTGTGTGAAGAGATACCAGGAGAGATTGAGTGTAGAAGGGCAAAAGGTGAGAGTAAATGAAGTGTGGGGAGTGGATAAGGAATAGGAGGTATTTAGGGCAGCAGTGATGGCATGTGCAAAAAATATATTAGGCATGCAAAAAGTGGAAGATGGTCACATTAGAAAGGGTAATGAGTGGTGGTGATGAAGAACTAAAGTTGTTACTGGAAGAGAAAAGAAAGGCATTTGGTCAGTACTTACTGGGAAGAAGTGCAAATGATTGGGAGATATATAGGAGAAAGTGGCAGGACAACAAGAGGAAGCTGTAGGGGTTGAAAAAGAGGGCAAATGAGAGTTGGAGTGAAAGAGTATCATGAAATTCTAGGGAGAATAAAAAAGATGTTTGGAAGGAGGTAGATTATGTTTGAAAGACAAGAGAACAAATGGTAATATCAATGAAGGGAGCTAAAGGGCAAGTGATAACAGGTAGTGATGAAGTGAGGAGGATATCAAATGAGTATTTTGAAGGATTGTAGAATGTGCTTGATGATAGAGTGGCAGATGTAGGGTGTTTTGGTCAGGGTGGTATGTAAAATGAGATTCATGGAGAGTGGTTAGGTGAAGAGAGAAGAGGTGGTGAAAGCCTTGCAGACGATGAAATATAGCTTGGCAGTGGGAGTGGATGGTAATGCAGTTGAATTTATTAAGAAAGGAGGTAATTAGGTTGTTGATTAGTTGTTAAGGATATTCATTGTATGTATGGATCATGGTAAAGTGCCTGAGGATTGGCAGAATGCATGTATAATGGCATTATATAAAGGCAAAGGGAATAAAGGTAAGTGTTCAAAATACAGAGGTATAATTTGTTGAGTATACCTGCTAAGTTGTATGGGAGGGAACTGATTAAGAGGATGAGGCATGTACAGAACATTAGAATGGGGAGGAGTAATGTGGTTTCAGAAGCAGTACAAGATGTGTGGACCAGGTGTTTGCTTTGAAGACTATGTGTGAAAAATACTTAGAAAAACAGATCGACTTGTGTGTAGCATTTATGAATCTGGAGAAGGCATATGATAGCATGGATTGAGATGCTTTGTGGAAAGTCTTAAGATTATATGGTTTGGGAGGTAAGCTGCTAGAAGCAGTGAGAAGTTTTTATCAAGGGTGTAAGGCATGTGTACATGCAGGAAGAGAGGAGAGTGAATGGTTCCCAGTGAAGGTTGGTCTGTAGCAGGGGTGTGTGATGTCACCATGGTTGTTTGATTTGTTTATGGTTGGGGTGGTGAGGGAGGTAAATGCAAGAGTCTTGGAGAGAGAGGTGAGTATGCAGTCTGTTGGGGATGAGAGGGTCTTGGAAGTGAGTCAGTTGTTGTTCGCCGGTGATACAGTACTGGTGGTTGATTCAAGTGAGAGACTGCAGAAGTTGGTGACTGAGTTTGGAAGATTGTGTGAAAGGAGAAAGTTGAAAGTGAATGTGAATAAAGCAAGGGTATTAGGTTCAGCAGGGTTGAGGGACAAGTTAGTTGGGATATAAGTTTAAATGGAGAAGAATTGGAGGAAGTGAAGTGTTTTAGATATCTGGGAATAGACCAGGCAGCGATTGGAACCATGGAAGCAGAAGTGAGTCATAGGGTTGGGTAGGGGGCGAAGCTTCAGGGAGCAGTGAAGAATGTATGGAAAGAGAGAACATTATCTCAGGGGGACAAAATGGGTATGTTTGAAAGAATAGTAATTTCAACATTATTGTATGGTTGCAAAACATGGGCTACAGATAGGGGTTGTGCAGAGAAGGGTGATGTGTTGGAAATGAAATATTTGAGGACAATATATGGTGTGAGGTGGTTTGATTGAAATAAAAAGTGTTTTTGAGAGAGCAGAAGAGTTTGTGTTGAAGTGATTTGGATATATTGAGAGAACGAGTGAGGAAAGGTTGACAAAGAGGATATATGTGTCTGAAGTGGAGGGAAGAAGGAGAACTGGGAGACCAAATTGGAGATGAAAGGATTTAGTGAAAATGATTTTGATGATCAGGGCTTGGACATCCAGGAGGGTGAAAGGCCTTCTGAGAGATGTTTGGTGTGTTGGAGATGGGTTTGGCACTTGGTTCTGTTGACTTGATTTTTTTTTTTAATTTGCTAATTCCTCAGTTTGCTTTGTTAATGTAAGGGAAAATTTTGTGAGAACCACGATTTGAAACATGAGCAAAAGAAAGGTAGGATTCTCTTTTCTCAATGGACTGACAGACAACTGGTGCAGGACCTTCAGCTTAGAACTTCAGCTGCCCTGCCATTTGTGGATGCTCCTTAATATTTTCTCACTTACAGATGACTTGGCACTCAGGGCCTGCCTCAGACTGTGTTAGGCTTACCCTTACGCATAACAGACTTAGTTCTAATACTGCAGCTTCTGGAATGTCTGGCTATCACTATGTGCAAAAACACCGGGAAAGAAATGTTTAAAAAGTATTTGACTTATATTTGATTAAAGATGTGCATGCAGAAATTTGAAAAAGGAAAAAATAAATCTTTTATCTACTTTTGTTTTGCTGTGGTGTAGTGTTGAAATTTATGAGTGCTACTCTTAGTGTGCAGTTTAAAGAAGGGGTATGAAAAAATTATAAACATATTCTATTCTGTTGGAATTAAAGATAAGCCTGCAAGAGTATGAAAAATAAGACAGTAAATCCTTTATACACCATTGTCTTGCAATGGTGTATCGTCAAATTTTACTTCTGGCATGCAGTTTAAAACAATGGTTTGAAAGCTTTTTTATCAGATTATGTATGTCACAGATGACTGAATACTGACAGATATTGTCACTGTTTAAGAATTGATGGTCCTTTTCCTATTGGTGCTCCTTCTATCTAAAGGAATAAGAGTTCTAAAATTTTTTAAATCTACCAAAAATGAAAGCCTTCCATTGGATCCAGTGCAGCATAAGAATCATTCTAAATCACACTAGAATCCTGCTTTACAGCTGCAAGACTCTTCTGATGACCCTTACCCACCTTTCCTTCCTCTTTCCGTGGGTTGAGAGCCCCTGCCAGGTCCTGGTAAGCCTTGGATCTATTTCCTCCCTTTTGGTTGGAGGACTCCAACACTGATTCTGAGGCTTCTTGTGATGAGATATCATCAGCAGAATATGTTTTGAAGGCAGTTTGTCTTTTAATTCATCCTCCTTCCTTCATATAATTCTGGAGAGTTTACTCAAATTCTTTGCAGAATTTCCTGTCTTTTGTGAACGTATCCCTCATTAACAGACATTTGATTAGTCTGTATCTCATTGGGAGAGACATAGGGCATACCTTAAACCAACTTTTAGTTCCATTCAGAGACACTTATAAGCCATCAAATTTGGTTCTGACTCCGTTTGTACAGAGTCCACTTGCTGCCTGATAATTCTTATATGTTTAACATCAGTTTACAAAATGTTTGGTTAAGGTTAATCATGGATTTTTCACTTCTTCTTGGGGGGAAAATTTCTTGATGTTCTGTGAGCCCTCAAAAAGGTCACAGTCTTTTATAGCACTTCAGAATTCTCCAGTGTCATCAGTATAATTCTGTTTTTAAAGGGAAACAAAGGCTCTCCTTCAGCCTTCTAGAAGTTTTTTTTTTTTTTCCTTGGAGGATTTTCTGGCTGCTCCTCATGTGTTACAGAACCTTGAGGACATAGAATCTCTCCTTAAGTCAGAAAAAATAAGATTTTACCTTTTATCACATCTAAAGCAAAATTTATGAATGAGAATGCTCAGTCTGTTTTGGACTTCCTCCAAAGCTGTCCTGCAGATAAAATTTGTCAATGTCACATTGGACTGACATTTTGGGAATTTTCAAAATGAATTTTTTTTCCTTGTATATTTGAAAAGTAAGTTGAAACATAAGAAAAACACATATCTACATTTTACACTCACCATGTCATCTAAATATGAGGTGTCAAAGGCACCAGTGATCAGCATAATTTCACCAGCATTAGCCAAACCAGGCAAGAAAGCAAGGTAATTAGATGCATGATAGCACTGTGCAGTTGCCAAATACGGTTTTTGATAAGAAATATTACTGGGTTCTTCTTGAAAGAGAGAGAGAGCAAAAGAGAAAGAATAGATATTAATGTTGCTAACAATCATTATTACACTCGATCATTCTTGTACTGATGTGCATTTTCACTAACATATTGTCCTTGCAAATGATTAATTGATAGTATTCACTCTTGTTCTTTTTCAATTAGATTGTGATATGTTTTCAACAATAAGGTAAATCCACTTTTCATATGTTGATAATAAACATAAATATTTTCCACTAATTTTTATAATTTTATAATCCATATGCTTATAACTACACCAATTTTATTTGCACTCTTTTTTTTATTTTATCAGATTCAACAGTTACCGAGTTTCATATTGACTTGAAAAGAATCTTGAATTTCTTTGTCAGATCAATCAAACTAGGACTTACATTGGAAACTTTATCTCCTCCTTGTCAATATAATTGTCTGTAAACTGTAGTGTTGGAAAAAAAGGAGGTAGCAGTCACATGACGTTTTCCTATAAATGTCCATTTTGATAAAAGGGTATATGCTCCAATAATCACTTTGATCACCTTTATAGGCAAGTGATATAAGTACAGATAATGGAAGAAATAATTTACTAACACATGTATTTGTCCATTTACATCTCTCAAAATCTGTTTATGGTACTGTATTTGTTTTGGTCAGAAGCACTGTATATCCATGAGTTTGGGATAAAAAGATCAAGTACCATTGACACTATAATTCTCCATAATTTAACATGCAGCTCTGATTCATAATGTTATAAAAATTAAGAGCATAGTTTTCATTCTGAACCCAATTCCGCTACACTTTACCTCATTCACCTACATGCACAGGGCAAGGTGCTGTATTCTCAGCCTTGCTATTGTCATTGAACTCATTACTTTTTTCCTGAAATTTAGAGCATTATTGTTTTCATTATATCACTTTGTATAGGATCTTCATCACTCTAGAGTTCAAGTTCTTTATCATATATTATATATTCCATTACAGCCCTGTCTCTTGGATAATTGAGATTTAATGAATCTTGTGAATTTTACACCTGCACTGACTGCATATTGGCACCATTATTCTTACAACGAATCTGAATTCCTAGAAACACTGGCTGCCTCTGCCTTTGGGCATTTATTCAAGATAATGATGTCTGGAAACTTTCCATACCCCATACCACATTCATCTGTTTAAAATTTAGGCATAAATTAGAGACTAAATATATGTTATAATCTGTCGATCCCCAGCACATTGATTAATATCATGGTCTAAAAAAGTGTTAAATATTGCAATGCACTTCTCCAGACCTTGCCACATCATATGGATGTAAAGATGTTTAACTTGTCCATTTTTTAATTAATTTTCCTTCCTTCAAATCATCCTAGAAAGTTTTAGTACTAAAAGTTTCTGCAGAATTTTCAGCCTGTTGTGAATCCTATACCTCACTGACAGATGTTTGAATAATTTGGAGCTCACTGGGACAGTCTTGGGGCATGCCTCAAAATAGTTTTCAGTTCCATGCAGAGACACATTGTCATCTTTTATATCACAGCAGCAGTGCAGATGACAAGGCTGTGTCTTCTTTTGATAAAGAAGAGCAGATAGAGTTGTTGCAATCTACACCATTCTGTGACTGTTATGTTTCTTTATGAGACCATTCAGAAGATTCTTAAGGCTATATCTTATAAACCTATTGGTTTGAGGAAAACTGTTATTATTAACCATCTTTTCAAAGGAAAGTGCAAGAAGCTTGCTCTTAATCTTAAAAGGAATAATTCTAGTGGGCCTCTTCATTCCTTCCATACTCCTCTAAGAAGGAAAAACCTTAGTGTGTCTAAGTTTGACTCTCCAAGGGGGAAAAGTGCCTTTTACAGGCAGTCCTTTTGAAGCCATAGAGCTAGGTCTGTAGTCATGTTACCTTTGAAATAGTTCTATGACCTTTGGGTGTTAGCTCCAGATTGCCTGAGATTTTCTGAAGTCTAACAGATGGGTATATCAAATGTTAATGATAGGTCTGGGTTAGAGTTAGAAATCTTGACGGCCCCTGTCAAGAAATATTTAGAAATGCCCCTGACTCAGCCATTGCAGGAATAAACTGTAGAAATGGTAGGTAAGGATATCAGGGTGCCTGAAGCATAACCAATGTTTGCCAACATTTTATGATCCAAAAATGGTAGACAAACTGAAAAGGAATGATTTTGGATCTGTCTTTTCTAAACATCCACAAACTGAGATGGGTCGAAATGACCACTTTACAGAGTGTCCACCAGACCTTAAAGCTATATAACTGGATAAGCAGCTTAGACTTAAGGATGCCTTTTGGTACTTTCTAGAACACCAGTACAAGGAAGTAATTTAGCTCATGAAACTAGCACACAGACCTGACAGTTCAGGGTGATGGCATTCAACTTATGCACAGCCCACAAATTTTTTATGTAGTAATTTTAGCTCTGCTGACTTACTTTGATGACTGTTTGGTGATTTCAGCCTCAAGGGAGGAATGTGCCAGACAATTGGTTCGAGTCCTGGATGCCTTTTAAAAGTGAGTTTTATCATCAACCTGGTCAAGTCCCTCTGGATTTCCAGCCAGAACTTTACATGGATAGGATTAGATTGAAACTCTCAGACTGGATGTGTTTGTCTTCACAGCGACAAAGCCTGGGACTATGTAGTGCAGCAGTTATCTTGTGGTCCCAGACCTTGATGCCTTGATGACAACTTCTGTAGAAGTTCAGTTTTGCAGCTAAGTGCATCATCATTGTGAGGCTGCAGGCTAAAAAGGTTCCCTTCTGGGTAAACAAATTCTTTCTTACTGAAAGCATGCACTTTCCTAGGAACTTCTTAGATCCTTAGTTTGGTGGGCCATCATTAGAACATCCAAAAACCTTTGCTTTGGAGACCTCCAGAGAATACTCTTTTAGTTTAGATAAACAGTTCAGATCAAGGATAGGCTTCCATTCTTTGGTAGATCATGTACATGTGGGCCACTGGATGAAGGTACAAAAGACCTGTTGCTCCCGTGGTTTTTCATCTGTTACAATATCTAAAGTGTTTTGTGGAAATTTATTTCTTATGGACAGACTGTGGCTGTCTGCTGCCAGGTAAACAAAGACTCTTGCAGGTCCATACTTTTAAAGCTAGATGAAAAGATTCTCTCTCTTTTTATCCAATTCCATGATCGCTAAGGAGAAGACTGTGTTTGGACAGATGCACTGTCAGGTTCAAGCGCAATATCGACAGAAATGTCGATAGGGAAGGAGGATGCTTTTCTTAGGAATGGTACTGCAGGTGGAGCTCTTTGCCACCAAAGCTAACATGTTACTAATTATGTATAAATGTCCAATTATAGATGAAGGGGTAATTGCAGCAGACAGTCTATTATGATATAGGAATCATTGGAACCAGAGTTATCTTTTCTCTCAGTACATCTAGGAAAAGTTCATCCCAGGGTATTGGTTTTCAGAGTTTAGTGGCACTGATGGCCCCAAAGTGGGACAAATATTCTTGGTATCAGACTCCAGCTATGTCAAACTCCTTGGTCAATACCTCATGTTTTTCTAGACCTCCTCAGCTTTTTTGCAGGATTGTGACCTTGATTCTGGTATTTACGTATACAGATTTTCGTAATAGTATTTACATTTACATATTTTCACAAACATTTCTACAGGCAGAGGTTTGGAGATTGCCATACATTTGACCTTTTACATACAATTTATCCCACTGCTAAAGACATCACCAACCAGTCTGGAAAGTCTTTCAGTTCCTTCTTGAAGATCTGAAGTCTTGGACTTGAATGAAGCCTAATGTGTGAAGTTCTTCTCTAGCCTTTTTGTGACCAGGAATTAAACACTATTGTTTCTTATAAGAGAGCCCTTCGAGAACTGTCTGTAGTATCTGGTATTGGAATGACAGATGCTGTTTGAGACAAATGCATCTGATCATTGTTTCTTAGGAAACCAGTTGCTTACCCACTGTAACCCAAATGGGAGCTTTCAAAAGTCATTGATCTTTTATAGTTTGATAGTTTTTTGGCAGTTTAGCTTCTCAAAATTGCTTTTCCTAATAGCCCTTATCTTGAGGAGAAGTTTGTAAATTACATGTTATGCCCAGACGCAAGAATCTTCTCCTTGATGACAATCTCTCATGGGTTAAGATAGAATCTAACCTTAAATTTTTTTGCTAAGAATGAAAGAAATAAATTTAGAAATAGATTTATTGTCTTCAGTTAAATCTCACAGAAACCTTTTTCATTTCTTCTGAGACTACTGAGAGACCCATTTATTTGAGAACCCTTGAACCTTGAAACCCCTTTCAGCTAAGGATATCTCTCATGTGTATTAAGAAACTCACCTTTTTGGTTCAACCTGGGCTTTTTGCTGGACCACATGATGTGGAGAAGGTGGCCTCTACCTTTGCATTCTTCGAGAACATTTCATTGAAGGAAATTAAAAAAAGAAGAGGAGGCTTTTGGCACTCATATATCCTTGGACATCTTTCATGAAGGGAAATGAACAATAACAGGCCCTTGGCACTCATTTACCATCTTTGTTATATGGAACCGTAGTTTAGATTTTATGGATCTATCATATGTGGCATAGGGGTTCCTCCTTCAGGAAAGGCAGACTCTACCACTAAAGGTATTTATTTTTGCATTTGTGGCTAGTCTTCCTATTGGAAAGTTTTTCTCTAAACCTTACCCTTTCATGTGGGTATGGTCTTATGCTCATGGGTCAGACCACAGAGATGAGAAAGGTAGGTTCTTAAAACCTGAAAATCCTATTCTTTCCAAGCTGGTAACCTATCATTTTTTTTTTCCTGGTGTTCTTACCCTGCCCTGCCATCCCCCTTCTTTCTCTTGGAAAATCTTGTTTTCTGTCATGTGTGACTGGTTTTGGGTTGACATCTGTGATCAGTGCATTCTGAGGTGTTGGGTGGCCAGGAGAAGGTCAATGATGTTCTCTTTGTGGTAGTTTGTAATTGGCTGAAGGCAGGTATGAATGGTCCTAACACTTATACCCTTAGAGAATATCCTGGAGAATCTCTCATGCTTGTGGGACACTGCCTGGAAGAGAAAATGTTTCTGATTTCCAAAACTTATATTTGCATATGCTTCATCATTTAGAATTACCTGAAATTGCAGTGCATATGACCAGATAACTTTATAATTGTTTGGTTTCATTCATTAAATTTTTTTGCACTTTTTTTAAACCAATTTTTGAAGATCTTAACACCATTTCCTGCATCATCTTGTATACTTTATTTTCATGCCATTGGAACAGTCCCTCATCTTAACATATTTTTACGCTTTTGTAATGCTTGGGTTTTGATTTTTATTGTTCATAGTATAATATTCAACTAGAGTTTCAACTTTTTTACCACCAGCTGAATTCAGTTAACAATAGTTGATCACATGACAGTTTTCAAAACCTATATAGCTGGAAATATGTACCTTTTCAGTTAGGTCATTTGATGGTTGACCTAAATCCCTTTTAACCTCACAAAATTCATATCGTGTTTTTAATAACATAACCCTGCTTTAGTTATAATTCACAGTTAGTAGTAGATCCTCCTGATTTAATTGCTTGAGACAGCATTTTTTGTCAGCTTGTTCCTTAAACTCGTATTTTCTACATGCTATTTCTTTGCCTAGAAGTGTTTAGTTGTATAGTTTCTCTTACTTTAGTTGCTCAAGACAAATTTTGCAGGTAGTTTTATTCCTTAAACTCATTATATATTCCAAATGCCATTTCTTTCCCTGGGGTGTCTAACAGGCTTTGATAATAATTCGTTCCTTAACTTTGTGACTACTGTACAATATTGTTTCACAATTCTGGTTTGAGGTCATGTAAAATTACAATTTTTTATCAACTTTAATTTCAATCATGTGTTTCTCTGTTACTCATTTTTCTTTTGCATATATGCTCTTCTCCAGCTCCTGCTTCCTGCTATTCTGCAGATTTATGTTGAGACCTATATCTAGCCTTGACATATCCATCTCATTTGTGTACTTACTTGAGAGGTAAATATGACTACGGCACGTGTGACTGTGTTGCTCCACTCCTTAGGTGTTTTTTGCTACCAATTAGATTTGTTCAGTTTTTCCTCCCACTTCAAAATTGGTTAAGGGGAAGAAACTGGTTACATATTGAAAGCAGAAAGATACCTCAGTATGTAGTTTCTGTTCATAAATACAAAAACTTTGGTGGTAGCAAAAGTACCTTAAGGTTTGGTAGTGGCGGTTGAGACTGCGTACCTCGTAAGCTATGGCGAACATTACAGTGGCGCTGTCCGTTCCCTTACAGACATCGGAAATTTGCTTCAAGCAAGTGGTTTCATGAAGAACTTTATGCCCCTCATGGTGGAAAGCGGGCCGGGGAGCGAGGGTAGGCCAGTGTTGCCCTCCCCACTAACAAAGTCACTGATATTATTATCAGTTTTAACCATGTTACCCCTATATAGAATATTCACACACAATAGATATCCTAAGAACTTCACCTTAGTACAGTCCCTAAGATGCTAGATAGTGGAATGAAATACTGAATTTCACGTGTGTGAGTATTCACTAGTGGCGCAAAGATTAGTCTTTTTGCCAGGGTTCCATGTTGCGGCAAATAGTTCCCTCCTCCACCACGGGCTCTGCATGAAAACTTGAGTTGCGACGTGAACGCTGATGCCGAGCCTTAGTTGATGCTCCAATTTGGCCCATTGTCCAGCTCTTGTCATTAGGAGAATGAGCTTTATTGAAACAGTATAAGGTTCCTAGTTTCTGGTCTGGTTACCTACTAATATGTCCTACACCTCTCAGAAAGGGGGGTGAGAGACCCTCTCACACCTCCCTCCATCCTCTGGAGGACCCCCAGGTCTTGGCCAACCAGTTGTGCACGGCAGCATTGCTACCAAACTGCTACCAAAGTTTCCTTTGGCTTGCTCCCATGCATGAATTATGACTTTGTGGTTGAGGTGGCAAGGAGGCCTACCCAGAACTCCAGCTAAGGGCTGAGTCATCCTGGGAACTAAGTCTTGCTGTGGGGCAGCCTTATATGGGTTAGGACCCCTTGCCCCCTGCCCCTATCCCTGCTCCACACCTTTCCTATCTGACCCTAACCTTCAACACTCTCTGCCAACTCCACCCACCCACAGCTGGCATCAGCTAGTGACCAAGACAACACTCACCTTGCCATATTACCTGTGCCACCAGTACCATAGCTAAGATTGTTTATCTTGACAATTGAGAGAAAAATCATTTCTTGCACTTACTGTCATGCTTTCTTGAATAAGTTGGTTCTTGATCAGGACCAAGAATTTAAGACAATGATATATAGT
This sequence comes from Panulirus argus, assembly GCA_038088735.1. Lineage (NCBI taxonomy): Eukaryota > Metazoa > Arthropoda > Malacostraca > Decapoda > Palinuridae > Panulirus > Panulirus argus. The sequence goes on along the minus strand of JAYMFT010000041.1, from coordinate 150,385 downwards.
ACTGAATGTCACTTGAATTGTTTTTATTTGTTAATTATATTTATAGACAGTAATTAGTGAGGACCACCTAGATCTGCATTTATGTTAGCAATTACCTAATAATGAAGTAGATTTTGTGAAGGTTCACTCCTACATAAAACACAACAGAATTGTGCCAGTAACAGCTTGGTATATCCAGAGGTGGATGATGAGCATGATCTTGCTGGCATAGGTATGCATCTGGTGAAGTGTTTGTGCAATGGGCATTCTGTGGGTTGGGCAGGTGGGTGGGCAGACCTGGTACTCCACTACCTTCATCAATGCCACTACCATCAAGTATCAGCTTTGTGGATATAGTTTGCTGAGATGTGTGTTCATGCAAATACATATAAAAGGAATTTGATTTGGAGAAGTAAGTGATAAGGAGCAGAATTACACCACTGTGAGTGAGAAGTAAAGCTCAGTATATATTTAATTTTGGAATGATATCCTTGAAGCTGAGGCTTATTGAAGAGAGACAAGTTGATGAACTGCCACTACTCACATCACACTAATAGAGTAACCCTCTCCCATCCCACACTGAATATAGAGAGTGAGTGAGGCAGAGGTGAGTGAAGAAAGGTATGATATCAGTTTTGTTATCTTTTCCATTATCTTTGCTGTGGGCGGTGGTGCATGTGTTTTGTCCTGCCCGCACTAACTCCTATCTTCTCTTTAGTGGCATTATTCAGGAAAGGAGTCCGCGCTGTCCAATTGGTAGGCCGAACAAGTAGGTAACATCCTTGCGACCGTGGTGGTGATGGCCGTGTAATATGCATGTTGCATGTTTATATTTTATAATGTATATGAATATCTATATCCATTGTGTATGTAATCCACAAGTTTCAGGGTGTTCAAGATGAATTTCTACCTAACAGGACAATAACACTTATTGTAATATAATGAACAGGGATAATGGAAAATGCAGTACCTTAAGAATGACTGTTCATCTGTCTCTTTATAGAGAAAAAGACTATTTTTATAAGGCTAAAAATTTGATGTTTTATGCAGGAAGTATAGTAGAGAAGTGAGAGAAATGCAGTGTGCATGACTTTTAAGGAATGCACTGATAATGGTCAGCTGTTAAACAGTAATTGTGACACAGTTTGAGACTAAGGCTTGCTTGAATCCCTGAATCTGGTGATTTTATTATCTGCATGGCTTACATTGAGGTTATAGCCAGACCTGCCCCACAGTGCGCTCGCTATTCCTAACACACAGTTCATAAAGACTTTAATGATATAAACTTTGTAACACAGTATTCGTGACTTCTGGCCACAAATAATTACACAATCAAATCGATGAGTATTTATATGATACATATGATTTAATTTGGTAATATCTTTAAAAATTGGTATTTCAGATTATAAACACTTGATTTGTATGATCCTATAGAAAAAATAAAATTAGTGCAGCCAACAAGTTTGGTACAGATACAAGTCTAAATTATGCTTAGTATAAACAGATTTTCTCTCTTTTACCTTCTACTAACTCTCACCCTTCTCTCTGTCTCTTTTTGTGTTCATAAGGTGGAGAGGTTACCTTTATACCAAGTAAGTCCGAATTGGAAATACAGACTTTTATTATTTTTTCTGTTCTTTAGACAAGATGCTGTTGATAACTTGTACAACAGCCGCATGATGAGAACAAGTTTTTAGATGATAGCGAGCCTTCACAGTGCAGCATAACAAGGGCTGCAAAAGTTTTCTGTGATGGAACTATATCATGAAATATTTCTGCATAAATATGATCATTGTGACTGAAGTTATTCAAGTTGTCAGACTACATCGTTGTTCAGTATGAATGTTGCACAGTGAGAACTTAGCATATAGACAATGGCAGATCATAGATTTTATCACCAAGGAGTGCCAAATCTTGGCTGCAAGACGTGATATTATGGCAGCTACATATGAACCTCTGCAACTGCTATCTTGAAGAACTTGTGTATGCAGTCCTTCAGGACTGTAGCAGCAGACCACTCTGTAGTAGTCCAGGTATGCTGGAAGCTCTTATGGGCAGTGGTGGCTGGGGTGCAGTAAATACAGCCTATACATATGAAATCTCATAAATAAAGCTTTTGGAAACTAGGGGCATTTCTAAAAGTTACAGGATTGACTGAGGTCGTTCTTATACTTTTTTCTTTCAGATCTGACACTTTTGTCCCGTTTGTCCCATTTGAAATGCATTAGCAGTGTTACATCTCTTGATTTGTGGATCTTTAATCATCTTTTAGTCATGTTTTCCTGGACTTTTTTTTTCATCATGCAATAGACTCCCTCTTTTTCTGAATATGCATAACTCAACCTGTTACCCTACATCCTGAGACATGTTTCAGTTTTTCTTTCACATGCTTTCTTTTCCCAGGTACATCTCTTCAGTACTCTGTCTACTTGTTTTCTAGACTAATCTTTTTTGATATCTTGTTCATCTTTCACCCTTTATGATTCTGCTCAGAGTAACCAACAACTGAAATATTATTTCCACCACTTCTCCTAATCCTTAGCCAGTATTTATCAGGGGAAGGTAACATCTTTCTTACCTTAACAGTAACTCATTTATCCCTGTAAATAGCTGTACTAACTATATTTTTCTTATTACACTTCAGTTTTCTTGTCCCCTTGCTCATTACTCACCTTACAGCTAAACATTACCTTAATTCATTTTTATATCCATAATCATCTTTAAACAAAGACTCCAATTTTTTGCACATCTTACATTCACCCCAGCTGCCAGAAAAGAATTCCCAGCATTGTTCTTTATATATATATATATATATATATATATATATATATATATATATATATATATATATATATATATAT
>JAYMFT010000041.1:133609-147445 GCA_038088735.1 Panulirus argus | reverse complement strand
TAAGAATATATGGTGTGGGAGGTAAGCTGCTAGAAGCAGTGAGAAGTTTTTATCAAGGGTGTAAGGCATGTGTATGATTAGGAAGAGAAGAGAGTGGCTGGTTCAAAGTGAGGGGCAGTCTACAGCAGGGGTGTGTGATGTCCCCATGGCTGTTCAATTTGTTTATGGTTGAGGTGGTTAGGGAGGTATATGCAAGAATTTTGGAGAGAGGGGCAACTATGCAGTCTGTTGGGGACAAAAGGGCCTGGGAATTGAGCCAAATGTTGTTTGTGGATGATACAGCACTGGTGGCTGATTTGAGTGAGAAACTACAGAAGTTGGTGACTGAGTTTGGATAAGTTTGTGAAAAGAGGGAGTTGAGAGTAAATGTGAAGAAGAGCAAGGTTATTAGATTTAGCAGGGTTGAGGGACAAGTTAGTTGGGATGTAAGTTGAATGGAGAAAAATTGGAAGAGGTGAAGTGTTTTAAATATCTGGGAGTGGACTTGGCAGCAAATGGAACCATGGAAGTTGAAGTGAATCACTGGTTGGAGGAGAGGGCAAAGGTTCTGGGAGCGATGAAGAATGTGTGGAAAGAGAGAACGTTATCTCGGAGAGAAAAAATAGGTATGTTTGAAGGAATAGTAGCTCCAACAATATTACATGGTTGTGAGGCATGGGCTATAAATATGATTGCACGGAGGAGGATGAATGTGTTGAAAATGAAATGTTTAAGGACAGTATTTGGTGTTAGGTGGTTTGATCGAGAAAGTAATGAAAAGGTAAGAGAGATATGTGGTGATAAAAAGAGTGTAGATGAGAGCAGAAGAGGGTGTGTTGACATGGTTTGGACATGTAGAACGAATGAGTAAGGAAAGGTTGACAAAGAGGAGATATGTGTCACAGGTGGAGGGAATCCATATTTATATTTAAGATAAGAATGTGTAAGAGTGAACTGGTTGGCTGTATGCTCTTGATCCACTTCATGTAAATGGAAGCTGAATTCAGATTAAAGGATGTGGCTAGGTTTATCTTAAGGCATTTCTAGAATTTTTCCTTAATTGTTCGGCTGCCACAATAGGTTTCAAGGGGGTTCCCAGAGGGCTTCCATTCTCCACTCAAAAATTAATGGTAATTTTGTTTTTGTTTATAATATTTCATTTCATATGGCTATAAAACTTATATATTTGATATTATATACAATGAAAATTATTCATTGCATTAACATTAGATTGCCTTCCCAAAAATAGGAAAATTTTATAGAAATTAATTCTTTGTATGTAGAAGCTAACAAAAAAAAAAGAGGAAGAGAATAAATATGTCACCAATTCTATCACACAGCATATGGTTTTCGAATTTATATGGAACAGATAGTAGAGAGACATTAACACTTGAGAAGATTTTTAAAATTTCAAATATTACCTCTTCAGGTTAAGAAGCTGACAAGAGGAAAAGGTTGAACTAGATGCCAAATTTATCCCACAGGCATATTATTATCATATTTATGTGAAGTACAGACAATGCAGAGAAATATATACACTTCTGATCATTTTTATGAAATATGAAATTGATACAAAAGGTTCACTTTAACATTGAAAAATATTGTTATATTTGTAAGGAAATTTTTGTGTTTTATACCTTGCCCTGTGGTATATAGATTCAACAGTTCAGTTATGATGTTACAGTACATGTAATTTATTATAGTTGTGATAGTTTCCATAAATATATGCAGAAACTCAGAGGTGTGAAGAGACAACACCATGCAGGAATAGCAGCTGGGTTGTTTACAAAGTTTGGATTGTGACCACCGGAAATCAAAGGAGAAAATGGGGTACTTTTCAGCATATAGAGATGATAGATGAAAAAGGCATTGATGAATAAAGAATTTTTATCCTGCTAGGGACTCAGTTTGAATTGGATGAAAGTGCATTTTAACAAATGTTGGATAAGGCATCCAAAAGGTTAAAGACATAGCCCTTAACTTAATGTTTCTCAGTGTTTCTTATCTCTATGATAGTAATACTTATTCGGGTGTGAACTGTATATCTGCTATAGCTGGAAATAGGTTTCATGATGTCTTGGATTCAATGCAAATTTAGGGTGGGTCATTATGTATTCAGATTCTTGTCACAATCAGTTCCTTCATTCAGCAAAGAGGGTTTCAATAAGTCATTCTTCCAACAGATAAATTTTGGTTGACTATATAAGACAGGGAGTCCATGCAGCCCTTTAAGATGATCTTTCTCACTTTTCTCACTAAATGCCAAGTAGACGATGTCTGTCAGTCATCAGCCTCCTTGTCCATCTTCACTAGTTCCCGTCCTCATATGCTTTTCATTTTCAGTGTTGTCTTACTTCTTTTAAGCAAGTTTTTGATGCCCTAAATCATCTCATGCTAGGGCAACCTGCTAGACATCCTTCAGGGGTCCAGTCGAAATACTCAGAATATTTCGTCTTTCATTCTTTATGCATAGTTATACCCCCTCAGCTTGTTCATTTCAGTTATTTCCAGTACAGATGTAACATTAAAGTCATCTCTCATCTTGGTTTTTCTCATCTTACCCATTCTTGTAACTTCTTTGATGAGCCTTAGTACTCTCATTTTGGCAGCCTGGATCTATGAAATAGTTTTGGTTGTGAGTGACCATGCTTCTGGTCCATGTATTTAAATAGGTCTTAGAATGATGATGCATATTATTGTTTTGCATTTCAGTGGTACCTTTTAATCTTTCAGTACAGGGTTCAGCATACTAAATTGTGCATTGTATATAATAATTCTGGTGTTTATTTCCATTTGCTGGAGACTTTCACCATAAAATATTGCTCACAAGTATTTAGAAATATACACTTGTTGTATTTGGTCAACTACATAGATGTTACACTCTTTATTGTTCGTACTAGTACTCATCACTTCTGTTTGACTCTACTGATTTTCATACTGTGTCTGTTCAAACAGTCAGATCACCTATCCAATGCATCCTGTAAGTCTATTTTGTTTTCAGTTGTGATAGTTACGTCGTTGGCATAAGCTAATTTTACCTCTCTGTCTTCCCATATGCATACTTCTCTTAGACATGTAGCCATATACATGGGTATTGATTTAGGAGACAGCACCCCTCCCTGTCTGACTCTGGTTTTACTTCAACCAATTCTCTGTCAATCTCCATATTCTTGACTTTGCATTCAGTTATCATATACAGGATGCTGTTATTACTCTTACTAATTTCATATCAATTCATATCTAATACCCTCCGCAGTTTATTTCTATTAATTCTGTCAACAGCTTTTTTAAAATCTATGAGAGCCAGGCATCTCTTGTTCCATTCCCAACGTTTTTGCAATATGATCTCTAGGGTAAATACTAAATCAATAGTTCATCTGTTCTTAAAAACTCTGTTGGCAGTTTCCTAACTTATCTTCTACCTGTATTCTTAATAGGTATTCTGTTATTCAGTCATACATCTTTTGTATATGAGATTCAATTACTCTGTAATTTCCCCATTTTTACTTTTGTGTTAATCTGCTCAGATGATACTTTAAGATCCCGTTGGTTGGGAAACAAAATTCTTAGACTCTCCAGAATTTGCAGAAATGTTTCTGTACAGAAGAATTTTTTTCTTTTGCCTTCCAATAAATTCCAAATAACTATCTTATAAAGATTTTAAAATTAAGATGTGATTTTTTTTGTGCACAAGTAGCTGTTCTTATTTAAAAACCTCATTTTGAATATTTTTTCTTTTACACTGAAGGCTCCAGTCATGGACAAAAGTCTACATCAAAGCCGGGCCTTAATTGAAATATAGAGAGAATTATAAATTTGATAAAGAAAAGACAAGGGAAAATATTTATGAATTTTTGAGAAAGTGAAAAACCTGTCTTTTGAAATGTATCAGGTCATAGTTATTGGGAAAGACATGAGAGGGTAGAGAGCTCCAACGTTTCAACATGTAAGGAAAGAAGCAAGTATCAAAATGGCCCACCCTTGAGTTGGTAATGGCCACTCAATAATCATGTGATGCAGCAGCTTGCTGAGTGTTGGGCACAGAAGCAGCCAGTGGGCACACAAGGAGCCAGCGCTTAGGAGTAAAAACCAATATGATACCTATAGAATAGGGAAAGTGAACCAACATTGCAGCATTGGGCAAGGGGTGCAAGTTTGGAAGTTAGCCCGGGACAGTTTATGAGGTGGACCACTTCACCCTCAACTCTGTCAAGTATAGGTGCAGAGCTATAATCACCCCAAAAGTGAGGGCAGTACTCCATACAAGGACGAATCAATCCCTTGTATAAACGGAGCAACTGCTCAGAGAGATGTTTTGATATCTAAACAGGACACCCAATTTCTTAGAGGCAAACTTAGCTATTCTTGCAATATGGGATTTCCAAGAAAGAGTGGATGTTACAGTAATACCAAGTTTGTTCATTAAGTCAAAAGGTGGCATTATAGAACCGTCAAAGGAGAGATGAGAGTTGTGAGGAGTTTTTGACAGAGACATGGGTAGAAACTTGGTGTTGGAGGCATTAAACTTAACAAGCTTTAGTGTACCCCACTGAGATATCCTTTCCAAGTCTGAGTTTATTGAGGAGGCTGTGTTAAGACAAGAAGCAGATCGGACGAGAGAAGAGGGAGCAGAATTGAAGGAGGTGGATGAATGCAGTGTTGAGTCGTTAGCATATGAATGCATTGGATTATTTGTGGAGGAAAGGAAATCGTTGAAAAAAAGTAGAAAAAGTGTAGGGGACAGGACAGAACCTTGAGAGACACCGCTGTTGATGGAGAAAAGTAGAGAGGCTGATCCATCAACAATCAGAGATAGATCGGCCAGAGAGGAAGCTAGATGTTTAGGAGCAAAGTGAGCGAGGAAAGCCCAAAGAGGGGAGCTTGGAAATGAGACCCCGATGCTACACCCTGTCAAAAGCCGTAAATTTGTCAAGGGCAACTGCACACGACTCCCCAAAATCTTTCAAGGATGATGACCAGACATTAGTAAGATAGGAAGGAATATCACCAGTGGATCTTTCCTTACGGAAGCCATACTGGTGATCAGAAAGAAAACTGATTTTCGAGGTATTTAAGGATTTGGGAGTTGAGGAGGGATTCAAAGTCTGGGTTGGATGCAATCAGAACCATAAGCCTTGCTTGTGTCCAGAGAAAAAAGCACTTTTCAGATGGTCTGAGAAGAGATTAAGGGAAGGGGTATAGGATTAGTAAGAGAGATTATATGCAAGTACAACATGGCTTAAACCTTTGAAAGTCTTTGGATTTTTTTTTCTTGAATTATAACAGAATAGGCTTGGACTAGTAAGACATTTCACGGTCAAATGAATGTAAGCATCTAGCTCCAGACCTGGAAATTTCCTTAGACAAAAAAAACTCTAATATTTGAATTGCTTGGGGTACTTGGTTGTTTCTGATAACAAAATTTATGGTTACTCAGAATTGTCTTGACACAATAAATAATTCAGAAATTTGACTTATATAAATATATAAGATATTTGTAAATATTTTACATAGAGGACAGATAAATATGTGTAAGCAAATAAGCAAATGACAATGAAGTCTTTCATAAGTGTAGCTTTGGATTCGCCCAAAGCAAGCCTCTTGCACAACTCCACCTTATTTTTTGAGGCTCAGAATGTCTCTCTTGCACTTCATGTGAGACGTAGATAGCTTCAAGGAGCTTTCAGACAATTACTGACAATGCTCGAAAGGGGCTATTGTCCATGACAGTAAATTCAGGGTGGTCAAAATACACAAGTGTGCAGGACCAGCACAAAGCACTGCACCAGAAAGCACATTGCCACAAAACACCAGATGGTGGGTACACTAATTGTTACAGCATGGTGCTAGCACAAATTTTGAAATAAATTTACAGATCTTTTATTGATTTTTCAAATTTTTTGGGGAATAACCAAGGATTATCAACCAAAATTGAAAAACATATGTTTTGAAAATTTTTTTGTCTCATACTATGGATACAGTGGTTTTACTCTATCTGGATAGTAAATAGTCTTTTATAAAGGACACAGTGAATGTGCTGAGGCTTCATTTTATAATTCTATCTCTTGAAATGCATAATTTTCTTCCCCTTTGTAATCATGTAATTTTGAAAGATTTTCACATTTTGATACATTTGAAAGTACTTAAACTTAAAGCTTGATCATTTACTAACTGTCCTTTATGTCTTGGAAAATTATTTATAGATCTCTGAATCGATGAAAAGAATTTCTTTAATGAAGGGAGCTAAACGTAAGATTTTTTTTTGTGTGTGTGTGCTTAATGTCATGACTGCATTTTCTGCATACTGATAAAACTATAAAGGGTTGTATTTCTGACTGACCAACAAGCATTATTGCATCGATTTACCGGGCAAGGAAAATGGTGGGTAACTGAAATCTTGATTTGTTCACCAGGCAAGGATGTTCATGGTAACTGAAACCTAACATTGACTGTGGAGACCCTATTCATATAATTTTTTCATAAGAACTATACAAATTTGATTTTTTTGTATTCCATCGCCATGTTTTCCCAAATGGCCTTTATATCCTCGATGATCAAGAATGCTTTCTCTGCACAAAAATTGCTGTTTCAAAAGATCATTTATAGCATCTAATTTAGTTATACCTCCATTTCATTTCCCAAAGTCAGTAACTCAGTTATCAATCGCTCTTAATAACATCTCAAATGTAAGTAAAGTTACCTTTCACTAAAAGATGTGTAAACTGATAATATGTGTCTTGTGTATGGTTTGTGAGATGGATTGCACTATGCATCAAGTATATGCAAGGCCTAAAAAGTCTTTTATCATTAGTTATCTGCACCTACTTTCCGGCCAGTCATTCAGATTTCGGCACTTTTCATGAGAATATGCTGAACTGGAGAGAGCTTCTCCTAAATCAATGAAAGTTTTACTTCCCCTGAAAAGATATGCTATCATGACAAAGTCCCTCTTCCTGTCCTTTTTCTGTATCATTCAGGTGTATTGTTATTAGTGAGGATGACTTGCTTAAGGGATCCTACATGATATATGCATATGGCAGGACAGTGTGAACGAGAGAAGTACGTACCAGCATTCTGAAACAGAAATGATCTATTTCAAAAAGAAATTTCCTGTGATTGTAGCCCCCATGAGTAAAGAAAATGAAACATTTGAAAATGTTTGGTTTTTATGGGTATACCTGTCAGAAACAATCCTTTCATTGTTTCAAATGAGGTTTTGTTACTGGAAGGTCTTACAGTGCCTTGTGGACATTACATTCCCTATCAATCCTAAAACACATAGGGTGAGCTAGAGCCACTTAACACTTAGTCAGTTCCTTTCTGGCTTTTTTTCTTTCTTTTTCATTAACTTTTCTTTATTTCTTTATTATTTACTTTTATTTATTCTTTTACTACTGTGTGACTGTTAGTTACGCGTATTTTTTCGGTGTGTTTGTTTCAGATAAGTCAGATATTGAAACAGAACTCTACCAAGTTACTTACACCCCTCCCGAACTTCCAAAGCGTCTTCTTAACAACTCCAGAGGTACCATAGTTGCTTCTTTCACATTCTTTCACAATATCCCACTTTCTACTTTTATAATTTTATTCCTTGCGAGTCTTCTGAAAGCATTAAAAGTAGGTACAGTAATTACTTTTTGGATAAGTCCAGTGCAACTTCTAATCAGAAATCTGTTTTAAGTAAATAAGAATCTTGTAGCTTGACTTTTAGTGTAATGGTATCTTGAATAAGCGAGCTTTTGGCTGTTTTCCTTTAAGGTGCAGTGCTTAGATTCTTTGGATATTGTGCAGCACACTGCTACATATAGTATTAAGAATCAGTTTGCCATAGTAATCTGAAGCAGAAGGAGTATGCCTAAGTATGAATACTTAGCCAACACATAAAATGCTTTCTGCACAACTTCCAATTAATTACCAGTTCCACAGATTACTTAAGTATTTATTGTAAAATAGACAGGCAAATCAAAGAGTGCAGATCATTAAGCCACATTATTTGAGAATTAAGCCAGTGAATTTATGAAAATTATTGACTCCACATAAGACCATAAAATTATAGGAAGAAGCATCATAATAAGACATTAGATCCTGATTTTAATAATATTTATATTGGATCCTCTTTCATTGTGTCACCATTCTAAATTTCGCTAATTTTTATCAAGATGAATTATTCACTTCTTTTCCAATACTATGGAATCATATATGACAATGATTAAGATTTTGTTGCAACTCTAAATGCTCTACCTTCTGGGAATGTGGCCAATATTTGTCTTGCAAGTTTTAATAGTTTATGAATTAGTGTTACTTGGTAGTGGAAGTCGGCGGGTGGCCAGTGGGTGGGTTGATGGATTGTGGTGGTTTAGTGTTTAAGACTCTAGTTGGGTCTCCACCATGGCAACCTCCATCAACTAATCTTCATTTTATTGTATTGGTTGTTGGGGCCCTCCACATGCTACCCGCCTGTCTGTGCTTCCCTGTAGGGAGATACTAGAGCTTGTACCATAAAAACAATGCCAGTGCTAGTAGAAGGTAAGGAGACATGGATCTGGCATTATCCCCATAAGTGTTAAATGATGGGGTGAAAGGTAAATGCCAGGCTTTACTGAATGCCTGCATTGGTGATGTTTTTATGGTGTGGGTTTAAGTCTTGGTTACTGATTGTAGGAGTTGTAGTTCCAAAATACTTACAGATATTTCTTTGACGTTGTGTGTAAACTTGACTGTGGTAAACTTAACTGTTGATGTGACTGCCTTCAGATGCTCTATGAACATTGAAATGATATCTGTTGGTTTGCATCAGAAGAGAGCATCATATTTAGATGTATTATGCACTGTGAGATATGCAAATCAAAGGTAACAGTGTTAGCTGTCTTAAGCTTTGTCTTGCTGGTGACTTCAGGTGTGGATCAACATGTGTGTAGTTTAGGCCAGACTGGAGCTGCTGGGATGCGGCTGTTACATCCCTTTAAAGCTCAGAATTATACCCATTCACCTTCTTACCATTCACCATCCACCTGCTAATTTGCTGCTGTCCTGTTGCAGACTTCATGCACAGGCCAATGGCAGAACTGTAGCAGCATAAATTAGGTAGTTAGTAGGAGAGCAGGTACTGGGTAACCATGTTAAGGTTATTTCACATCTTGCTTCATGTCTTGCCACAGTCATACATGCCTTACAACCACATAGCCATATCTGATAACTCCAGAACAGCAGGGAGTAGGCATGTGTGTAGTGGATGTTACATAGGTGGCACCCCAGCAGACAGTCGTTGGTGGCCATACAGCCAGGATTACCATGGGCAATGTCCTATACTGTAGTGCATTAGTGAGGTGGCATTCATTGCCAGTTACCTCACATAGTACATCATAGCTACACAACTCTACAGTGTCAGGTTTCCTTCACTTCATAGAATCCCAGAATAATGCATCCTTATTCACCTTTGAAGTGCACTTAGTAATTATCATAATGTGAAGGTTGTCATTTCAAACAAAGTGAATTAACAACCCAGATGTACAGTGAAAAAAGTAAGAGTCAGTGTACAGTATCATGAATATACCTAAAAACTTTAATTAGTTGTTACTAAAATGTTGCTAAGCAGGATAGTTCCTCATTAAAGAACATGACTACTTCTAATGTCCATCCCTCCCCACAGGCGACAAGATCCCGGTCAGAGATGGAAGTAAGTGTCAGAGTAAACAACATCCTCCCTCCTCTCTCCCTGTTTTCCTTACATTATCCTTACTGCATATCTGTAGTTTCCTTATATATATATATATATATATATATATATATATATATATGTGAACACTTCTTGGGTTTCAGGATCTCTCCTAATTCTTCATTAGTAGAGCAGTTTAAACTTTAGAATAGTCATAGTCTTTTGTTATAGAGCTTTTCCTCTCTCCTGCAAGTTGGATCCCCTCCCATATGTCCATCCAGTCCCATTGTTTGCAAATCATAATATACTTCTTTTTAGCCCAAGCTTTCTGGAAATGCCACATTCAACATTTCAAAGCCCATTTGTATTATGCCATGTCTGCCTGTTAAAGCATTGTATGTAATTACTGTTTGCCATGTATGTTACTTGCTGTACAATTCTGCTATTTTGTCCTTATAACCTAACATTATTGTTCATTATAGCAACCGTCCTGCTTCATCATGGTGAGGTGCATGTGCCATCATGACCATTACCATGAAGACTTCCAAAAGCAGTAAATTATTTCTCTTGCATGAAACAGAGTTTGAAGGAAAGCTTACTTGTCTGAACCATCCATTATATCAAGAAAAAAAATTTAATTTCATCTTGTATATTCTTTCACCTTCCATGATATAGGCTAGTATATTGTGCAAATTGATACTAACACAACACAGTCAAACACTGCTTAATTTCTTTTGATATGCGATATGCTATATTAATGATAATCTTGCAATGCTCTGGTAAATAAGTAGCTGGACATCCAAGTATCCCTAATAAGCCAACCATGAATTATTGAATTCTGGAATCTGATTACCCAACAATACTTTGAAGTTGATTATAACATTATAGGCAGAAATTCCCAAAACTTTGACTAATTGGAAGTATTTGATAATTCATATTTGAAAAATTATTTTTTAAGAAAACTAATAGGGAGAAGTGTAATGGTTAATTATGTTGTGCTTGAATGTTGGTAATTACTGGCAGTCTTCACACAGCACAGTACTGTAGTTATGTTTTTAGAAAATGCGGTCTTATGAGATGGCATCTTCTTAAGTTTAAGTCAATTGGAAATAAAGGTTTAAGTCACTTAGTGGATTTATGTTCACTCTCATACACTTCAACCTAAACAGTAAATTTGGAGGGATTGTGAGATTAAGGAATGTAATAATGAAATAATAAGTAGTAAGCTCCCAGAGAAAATCACACAACCAATACAGTAGTATCTAAAATTGATATAATATAAAGGATTATGCTTGGCATAGAGACGCTGTGTTATGATCCAGTTACCGTAAACAGATGGTTGGATACAACATAGATGCCTAAATAAAGTGATGAAGTTGTTGATACAAGAACAGTTAACATTGATTCATATATGGAAGTGAGTATGAGAAGAAGAATTGAGTTACATGCACAAAATAATAAGTTTAATGATAGCAAGAAGTAGACTCAGTCTGCTTGATGCATTGCATATTTTAACAAACAAAAGAAGCTACCAGCTAGTGGAAGAAAGAGAATGCTAATCAAAAAGTAATAAGTGGAAAACAGAACCATAGAGTGAATATTGAATGATGTAAAAACTAAGTGGTATGTAGTGATCAAACAGGTCAAGTGTTGTTAAGTAGAAATAAGAACCATAAAGTGAATAACAAGTTATATGAAAACTAAGTGTTATGTGTGATCAAGCAAGTTAAGTGTCAAATGAAAAATGAATGCAGTAGAGTCTGTAGAAAGTAACATACAAATGCAGCTTTCATGTTTCATACAAGAAAGTGAGTATGAGAATAAGAAACAAGTTACAGAGACAGAAAAGGAGGTGAGATGATAACAGGAAGTAGACTAAGTCTGTATGATGCATAACAACAAAAGAGGTTATCTGTGCGTAGAATAAAAGCCCTGTTACTAATGAACTATAAATGGAAATAAGAACCACAGTATGTATTGGTTTTTATGAAACAATCTTGTTACATAATTATGTAAGTGAATTATTAAGTGAATAACACTGTAACAACTTTTTACTTTTCTTTTGTTCCTGGGTAATTAATGTTATTTTCTAATTGATTATGTCTAAAAAGTATAGAAAATGGCTATTATTCCCTTTAAACTTTGCTTTTGTGATTAGAGCAGTGATATTTTGAAATTTACCCATATTTCAGAACATTCCTGTTAGATTCAGAGCTGAATAGTTGATATAGAACTTTCTAGAAGTTTCCAGTAATATAAATGATAATATAAATATAAGGGCCTTAAGGCAACCAGTTCAGTTTAGATCTATTTGCATAAGTGGATACATATACATACATTTTTCTGAGATGACTTCTAGAGGCTGCAAGCATCCGGCAGATGCATTTTGCTATGTCTGCTGCCAATTTATCGAAATGAGCAAAAAATTACTCCATGGCAGCATCTGCTAAGATGTGCAAGGCCTACAAGGCATATTTTGGCATGCCTGTCAGGGAACAAGACAAATTCTGGGCACCTCATTTCACCTGCGAGCACTGCAAAAAAACTCTGGAAGGTAAGATAGACAATTGTTGCTCATTTGGGTGGTGGAATTTCATGTTTTAACATTTTTTTAGAATTTTTAGAATTAAGAAAAAAATTGATATTTTTTTTTATTTTCAATGTTATTGAAAAAATTATATATGGTATATGTTGAGAGAAACTCTAGCACATTAGTCATGGGTGAAATAAATTCATAAACAAATAAATAATTTTTTTCATAATTACAGTTCTACATTGTTCTTTTACAGGATGGTACAGAGGGAAAAAGAAAGCCATGAAGTTCATTTTCCCAAAAATTTGGCAGAAACCCACTGACCACTCAAGCAATTGTTACTTCTGCATGGTGGACCCTTCCAAATGTCAGACTGGCAAGAATGCACCTGCTATCATGTATCTGGACCTTCCATCATCCATTGTCCTGGTGCCACACGGCCCTGAGCTCCCTGTACCCACTCCTCTGGAGAGAGAGCAGATGTTGTCAGAACAGAGCAGAAAGTCAGAGGGGGAGGAAGATGTAGATTCATATTACAATTTCAAAGTTGCAGCTGAGGAGAGAAACCCATACTACTCCAGTCAAAAAGACCTCAACGACTTGATCAGAGATCTTGGTCTCACAAAGTCCAGTGCCGAGCTTTTGACATTTAGGCTCAAGCAGTGGAACTTGTTGGATGAAAATGTGCAAATCGCAGATCAGAGGAAGTGTCACCTAGGTTTATCCAGCTTCTTCACCCATCAAGATGGGCTCTTCTTCTGCCACAATGTGACCAGTCAGTTTGAGGCAATCAGAATCATCTGTAACCCAAACGAGTGGCACCTTTTTATCGATAGCTCATCCAGGAGCCTCAAAGCCGTGCTGCTCCATAACGGGAACAAGTATCTGTCTCTTCCCTTGACTTACTCGGTGCACCTCAAAGAAGAATACAGCAGTGCCAAGACCTTGTTAGATGTCTTGAAGTATGATGAGTATAGTTGGGAGGTCATCGGAGACTTCAAAATGTGGCATTCCTGATGGGTCTCCACGGCGGTTTTACCAGGTTCCCTGCTGTCTTTGCCTTTGGGTCAATAAGGACACCTTGATGGACCAATTCTCTGTGGGGATGAATATCATCAAGAGGAAGCCACTGGTGGGCCCCTGGAAGGTGTTGATGCCACCACTGCACGAGAAATTAGACCTTACGAAACAATTTTTCACAGCTCTAGATAAGGAGTCTGCAGCCTTCAAGTACCTTTTTTTTTTTCTTCTTTATGTTGAAGGCTCCAGTCATGGACAAAAGTCCAAATCAAGGCCAGGCCCTATCTGAAATATAGAGAGAATTAAGAAAGGGGGAAAACAGACAGGGAAAGTATTTGCCTATTTTTGAGAAAGTGAAAAACATATCTTTTGAAATGAGCCAGGTCATAGTTATTGGGAAAGACATGAGAGGGAAGAAAGTTCCAAACCTTCAACGTGTAGGGAAAGAAGCAGTTCTCAAAACGGCACACCCTTGAGTTGCCAATGGCCACACAATAATCATGTGATGCAGCAGCTTGCCGAGTATTTCGTGGTCTAACTAGTGGTGGGGGCACACAAGCAGCCAACTCTCAGGAGCAAAAGCCAAAGTAATACCTATAGAAAAGGGAAAGTGAACCAACATTGCAGCATAGAGCAAGAGGGTCAAGTT
>JAYMFT010000041.1:119262-133509 GCA_038088735.1 Panulirus argus | reverse complement strand
TGTGTGTGTGTGTGTGTGTGTGTCTGTCTGTCTGTCTGTCTGTGTATGTGTGTGTGTGTGTGTGTGTGTGTGTGTGTGTATGTGTGTGTGTATGTAATTAACTGTTTGTAATTGCCCAATTGTACTGTGTGGGGAGGGAGTTCGACACTTGTGGGGCCCCATCTCTGAAGCATCTCTGCTGTCATACAAATTCTTGAAATTCTGGGTGCTATCTACATTAATCATGTCTTCATTCATTTCTTTCTGTTCATCCAAAATTCTTTAACTTTAAAAGTATGTCTTCACATCTTTCTTAAGTTTCTTGCTTACTTTCACTTTCATACTATATCCTCTGATTTTTTTTTATCTCTACATTCTTTTGAAGAACTTTTCATAGTATTTGTTTACATCCCTTGAAGAACTGTTCGCTGTCTTTGTCATCAGTCTGTTTTAAAAACTTAAGGGTTTTCATCATATCATTCTTCATTCTTCTCTCTTCCAAAATGGACAGATCTACAAGCCTTTTCTTGGAAATCAGCCCTCTTAATTCTGGTATCATTTTTATTGCTTGAAAAGCATATTCTAGTTTTGGCCTTATGTATGATATGAACAGGTTGCTGAATATATCCCTATTCATGAAATTGAATATAATCTTAATATCTGCAAGCAGACAGTTGGCCTCCTTAACTATTCTCTTAAGGTGAGACTTTGATGTTGGCTCCTAAGTCCTTCTCACACAAGCATTCTTGCAGCTTATATCCTGCTAGATGGTATTCATAGTGAGGACTTCTTTTGCTGTGACCCATCTTCATTACATTACATTCACTTGGATTGAACTTTATCAAACATATATCAGTTCAACTTTGGAGACTGTCAAGGTTCCCTTGTAAGTTTATACAATCCTCCATGCTTTTCACTTCCCTTATGACCTTTGTATTATTTGCAAAAATAATCAGGTAGGAGTCCATACCATCTGTCAAGTCAGTCACACAGGTGAAGAAAAGTAATGGTCTCAAAACACGTGTATGAGGCACCACTGGTCACCTCAACCCTTATTGGGAAGGCTTCATTGACATGTATCTTTTGTTTCATTCTGCACAGATAATCCAACTATTAAAAGAGTTAACTCTTTATTCTTACCTGGTGAGTCAGTTTCTTGATCAACCTCCCATACATTCCTTTGTCAAATGCTTTCTGGCAGTCCATATACAAACAGTCCACCCAGCCTTCCCTTTTGTCTGACACATGAGCTCACTCTCTCCTAGAAATCTAAGATGTTTGTTGAACATGACCTCCTTTCCTTAAGATCATGCTCTCTCCCTTACCAGTATTTTTTCTCTGTAGAAAGTCAACAATGTGCTTTTACAGAACACACTTGTCAGTGAGACCAGCCTTAAGGTCAGTGTCTGTTCTTGGTTTCCTTTCTTATAGATAGATATGACTTTTGCCTACTGTTCCACTCCCTTGGCATTTTACCTCTCTTCAGTGACATCTTAAGCAGTATTTCAAGAGGTTTGTCTAGTGTTAGTGCATGCATCTTCAGCACATATGGTGAAATTTCATTGGACCTATTAGTTTTGTAAGTGGGTTAAGCCCTTATATTATTTGGTAATGTCTTCTCAGTGTTTTGTAAAACTTTCTTTCCACCCCAACTTACTGAAAATGGGACTATGGTGTTTTCCACTGTGAAGGCACTTTTGAACTTGTTATTCAGTTCCTTGCTTATTTTTACATCATCCCTTACAATTACTCCCTCTGAATCCCTTGGCCTGATTAGCTGCTCCTTTATTGATAATTTATTCCTGATAGATGAATGGAAGAGTTTTTGATTTTCTTCTGTCTTGTCTACAATATTCTTTTCAAAGTGTCATTGCTCCTCCTTTCTTATCCTGCTATATTAGTTCCTTTGCTCTCTTATACTTAACAATAGCTGCCCAGCTGCAATGTCGCCTACATCTTTTCTACAGCACATCTCGAAGTTCTTTTGCTTTTTGATGTCTTTCATTAACCAACCTTCCCTTTATCTTAACATTTTCTCCTTATTTAAGGCTAGAGGTACCCATGTTTCTGCTCTTACATTGTAAATTTCACAGAACCTCTCACCACAATGCCTTGGTTTTTGACAACTGAACTCAATTTCCCAGTTTGTTACCATAGGAATTGTTAAGGTCTATTTTGTTTCTACATTATATCTCCTCTTGAAGTCTCGTCTTACCTCTTCTTTTTACTTCCTCATTTATGATATAGTCAAGCTTGAGCATTACATGATCACTCTTTTTAATTGGTGTATCACACATAGTATTCTCAATATCCATGCTAGTGTGATGGTGTTATGTCTCTTTCATCCTTGTGTGTTCACTAACATATTAATGTAAGGAAATTTTCCTATCACCATGAAAATCAACATTTCTCTAGTCTATCTACATATAATTGAAATACCCTATTATCAGTTCTCCACCATCTTTGAGAAGTGCATGTTTTATTGGTACCTGTACCAACCTGGTTGTACCTGTATTGTTATCATCGTATATTTTTTCTGGATCATTTGATTTCTTTAGGGATTCTATAAGATCAGTATAATTATCCATTTCTTTCCTACAGTTACTTTTCTGACTATGTGTTGTCTGAATAGGCCATCCACCACTATTTCCCAAAAGTTGTGGCTATCTTATATCTAGGAGGTAAACCTACCCCTCCTTTGACTTCTCTCTTCCTCTTTACTGTTGTGTAAACCTCTGGGCTGAACAGGTGAAATCTTAACACTTTTGTTAAGTTTTATTACTTGAACTCCAACAATATCAGGTAAATTTTCTCTAACATGATCCCCAAATTTCAGCTCCTTGCCATTTACTATTAATCCATCTACATTTGTGTTCATTACTTTCACTCTGACATTTCCATCACCTAACATTAATGAGCTGTCTCTGGAGCTGAACGGTTTGTTCCATCCTCTTGCCTTATTTGATATCTCTTGCATTTTGCCATCTAACAGTATTGTTTGCTTTTCTCCCTTTCTGCCCTTGGTTCATTATGTTTGATGAATACCCCACTGACTCCTACCTTTTTTTTAAGTTTCAAGTCCTACCTCAGTACCTCCTGGCTAAAATGACTTCAGAGCAAACATCCCCATGTTTGGATGCTTTCTACTCTCTTGATTATAGCCACCAATTTTTGCTTTTTACTTTATCACTGGAACTGTATCTGGCAGTTTTACAGCTTCCAGTGATCTTTTAATAAGCATTCCTTCTTTTTTCTTCTTTTCACTCTGTTTGGTGTATAATCTTAAACCAGTCCAAAAATAGTTAAAGATTTCATCAGTCAACCTCCTGGCTTAGTTATCTCTAAATGTGATGCCAGTTACTTAATGGGAAAGTCATATACTGGTGTTTCCTCAACCTCTGTTTTTCTGTCTTTCTCTGTCATCCCTTTTTTGCTAAAAGTACTGACCCTGTATGCTCTACATTTTTCTAAACTTAACATGTATTAGACCATAAATTTCCCTGATTACTCTGACTTACAGGGCATATTATTTTATATATAACTTTTCCTAATCCCCTGGGCTTTCCTGTCCCATTGCATCAGTCCTCATGTTCAGAGTCCATGTATGATTAATATTTATGTGTTACGGGGAGAGAGTTTTGCACTCACATTGCCTTGTCTCCTGTGCTTATGTACCATGTCTTTACTCCTATGTGTGTAAACTACACACACACACGTCCTATCCTAAGCCAGGTACCCAATTATCGACCAGCCATGAGGGAGGATGAACACCTGGGATTGTTGTGGGCCTCTTATCATGCCCAGGATTCAAAACTATGCTGACCTGACTTGACCTGAGGTGGGCTTGTAATGACTCGTGGTCAGTAGCACTGATCACTACGCCACAGAGGCCTGTGTGTGTGTGTGTGTGTGTGTGTGTGTGATAACCTATTCATATTGTATAGGGAGGGAGTTTCACACTTGTGGGACTTCATTGCTTGAACATGCACTCCTGTATTACAACTTCTTGAATTTATGTATGCTGTCTACATTAACCATATCCTCAGTCATCTTCTTCTCTTGATCAACCATAATCATACTATAAAGATATTTCTTCATATCTTTTTTCAACAAGTTTCTTGTTAATTTCATGTTATATCCTCTGGTTGCTTTATCTTTACATCTCTTGGAGAACTGTGCCATGTGTATATTCCCCCCCACTGCACATCTGGAAACTCCTCTGCTTTTCTTCCTTTTATGTGTGTGTCTATTTTTCTCTCTGTAATTACCAATTTTGTAATTATCAATATTTGTACTATATGGGGAGGGAGTTTTACACTTGTGGGGCCCCATCTCTTGAACATTCTTTATCATTCAACTTTTTAAGCTTCTGTCTGTATTTAACATGTTTTCATCATTTATTTCATTCATCCAGCACTCTTATGCTATGAAAATACTTCCTCACAACTTTTTTTAACAAGTTTTTTATTTATTTTCATGTTATGTCCTCTGATTGTTCTGTCCTTACATCTCTCATAGAACTGCTCACTGTTTGTATCATCAGTCTGCTTTAAAAACTTGAAATTTGCAATCAGTTTACCCCTCGCTCATCTCTTTTCTAAGTTTGGTAATTTTGAATCCTTTAGCCTGTAACTCAGCTTTCTTAATTCTGGTACCATCTTTGTTGCTGTCCTCTGGATCTCTCTTTTAGCTTTTTGTGCTTATTTAGATGTGGTGACTTAAACTTGAGAAGCTTATTCCAGTTATGCTCAATTTGAAGTGGTTTTTAAATAATTCCTCATCCATGAACTTGAATGTCATTCTAATATTTGCTAGCACACAGTTGGTTCTCCTTAACTATTCTCTTAAGATGGGACTTTTGCGACAGGTGAGGAAAAGCATCAACTCCAAAATCTTTCTCACCCACAACTTCCTGTGATTTGTTTGCTGCTAGATGATAATCACACTGAGGCCTTCTTTCACAGTGACCCAGCCTCGCTACTTTTCATTTACTTAGGTTGAATTTCCTCATCCATATTTCAAACCAACTTTGGATTTTATCGAAGTCTCTATGTAAAGTGCTGCATTCTTGCATGATTTTCATTTCCTTCATGACCTTTTCTTCATTCACAATCATTCCTTCTGTTATTTACAAGTCATCACATATATCAAGAAGAGTAATGGTCCTAGAATTGAACCCTGTGGCACTCCAATGGGGACCTTGACTCATTTTGAGAGGACTCCTCTGATATGTGTCCTCTGTTCTCTTCCACTTAGAGAAGTCTTCCATCCATTGAAGGAGTTTTCCCTTTAAGTCCTCATGGTAATACAGCTTCTTAAGTTTTGGATTTTCTCTTGTTATGTCCATGATATTCATTTCAGATTTTCTTTGCTCCACCTTTCTTATCCTGCAATACTCACTTACACCTACCAGAAGTTTGTTGACTGGAGTGTCATGTATATCTTCACCAAAGCACATCTCAAACACCCTTGCTTTATGAGATCTTTTATTAAACCAATCTTCATTTTTTCTTACCATTCCCTCAGTATTTGAGGCTTGAGGTACTCATGTTCTTATTACATTTTAAATATTACAGAACCACACTATAATTCTTTGGCTCTTGGTTTCTGGACTCCATTTCCCAATTCATATTACTAAAAAATCTTTCAGGACTAGTTAGATTCCATGATTACATCTCTTTAGGTCTTGTCTCACCTCTACTTTTTAACTTTTTGATTTACCACATAACTGTATCACATATATTATTCTCAATATCCATGTTAGTATGTGTGAAGATAAGGTCCTGTGATAATGGTGTATCGATCCTTCTTACCTTTGTGTGCTCTCTAACATATTGGTATAGGAAATTCTGCTGTATACTCTCTATAGTCTTATAACTCCCTGTCACCATGAGAATTTAAAGTCCTCTAGTTTGTCTCTTTATAACTGAAATCCCCCATTATTAGTATGTTACCACCTCTGAGAAGTGCATGTTTTACTGTTTCCTGTACCATCCTGATTGTATCTTCTTGATAACATTATATATCTGTTCTGGATTTTTTCAGTTCTTTGGAGGATTAAATGATATCAACACCAATATTCATTTCTTTCCTTCAGCTACTCTTCCCATTTTGTACTGGCTGAATGGGCAATCTTCCTCTGTTTCCTGAAACATATTGCTATTTTTTATTAAGAGGGCCAAACCTCCATCTCTCTTTCCTTCTCTTTCCCTTCTTACTATCTTGTACCCCTGTAGGCAGAACAAGTGAGAACTAACCTCCTTAATAAGCTTTTTTCCATAACTCCAACAATATTGGATGTATTTTCCCTGTTATGATCCCCAAATTCCAGCTCTTTTCCATTTACTACTATTCTATCAACATTTGTTTACATTACTTTCACTCAGAAATTTTCTTTACCTAACATTCCTGAGCTATCTGCAGAGCTTGCAAGGTTGTTCCATCCTCTTGCTTCCTTTGGCATCTCCAGTTTTTTTGCCATCTGACTATTCTGTGATTTTCCCTCTCTTCCCTTGGTCTTATCATGTTTAATGAATACCCCACTGAATTCCTCGTTGTTTTTAAGTGTTTTGCCAGCCTAAGTACTTCCTAGCTTGGTGACTCAAATGCAGCATCACCATAATTGGACTTCCTCATATATTTTTATTATAATTATTAGTTCTTTTCTTATGACTAAAATTGTGTCTGGTGATTTCACAGCCCCTGGCAATCTTTTTCTGGTATTCTTTAAATGAGCATTTCTTCTCACTTTCCACTTTCCTCTCTAAGTGGTATCTTCATTCAGTCCAAAAATAGTTAAAGATTTTCATCTGCGAACTTCATATTTTATAGGGCTTTCTAACTCTGGTGACACCCAATTTAAGGCTGTCCAATAGTTTGTTTCATCAACGTTTTTGTTTCTGGCTTTCTCAAATCACCCCTTTTGCTCTCCACTTTTCTAAATCTATCATCTGCTAGACCATAGATTTTCTATATTGCTCTGTCTTAATGAATGCATAATATTCAGTCTACAGCTTTGCCAAATTACCTGGGCCCCTCTGTTACAATTTCCCCAGTCCTGTCCCACTGCATCAGTCATCATGTTCAGTCTGCTGAGCAGCCCCAGAAACTGCCCCTTCTCCCCCTCTCAGCCCTCCATTTTCAGCCATTTCTGTACCTTGTGTTTAGGACAGTTTCTCCTGCTCAAAATTCTCTAGGACATCTAAAATAGTCCCTCTGACCTTTCTAGTTCTTTTTAATCATTTTACTTTCTTCCCTTTGGTTATGTACCCTCTGATCTCCATCACTTGATGCAGATCTGTGATCATGCTCTTTCACTCTATTTTCTGATTCCTTTAGTTTACTCTTATCTCATGACACTCTTCATGATTCTTAAATTGATTTCTGTTTCTTAAATTCCTCCTGTAGTTGTATTAACTTCCTTT
Organism: Panulirus argus; assembly: GCA_038088735.1. Classification (NCBI taxonomy): domain Eukaryota; kingdom Metazoa; phylum Arthropoda; class Malacostraca; order Decapoda; family Palinuridae; genus Panulirus; species Panulirus argus. Next base: position 126,106 of record JAYMFT010000041.1, on the reverse strand, counting down.
TCTTAAACAATCTTCCATACCATTCCAAGATTTTGTTTTTGGTGGTTCCTCTTCTGTCTGTGCTTTTACCTCATCCTAGTGGATCTTGTTATAATTGACTGATCTTCAAATATTCCCTCATTTGAGTCCATATTGTGTCTCAGACTGTAATCCAGTTTGAAACAAAAACCTTTAGTACTTGGCTTTCTTTATGTTTGTTGACTAGTTTGTCTTAGTTTTCCTGTCCAGTTTCTCTGCCTTCTGTAAGGCCTCTATTTTTTCTTGGGTCAGGCAGTGCTAAAGGACTTAAATGTGTGTATGAGTGTGTGTGTGTGTTTGTGTATGTATGTGGGCACGTACGTTTATGTGTGTTTATGGCTGTGTGTCTGCAACATTTTCACGCTTCAGTAGACAATTGCAATTGAAAGCACTGGAATGTTGGCTCATATGCTTTTATGACCTTTAGTTGTTATTTCTTTATCCCTCATTTTAGGAGAAATGTTCATTGAAATCTTCAAATGTAATACTTCCCATCCTATCAGAGGGTGCAATAAGCCTGCTGATATTTTTCTGTGCACAGATTAACACTGTCACTCCTATACAATACTGGCATTTTTTTACCACTTCTTTACCTGTAATTCTGTTTAATACTAACTTTTAGCCTTCTATTAATTTTTTATTGCATCACTAATTTTTTTTCCATTACGGCAGCAACTAATATATTCCATACATCCCTTTTAAAGTTAGCATTTTAAAAGCATATATTATTGGCATTTCTTATGTTTATCTTTAAGATACGGTTTACTTTTCATTCATACTATTCTCAGAGCTTTCATCTGTCACAATTAGATGTTTTAAATGCCTGCAGGTTTCAGATTTTCATTTTGTTTTCCATTTCATGTATTACTCCTATTTCTTCCCAAAGAAAATTACTCTTGTAATTCCACATTTTCTTTCACTGCTGTTATTAACCTCACCATCACAAACTTCTAGCACTTCTTTACTATGTAACTTTTTCACTAACCATGTCCTGAGGAGTTTCACTGCCCAACACTCACCAGCCAGTCTATCTGTGTCTGTGACAGTCACACACGGGTCCCACGCGCGCTCCTCACGGGCTGACTGCTCACGCTGTCTTCTTGTTACTTGCAGGCTGACAGAGGACAACACGTACAGCTATCACCTCAGCTACGAGGTCAAGAAACTCATGTACGCACCCTCCCCTCACGTTTCCATGTAGCGCGCCCTCCTGTTGTAGCTTGAATTATATCCCAGCACTGTCACCCTCGTGGTTTGTAGCACTCCTACCCTGGCTTGGCCTCTGTGATGCCACGGCCCTGGTACTACAAGATAGCCAGGTGCTTAGTAGGTGCCAAACCGGGCGTCTGGGGGCCTGCACTGTGGCACAGGGAGTCATACTCCTCATCAGCCATAGAACCTGATGACTCCTAGTTCATAGCCTTATTATGTTGTGCTATTTCCTGTGATATGATGCCCCAGATACAAGTACAGTAATGTATGTAGCCAGCAGGATAGCAAGAATAGATCAGTACTGTGTAAATCCATATTTTGCTTTGTGATGTAGAAGAACCCCTGCCCTAATGAATCATGAAATGGTGAAATCATTCCTGGGCAGTATGGCTGTACCTCCTGGGCATCTGCCTGTCGTACTTTGCCTGAACCCCTTCCTGCCTGCACCTACCTGCATGAAAACATTTTTGCACACAGCTGTCATCATCATCACACTTTTATTCACAAACTTGATAATTGCACAACATTTATCAAACCAGATTCTTATTGTTAGTGGCCATGATGCCCTTTCGGTGACCTTACCTGAACATTTGACCTTATTTTTTCAAGCACAAACTTTCTCTTACTTCACTTTGGTCACTAAAGTCTGGTATTCTTAATTGTCTAAGTAACAGCCTCACTTTGTGGTTTGAATTCTTAGTACTTTAAATCAAGAATCCAGCTTAGGGTATTACACTGTATTAGTAATTCCTTCCCAAAATATTTCAGAAGTTGCTCAGTTGTAATAAGAGAATCTTTGTAGTCAGTAAAGATGTACATTTCAAATTCATTGTCATGCCACACTGCAGAGGTATTTTGAGGTAATGTTGAAATTTTACTGAATATAGTATATGTTTGTATATATTTGTGTATGTTTGTATGTATGTATGTATGCATTTGTTCACATAACTGTGTACATTACTTTTTTTTTTTGTGTGTGTGTGTAAGATTGCCTGTTTGTACAGTATGAGAAGAAATTTGTACACTTATGGGGCTCTGTGTCTTGAACATGTGTGTGTATGTATAATTAGATATTTATAATCATTACTTTTTATGGTATAGGTTTGTATGTATGTATAATTACATATTCTTATATGTGTGTCTATCTGTCTGTGTGTGTGTATGTATGTGTGATTATCAGTTTGTTATATATTCATTTTTCCAGTATAGGGAGGGAGATATACAATTACAGAGCCTCATTTCATACTTTTATGTGTGTAATTACGAGCTTATGCAGTATAAGGAGGGATTTCTTCACTCATGGTGCTCCATCTTTACGACTTTTTTAGATAACATATATCTTAAGCCTTTTGTGCACTGCATTTGTGTGTGTGTATGTATGTATGAGTTCATGTGTGTATGTATATGTTTGTGTATGTGCACTTCTGTATATATGTATATTTATAGATATACATATGAGGCTGTATCACCATTGGTTGGAAAGGAATACAGTCTTGTTAAGGACCTTTTCGTTCTACGGGAGTCTAACACTTCCTGTGTGGATTGCAGCCTTGAATCTACAGAAGCTCCATAAAAGGATCCTTGGGTTGTATAATGATGTATGTCTTTGAGGTATCATGGCCAAAACATTCAGGAAGTTGAAAGGTATACATGAGAAAGAATTAATGGACTCAATTGAAATATAGGCAGAAATATGCTGTGAACTGGCTGCACTCGGGCATGTAAAGCAGTCAGTTGAAACCACAGAATAGGCTGTGGGGCATGGTTGTAGATAGTAGGCTCTGGTTAAGTCCATTATATATGATAGCTAGAGAATATTATTATTGTTATTATTATAATTAACCCAGGGGCCCCTTTCTAAGAAAGAGTCCTAGTGTAACACAGGATCTCTTTCTGAAGGCTCCTGCAGCCCAAGGCTGTGCTACTTCCAGTAGCAGGGAAATGTGGATCATTCTCCAACATCAGTGATACTACAAAATAGCTCACAGACAATGACAACGACCTAGGATTACAATCCATAAGAATTAAACTTTGCAGTGACTACGACTCAGTCAACATCTACATACCTTCCCCTTCACATGCCCCTCCAGATATACTTCCCAGCTGCAAAACCTGACCAGCACTTAATGCTTTTTTATGAAGATTTCAGTGTCTACCTTCTAACATGGCTCAGCACTCACATCCAAGATCCCTAAGGTGAACTACTTACAAACTAACTGCAGCACTCATTATCCTTAACCTTTGCAACATATCACCCACACTCCCAACCCACCTCTTGTAGCAACCAAACTTGCCAGACATCACCTGCTCACCAGCATTTTACAAAACCTACCTTCTGACCACTTACCCATCCTGATAACACTCCACCTGACTCACCCGGTTCACACAACCATTTAAAAGAATCACAGAAACAACAGGTAAGTAGACTTAGCAGCCCTTATAAAGTAAGTTGCAAAAACTTTAGAGAAGGAGACTGGGCAGGCTCATAAAGTCCATGGCAACAAAGTTTAAAAACTTCATTATAGGTGATTACATCGTTAGACATTCAATCTCACTCTTCATCATCTGTAACCAATCCAGCAAAAAGCGCATACCACAAGGGCATAGAAAGAAATACAATCCAAACTTCTCCCCACAAGTTGCATGCCCAAGAAAGCAAAAAAAAACTTTTCACTGTCAACCAAAATTAGTAAAAACATCCAAACTCTAAATAACATCATCATTAACCAAATCACTGAAAGACATACTAAAGACTGACAATCCTTGGTCAATACAATGAACCACAAGATCCACCATAACCAACTGTGGTCACATTAAAGAAGATCTGCACTTACTGTACCAAATCAGCCCCTACTCTTGAATCACCCAGTCTAGTGAATCTCTTCTCTCAAAGAACAAACAAATGTACTGGTGAGACAATACTCAAAAATCAGCCACAAACCAACTCCACACCTAAACAAGAAAGTCATGTAAAACCTACACAAAATCCGTTCAGAAACAACTGCTTACCCACCCTTCACTTCCGCTGCTGCAAGAAATGTATTTAAACCTCTTAAAGAACACTCTTGATACAGACCTTAACAACCTATCGAATGTTTACATAAATCATTTAGGCCCATCTAAAGTCTAAACACTTGTAGATATTTCAGCCACTCCTGGCTACACATCAAAATCCTTAACATTTGGAAATTTGCTGGCACAGTACCAGATCTAAAACCCTCCAGACCGCCCAACTAACTCCTCTTCCTCTTCCTCCTACCACCCTCTATCAATTCTATCATCTGTATCCAAACTGTGTGAAAAACTAATCCACATCAAAATCAAATGAAACATCCCACTCTCTCCCACACAACATGGCTTCAGACCCAACCACTTCACCACCATCTACACACTGACCTCACGCAACATATCCTAGATATCTTCAACCAACCACAACCCCCCTCCTGCACAGTGCTAGTGGCAATAGACATCAGTTAAGAATTTCACCCTATCCCTTGACACGTCATCTTGGAGAAGGTACTTGATACCACTCTCAGCAAACATTACAAAATGTGGTTATCTGACTTCATAGCCAGCCACCTTTTGGGACAGAGTCACCCACAATGAAGTACTCCAAGGTGTAGTTCTTTCTCCAACTCTCTTCAGTATCTTATTACACAACCTCCTGTTACCTATAGCAAACCATATGAAGGTCCTTTCATAAGCAGACATCTTAACAGGATCTCCCAGTACACTAAAATTGTGCAAAAGTTGTCAACAATGTATTCATTTTCCAAGAGTGCTGAATGACGTTCACATAGACAAGTTAATATTAACACTGTTTTATAAGGCAGTAATTGCATCAATTTTATGCTTCTCAGTTCCAATCTGGTATGGAACTTTAACATGTAAAGATAAAAATAAATTGAAGAAAATTGTAAAGACCGCTGATAAACTCCAAGCTAGAACTGAATATTTAGAAAAGTTATACAATACAATTGTAATAAAACAAGTAAGAAAAATTATGAATGATGTTCAGCACCCACTGCACTGCCAGTATGAATTTCTGAGATTGGGCAAAAGGCTAGCACTCCCGATGATGCACACAAGTAGATTTAAGTATTCTTTTATACCAATGAGTATAAAACTTTATAATTCTTTAACCTTCCGCTGACCTCTCTCTTTTTTACAGTATATGCATTTTTTATTTCATTCTCCCTTTGTAATTATACGGAAGAGCTCTATGCCAAGAAGATTTTCATGTTGTATGTATATTCAATGTGACAGTAAAGTTACTTACTTACTTACTTACTTACTTACTTACTAACTTTATCACAACACCCAGATACCACAATAGCAACAAAAAACATGCTGCACAACATTACACAAGTGGAATGATGGCTTACACAGAACAGAATTTATGCATCTCCACAGAAGTCTTCAGTCACTCTCAAAACCCCACACAAACACAAATGCAGCTCACACCCTCCAGTAACCTTGAATGGACAATCACTCCCACTGAACAAAATGCCAGACATTGTAGGCATCACAAGAAACCCTTCACATTTACTAATCATGCCAATACCATCACTATATAAATAACAAACAAACTAAATGCTCTCAGAATACTGAACAGCACTAGATTTGGACAAGAACAAATATCTCTAAACATACAATACAAACAATCCTTCTGCTTCACTTTAAACTGCACTTCACTTGTCTGGTCTTCTAATCCTCTCCAGAGCATATTGAGCAAAGCAAAAACCACACACAATAGTACAGTTTGAACACCTACTGGCTGCCTACAACCATGGACACTTAACCCACCTAGAAAATGAAAAAAAGGTCCTACCAATATGTCTCACTTCAACACGTTTGGCACTCAGCTCTGTGCAACAACACTAGACCCTTCCCTACCCAAACTACTCCGTAGCTAACCATGAACGTCAAAGCAGAAATTAAAAGCTTACCCCTGCCTCTCACTTAAGCATCCTCTACTCACAGGTCTCACAGCTACCAACAAGCATAACACTAAAAAAATACTTACACACCAAAGTATCCTGACAAGCAGTAAGCAAATGCCTCCTTATCTTTTTATATGTGCATCACTATCATTGTGCTTCTTTTCCTACCCTGAGGGTTACAACTCGTCTTAAGCATTCTTTATCTCATCCAGAGGAAGGACCGAGCTCCTTGTGTGAACGACCAGCTGCAGAGATCAACTTTCTCAAAAGTGTGGTGAATGTGGATTTTTTCTTCACAGTGAAGTGAAGGTTCTGCATATATACATACGTATACATACACATACATATATACACATATACATATTCATACTTGCTTCCCTTCATCAATTCCCGGCACCACCATGCCCCACAGGAAAGAGATTCATTACACCCTGCATCAGCGATATAGTGCCTGGAGATATATATATATATATATATACATACAGAGAAGGGGGCCAAGTGAGGATTTTTCCTCTAAGGCTCAATCCTCTGTTCTTACGCTACCTCGATAATGTGGGAAACGGCGAATATTTATGAAAAAAAGAAAAAAAAAAAATATATATATATATATATATATATATATATATATATATATATATATTTTTTTTTTTTTTTTTTTTTTTTTTTTTTTT
>JAYMFT010000041.1:109111-119162 GCA_038088735.1 Panulirus argus | reverse complement strand
AAAGACCAGAAAGACCTATCCATGGATGATGAGGACAGGTTATCGCACTTCCTTTGAATAAAGGAATGCTTCGCCTCGCGAATAACTCGCAAAATACTGCAAAATGCATGAAATATCTCATACCTAATTTCCATTTTCAAAGACAGTTGTGAAGGTTTGAAACTTTTAAGTGAAAAGACTTAAACAGCAGAGGCATTGCAGTATGCAATGATGTAAATGGCTTACATCGCTATCAAAGACAATGTTAACACAAGATCTGGGTTCAGCTGCTGGTCATGTCAGGCAGCGGAGATGCAAACGTTCCAGTCAGAGAGTGACATGCCAAGGTGTCGAACCGAATGATCATCACTTGCTGGGAACACAGTCCCGCCAAATGCTGTAATCAGTATCTCCTGAGGAAAACCATTAAACGGTTGAAATGTTAAGGTATGTCTCAGCTCTAACCCATTTGTTTCCATACCATCCTGTTATCTCATTATGTATATGCAAATATTCCAAAATCTGAAAAAATTCAAAATCTGAAACACTTCTGGTCCCAGGCATTTCGGATAAGGGATACTCAGCCTCTGTTATACAGAAAGTTGAAAATCTACAGAACTTAGAAAAGGAAAAGTTGATGCATACCCTGAGGGACATGTTGGTTTTGACATAATCTTATGCAGTGTCAACGAGCAGCATAAAATGTTGTAAAATTCTTATTCTGCTACATTTAGAACAATTGACAAAGCTGTATCAGTTGACCTTGGTAAGCTGTGTACAAGTATTTAAAGCAACATTGCTGTAAATGTTGGTTTGTGTGGTTCGAATGTTTTGAAGAATGGCATTTGGGCGCTTGAAAGGGCATTGGAGTCAGTCATTAATACTGCAAAATGCATGAAATATCTCATACCTAATTTCCATTTTCAAAGACAGGTGTGAAGGTTTGAAACTTTTAAGTGAAAAGACACAAACAGCAGAGGCATTGCAGTATGCAATGAATATGAACAGTAAAATGATGGTGGACTGGAAGACCTACCAAGTTGAGGCAAATGTGGGGTCTCAGATGATGAATAAAGAGATTGCCACCATTGTTATGAACCCCACTGAAGAAATTCATGATAGGAATAGTAACAGTGAAGAACCATTGGATATGATATCCAAGAGAAACTGTTCAAGTAGAAACCAAACTTTATGCAGCAAGTGATTCCACAAAATTTTTAAAAAGGCTTTAAAGTATTGTACATAACTTTAAACTCCAGCTCCAACCAAATTACTAAGCCTATTGCTCTACATGATGCTACCATGGATGAAATGCAAGAACTACCTTCTAACTTTCCTTTAACCTCAGCCTAAGTTGTGCCTGATGCTACCCCAGCACTTCATCTATTTAATCACCTTAGTCCACAGTGCACTTGTTAGAAGCAGAGACAAGGGAACATTTTGGGTAAGTACAATAAATGTATGTTTCTTAAATGCTTTACATAGCATATCTATACATGTATCGCAAACAAATAACATTTAGAACTATGTTGGGTATACAAAAACGTTGGTAAAATTATCAGGGTCTTAATATAGGCCCACTGGAAAGATTGGTATCTGAAATATAAAAAAAATCAATAATTTGAACACTACTCAGTCCAAATGAGTTTGGGCTGGAGATCTTTTACTGGACTGCATCTCTTTAAAAGTGTCCTTGATTAGTATAAGGGCAACAAAATTCAGAATAATGAAGTTCACTGAATAACTTTATTTTGTAATGATTTCAGATTTATCTTTAATAATTCAAATTATTTGTTAGGTGTTCAGAACCTGTTTTTCATTAGAGCCAATTCTGACCATACATTATGTGTTCAGAACCTGTTTTTGATCAGAGCCTGTTCTAACCAATATACTCTATCTGCAGCACACCTGAAACATTGGCCAATCGTGACCGTTGTCAAGTGGGTCAGATTTCTCTCTATGATGGTCCATTGGGTCAGTTTGGTGAAGGTGGCAAGTATGGTGACCTCTTCTGTGCAGCTCTGCGGAACTATGGCATGCTATGTATTGGTCTCTACAGGTGAGTAGGCACCATAATTCCCCACCTGCACCTCACTGACTTTGAATCCATTGCTACTCCTTGTATGTACAAAGGCTGGCAGTGTCTGCCATTGCTACTCCAATTTGTGTGTGAGGAGTAACAGGGAATAAGGCTTAAACCATATACTATGTCATTGGGACTCATTTTTCTGTAGTTTCACAACAAAGATAAATGAACGCAAAGACAATGATATTAAAGGTTTTAAGTCATGCTCATGTTACCTCTACCTTTATTCACTGAGTAATTTTCCTTCCTCCCTCCTTCCTGTACTTATATATCAGCTTTTATGCACTTCATCACCCTTCTACTATATTCAGTAATGATTAAGAGCAGACCTCTTAATAAAGAGAGCCTTTTGCATCATCAGGATATGGTTTGTTAAAATAAGCTATTGTAATGTATCACAACAGTGTGTATGCACCTGGCTTGTTAAAATCCTGTAATAATTTATTCAAGCCTGCTAAAGTAGGCTTTGTAAAGTATGTAAACCTGCTTTTAAACACACAGCTTATGAGACATTTCTGCACTTCCTGTACAGTAGCATGGCCAGTGGGCAAGCTTGTAAACTGTTTTCGAGGTGCGGCAGGAACTCTTGTTTAATGAAATATTATTTTCGTTATGCTCGTGAGATATGAAATTGATTTACAGAACACTCCGTATGGTTCCTCAATCTGCCGTTGGTTTGGACTGCAGATTCCGCGACACATCAAGTTCGTGTGATGCTTCATCCAAGCGGTATGTGATAACCAATCCGCCAGATGACTTCACGCTGCTGCCTACCGACCAGGTGTTTGTTCTTATGCAGTTTGACCCTGGCCTGGAGTACAAGCCTAACCGGGGAGACATGACCAAAGAAGACAACTCCTGACTCCTCCTCTGTAGCGCCCTCACTGATGGACCCTACTCCTACATCTAAAGAGTCCAGCGCTGCACCAACACCACACCAACACCGTAACACATCACCTGCTCATCAGCTGCTGCTGCCGACCGCCCACTGCTCCCAGAGTGCAGCAGCGTGCGGCAGCTGCCCTGTGCTGTGCCTCAGCCGTCCTCCCCATTACAGTTCCCTCACCTGATCTCCTCTCAGTACAGATCCACATCCCTCGTAGCCGCCCCGTCTCCTATAGTGGATTTTTGGTCTGTTGTGTTCCGGATGGTCCCAGCACAAGGAGAGGTGTTGTACACCTCACTACACAAGCAGGTGGCCCATGTGTGCTTCATCACTTTTAGTTCATATGTGTTCATACTGTTTTTGTGTATGTTCATTTCAGTTATGAGAATGAAATAAAACTTAAATTTTATGATCATCATCTTTGAAATGTACATATTGATGCTTGAAAGATCATTCTTTGTGTGTTATTCTCTATGTTTGTGTGGGATCGCGGACTTTTGAGATAGGGAAATTCACAGTTGTAATAGGATGTTCCAACTATGCAAAGTTGCTACCGTGACTCACTCGCTAGTGTCCCAGGTGGTTTGGGCGTAGCTCCATTGTCAACCCTGAGTTTAGTTGCCCATTGTAAGTCAGCCTGCACATGCCCGGCTCACAGACACATCGGCCAATGTAGCCGTACAAGTCACACCTGCAGCAAGTGCTCACATATTCAGGGTCCTTCAAACTCTCTTGGACACTTGTCACAGACCAGATTGAATTACAGCAGGAATTTCAAAGGTGTTCAAACTTGCCTTGCATAGAAGTAGACACCTAATACCTGGTCTCTTGACATGAAAGGTCCAGGTCTGTTTGAGAGTGAGGATGCTACAATAGAAAGTTAAATATTAAGCAGATCTTCTTAATGATGTATTTTCTTTAGTCATCTGTGCAAAACTATTGATAGCTAAACTGGTTCTATTGAATTTGTAACTATTCTTTGTCTTTCTTTTTGTTTTTATAAGATATAGCTTTCTTTTACCATTCAGTATGTATGATTTTGGGGTACTCTTGATTTAAAAAGTCATTGACAATTTTTTTCTCGGAGTATCAAAATTCTGGCACAGAGGACAACCACATTTTCACAAGCACCGTATTGCCAGGGATAGTTGTTCAGTGAGATATAGGCCCAGAAATGTATTTACCTGCGATTTGTTTAGAGAAGAATTTGAAAAAGATATTACATGTTATAGTTTTTTACTTAGTTGTGTAAAATTACAAAGTTTACAAAATAATACATCAGTGTGAACAAAGTTCTTAGTCCTGCAAGTTGAAGTTGTCAAAAGGTGTAAAGAACTGCATTTCACAAATCAAAATTGTTGTTGGTGCCATGTCCGTGGAGCACTAAGGTGCTGGGTTCCACAGCCCCATTGAGGTCAAATGTGGCCAGCAATACCTACCCCCAGAAAGGTAGCAGCAGTAGGAACTAAGAGCCTTACACACACTAGACATGCTGCAAACTCATGCTTGAAAATTATACAAAAAATGAAACAGGTCATACCAGTGCAAAATGCTCTAGGTCTCAGGTGGCCATGTTAAACTGTGACCCATGGGTGTACATATGTTGGCTTTGTCCACTAATGTTTTGCAAATATCAGTGCACCCATGGTTTCTGTTGGGACCTAGTCCACTGTGGCTTACTGGTATGTGGCCTCTCAGGTTTTTTTTGTGGTGGCCGTGTCCACTGGGGGCTCACCACAGCTGGGGATTGGAAGACCTGATGTTCTGCTGAGCCACATTGACTCATGTGATCATATCCTAGTTTGTATGGTATGCCATTCCACATTTCTGATGTTTACAATATCCTGTTTTGATCCACAGTGTGTGATGATGTATAATCTTTGTTCCTACATCCAGTAACCATGGGAACTTGGCCCATAATGACCCTTATTGTTGGTGGTTAAGACCACTGATTAATGCTTGAGTGTTCATATTCACCAGAGTGTTGTTTATATCTACTCATGCATATTTTCTTGAGTCCTGATAAGGTGTGCTGCACTGAATTACCTATGAACACAGACAGTTGCTCAGCTAAGATGTGGAGCTAAGCTTCCGTCATTTGCTGAAGTGGAGTAAATAGTGCACAAGCTGACCCCAGGGGCTCACTAAGCACAGCTCCAGTTGCAACCGTGTTGTTATTGCCTTACAAATGCCAAGAGCTTAATAAGTTTTCATCTCTATTCAATCATGGCTTATCTTTTCATAATATCACGGATCAATAGATGGTGCAGGGGTATGTCAGCTAACTGGCTAAAAGGTGGGAACAAGTGATCAAAAGTGATAGTTTAGAGTTTATATACCCCACAGTGTTATAAAGCAAAAATATATTTAAATTTAATACCTCATCATTATTATATCAGTGCAACTGTTTATTAGAGCAACATAATGTAAGTGGAGCAGAGGCTTTGGAAATTGCTCAGAAATCCAAACAAACATCACCAGATGACTGTCAGAATTGTCAGACAACTGCCCAAACTGCCAGCCAACTGACTGCACTATGCCCTAGCTGTTTGCCTGCCTCACACCTACCAGGCTATGTGAGGGTAAGGTCAGGACATGATAGAAGGGGAGTTCTTTTACAAGTGGGCACTTCTTAAAGGACCCAAGCTTGTTGTTTTGCATAATTTTGAAAGACAGATGGTGAACACTCATAATGGAAATCGCTTTCTTAACAACGTACTGACTCTGCCCCTTTTCATACCTTTAATGGTCATGCAGTAAAATGCCTAGATTGAACTAAGCTGGAAAATTTACCCAGTAGATTCATAATGAAATGTGATATGTAATATAGATCCAGGTGTCATATACTGCATGATAATTGTGCTTCTTTCAAAAAAGTTTATAAAAACACTGTATACTATTCATCCCTGTATTTTATCTTCATATTACTGAAAGATTTTTTATATATATTTTGTGTCCACTTGAGTTTCCCTACCTTCTGCTCTGGCCTCATCAGTGCATAATAGTGACCGTATGACCTACTTTTTTCCTTAGAACCACATTGTATAATACTCACTATCTTGTCAGCAAAACATGGAGATGAGCCTTAAACACTTAAACCTAAAGTTAAAGTTAGGTCATGTGAGTTACAGTGGGTTTTCTGTCATGAAGGGAATATTTGGAATCATGCACCATTGGATATCCGTGTACCATAATGACTCTGATGAGACGGTGATCATGAACTTTAGTTGCCCATTCTGTTAGGGTCATTTTCTTTATTATGAATTTTAAAGGTGGGTGATATAGAGGGTATTTACAGCTCATGATTGACACTCTCATCAATTTTCATACTTCTTTGTTCTGAATCAGTCGTAATGCAACTGGTATCTCTTACCTTGGGCTCTGATCTGCTTTAAGCTCAGATCTGTTCACTTAACTGCTCTGTTTGAGCTCTGTTGTCTTACTTGGTCTTTGCTCTGCAAACCTGCCTTACTGAGTCTCATTTATTTGCAGAAGCAATAAGGCAAAAAAAAGTTAAAAGATTTTCAGGATTGCTTGTTATGCAAACTGGCCGTAGTGATAATGCAGCAATCTAAACGCAACATGAATTTCAGATTAATGTAAGCTGCTCTACATGTGATAAATGCCATAAAGTGGAGGAACTTCTTCCAAGGTTCAGGTTGTAAATTTGTGTGTGCTATTCCTTTTTTGTTACAAAGAATAGTTATGTAGGTTCTTAAAATCTGAATACCTCCTGACACACTAAAAGGAGTGATTAACAAAACATCAAGATCTGGGTTTTAGTGGGGTTGATATTTTCTAATATGATTTACAACCTGGACCTGAGATGGTTCTTCTTAAGTACTACCATCCAATAACATGGGCCATTTGTTCTAACCTAGTTGTGACATAGTAAGTGCTCTGATAAAAGAGGGAAGGACTTGTTATTTCCAGTGAGAAATGCTAGTCAGATCATAAGGTCACTGGTATGTTTGTTTTGATAGTCACATGGGTGTTAGGACCTTTAGCCTTATTGAGGGTGTACCTGTTACCTCAGGCCACCACAGAGAACTCATGGATTGGACAAGGTTAAAATTGCCAGCATAATATCAAAATGCATTCAATAAAGAAAATATTAGACCAATGCAGCATAACTAAGTTGAGATTGGTGTCATATTATCCTTATGGTCTGCATTTTTGTATTTTTAAAGATTTTCTGATTGCCAGTTTTAGCCTGGCCCATGGTCATTGTTGCTTGCCAATCTCTGGTGTCCTGGAACCATGCCTACAAACCCATTACTGCACCCACTAATAATTCAAAGACTGTCACATATATTAACACAGTAAATTCTAGTTTTATATGATTGAACCGATATATGCAAGCTCCTAAATATCAGATCATTATCTTGAAGTGCAGTTTTTCAGGGATCATTCCAAAAATAATACCAGTATAATCTTGAAGTTGTTTCTTAATGTGAAAACTGTTTTCTATATGAATTTTTAGCAAGTAAGTGTGAGTATTACTTGCTTAATCTAGTTCATTTCTTTATTCTCTTTCAGGAAAACAGGTATTGTTTTTAACAAGATATTAAACAGAATTTGTGGTAATCCATAATTTGAAGCATTTTCATTTTCAGAAATAATGGAATAAACTATTACTTATAATTCACACCTGATATTGGTTTAGGTGAAATGCTAAGAAATTCACAGTTTCAAAAAGTCAAATCATAAAATGTAAACAGAACTAACAAATTAATAATTATGTGGGTCTGGTTTTGCAGTGGATGGGACATCAGATTTGGGAAATGTTGTGTTGATATTTGTTTAATGTAAGGATTACACTACTGGTTCAGAACTGTTTTTATTTGAATATTTGAACAGCAATAGAATAAATGCACCTCTGTTGTTCTGACTTTCAAACTAACCTTATTGAATCTGTACTTTGACTATCAGGAATTATTATCTGCACCTATTGATATTCAGGTAAGGTGGCCACATTAAAAAGATGTAAATACTTCAGTCATCATACATCTCACACCAATATACTTTTTGAAAACTCAGTGGCAACATTAGACATTCCTTGAACAATTCTGTATTTTGGTATAGCCATAGCACAAATAAGGCATTTTTCATTTAATTCTTATTCATTGTTCCCTGCTGTAGAGAGGTAATGCCAGGAACAGATGAAGAAAAGGCCTCATTCACTCACGTCCATTCTTCAGCAGTCATGTGTAATGCACTGAATTCACAACCTCCTACCCACAACCAATCAACACAGACCTTTCCATGGTTTTCCCCAGCTGCTTCATATGCCTTCATTTGCTCCATTTATAGCATGTCACCCCCTGTATACTACATTGCTCTAGTTCACCCTATCCCATTCATCCCATTCACCTTCCTGCATGTTCAGATCCCAAACACTTATAATCTTTTTTTACTCTCTCCTTCTATCTCCAGTTTGACCTTCCCCTTCTCCTTTTCTCCTCCACTTCTGACACATATACCCTCTTTGTCAACTTCTCATCACTCATTCTCTCATATATCTAAACCATTTCAGCATACCCTCTTCAGCACTCTCAACCATGCTCTTATTACTACACCCCTCTCTTACCCTTTGAATTACTTACTCGATCAAACATCCTCACAACACATCCACACATTTTCATTTATAGCACATGACTCACATCTATACAACAAGGTTGGGACTATCATACCTTTGAATATTTTTGCACTCCCAGGTAATGACCCAATAACCCCTTTCCACACATACTCCCTGAACCTTTGTTATCTTACCCACCTTATGATTCACTTCTGCTTCCATGGTTCCACTTGCTGCTCTGTCCACTCCTAGGTATCTAAAAAAACACTCCACATCCTTCAAATTTTCTACTTTTAAACTCGCACCCCGACTGACCTGATCCTGTACCCTGCTAAATTTAATGATATGTGCTTTATAAGTCCTCTCAGATAGATAAAATGATGGAAATATAGCATATATTGAATGTCCTAACTATTTACATAACGGATGGAGTAATCCAAGTAGTAAAAGGGTTGAATAAAATAGTTAAAGAGTAAGAGAATGGAGAAAAGAAAGAAAATGTGGCATAAGAGAAGGCAGAAAAGAAAGAAAGTGTGGTACATGTAATTGTTATGAAAAATGGTTCAGAATTCCATGAGTTAGAGCCATGATATAATCAAAGTCACCATCAGTAAGCAAAAAGTAGTTATAAGATTCAAAAACTTATTTCCAAATTTAAACTGTGTTACATGAGAATATGAGTAGCCTTTGACATTTATCAAAATTTCATTTGGAAAATCTATCACATGAAAAACTCCCTACATAATGAACTACAGTATCTCTACCACTGCCAGTAACTACATACTGGCTGTTTGCAAGTGGCAAACATTGTAAACAAATTACCACTATACAAGGTAGATTCCCTGGCTGTTGGTGCCTGTCTGCTTCAAACCTTCCATGACCAGTAAACAGTTTCAGTGCATTTGTTTATATGTAGTATACCCAGGAAGAGATGAGTCATCCACCCTTAACTCAGAAACAAGCTCACAGAGCACATTTTTGGAGCCCTACAGTGAACTGTGGATACTGATAACTTCATGACAATTAAACAAGGCTCCTGTATGAGTTAGTTTCATTAGTTGCATATTAAAACCATTTATAAAAGTTCCTACAGGAGAAATACTAGGCACTTTCAGCTTAGGAACATTTTATATAAACTATTTGGGCTTGAGACTTATTTTAAATTTTTATTGCTATATACTGTCCTTGAATAATGCTACTGGTTCACAAGAACTGATGAACAGAAATATTAAGATTAATTCTGCTAGATGATTACCTCAACATCAGCTGTTAATAAATGTCAAGATGCCTCCTTCCATTCATGGAACAAGGTCACAGAAGTATTCAAATATCTGAGGTATCTTTTTTTTCTTCATGTTGAAGGCTCCAGTCACGGACAAATGTCCACATCAAGGCTGGGCCCTAATTGAAATATAGAGAGAATTGAGAAAGGGAGAAAAACAGATAGGGAAAGTATTTACAAATTTTTGAGAAAGTGAAAAACATGTCTCTTGAAATAAGCCAGGTCATAGTTATTGGGAAA
>JAYMFT010000041.1:85619-95821 GCA_038088735.1 Panulirus argus | reverse complement strand
CTGGCTGGCTGGCTGGCTGGCTGGCTGGCTGGCTGGCTGGCTGGTTGGTTGGCTGGCTGGCTGGCTGGCTGGCTGGCACTGAAGGTTTCAACAGGACCGTAACATCAAAGTGCAGCAAGGGGCGTCCGGTGGGAATAAAGCGTAGGGGCGGCTCACCCCGAAGGGGAGTAAGGGAGTAGGGGGGGGTGGCTTGTTGATCTTCATGAGGAGTGATCGCCATGGAAATGACTCCCAGGGTACACACTGGAGGGGAGGAGGGAGCCAGGCAAGCACGAGGACACGGCAGAGAGGGGAGGATTGTGTGATGGCGTTGGATAATGCTAATGTCGGCGTGGGCTGGTCTTAAGAGAGGAAGCGTGGATATGCAGGGTGTGGAGGGGTTGGGGGGGAGTGGAAGAGGAAGGGCTTTTGTGCGGTGTGCTGCTTGGGTGGAGGCAGTGTCGTCAGGCAGTGGGTGTGTGGGTGTGGTGCTGGGCTATGCTGTCCGTGGTGAGGTGACAGCGTAACGGTGCGTTCTCGTGTGGTGGTATGGGGACACAGTGACCATGCTCAAGATACTTGTGGCTGGTGCTTCAGTATGGTAGTGTGTTTCATCATACGACTGCGATGGAATTATGGGACGGTGTGGTTGGTGTGGAGGTGGTGGTGGTGGTGGTGGTGGTGAAGTTCGTAGGAAGACGAGATGTGGCGTGGTGTGGTAGTGGATAACCTTGTAAGGTAACGTGGGTACAAAAGTTGTGCGGGAGGTATGGTGTGGTGGTGGTGGTGGTGAGTGGTGGTGCACGTTCCAGCATCATGATGGTGGTGTGGTTAAGGGGTAAGCTGGATGTCACTGTGGGGTGATGCCTGGTGCCGCCCGGGAGGCCAGCTGTGTAGTCGTGTGGTACAGACTGGCTGTGGCGTTATTCACGGCGCTGTGAAAACGGACACGAGAAACTGAGCCATAAAACGCAAAGACGATGAGAAATATACGTGGCCGCAGAGGTCTGCTTCGTAAGGGCACAAAGACTTGGACCTGCAAATCTATAACAAAGTTCCCTCCTAGCACGAAGAGACTTAAACTGGAGGAAGTCGAAAAGAGCCATTTCATCCGACACCAAAGGCGCCATTAGCTCATCCTACACAACAAAACGCTTCTCTCGTGGCTGGTTCGTTATTCCGTGGCTAACGACCTCGGTAATGAACTCCGAGACACAATCATCCTCGCTCAAAACACACGCTGCGTCCGCTCGATTCGTCGACAAGTCGGGTTACAAGACCGGTGCGTCACTCCATTTTCAACTAACAATCACGGAGGAGATTTTCTTTTAAAAAAATATACAGGAGTCCAAAGACCAGGGAGCTCGATGGACAAGCGGCGATGCCTACCCATCCTCTCTGCAGCCACCACCCTTCGCCATGAAATGTCCCTTTTAATTTCACTGGCGTTTCCTCCTCCTCCAGCGGGCTTCGCCAGCCAGAGGTGTGGGCGGCATCGTCCACCAAGAGCAGCATCAACCTCGCCCCGTCCTACGCCAACTCTCTCTTCGAGGTGTCTTTCTATTTTCTCTCGGTCTTGTTGCCGTGTCTTACGTTCGGGTTACGTCAACCGTTGGGAGCTTGGTTTTTCATCCCCACAACTCGGTCTTAAAAATCACAGCGCGCCCCCTGTCGGCCTTTGATCAGTTTAAGCAATATCTGAGGCCGCGAGCCGTAAGTCTAGACATAAAACTACTGAATGGTGGATCAGATACCTTTCCTACAGATTCCTTCTTTTATATTATTTCAGTGATGATTCATTGTTTATCACAAGATAATTCAATGATTTTGGAAATATATATATTCTCTTTCAAACCAACGAACACGCTTGTTTTCGTGAAAGAAAATCACAAATGTGTTCAAAGGCAAGTTTTTAAGGTTTTTCTACCCATGTAACCCCAAAGCAAGGATAAAGGAATCATAACATTCTTTTGTAATAATATGGCATCAGCTGTACATTTATGTGTCCCGGGATTTCAGGGTCATAAACTTGTTCTGAGTCATTAACTCGGCCCTGTGAACGATACATAAGCACAGTATATTACTTATACGGTAGATACAAAAAAAGGGGGGGGGGGCATTTCAAATACACTAAGAAGATAAATTGGTTGCTGTAAAATCAGCCAGGGAATGAATCAGGCAGTCAGTCATCTACATATGTCAGCATATTTGCTCTCTGCTGAATTGGAGTACTGCTCTGAGCTACCTCACTGAAGCAGAATACCGCAGGGATCCTTTATCGGCAGCACCGTCGACTCACCAAAACTCCCCCCCCCCCTCCTGAATTGCTGAGACAGACGGGCTAAAGACGGTAGTAATAAACGCCGCGCTCTTCGGACGCCGCCGCAGATGCGTAATCACGCACGTGGATAACCACTGGAAGGCCCAGTCCCCTCACCTGCACGCGAGAGTGATCCCCCCAGCCGGAATGACACACTGGGATGAAACGTATAAACTAAATCCAGTTAAAAAAGAAAAGAGAGAGAGAGAGAGAGAGAGAGAGAGAGAGAGAGAGAGAGAGAGAGAGAGAGAGAGAGAGAGAGAGTTTGCTTGAGATTAAGTTCAAATACTTAAGACCACATTAAGATGATTAGATGACGTTAAATGAATGAGATTCGGATAAAGTACTCAGAATCCAGAAAAAGAAAGCAGAATAGGTTGAACTAATCATATTACTTGAAAATAATCAGTTTACGTGAAAACAATTAGATTACCTTATGACACTCCGATTACGTTAAAATACCCTGTGACCTGTTAATACTTTCGGAAGCAATCCCTACAGTGTTTGGGCTACAGTGCTGCCACCCTACGACGGAGAAATGCGGAGAACCCTACAGGTCCATCAACCTTATAATAAAGCCGAGATTAGATCATACAGGCCCATCAACCTTATAAAAAGTTAAATTTGGATCAAACAGATCTATGAACCTTATAACAAAGCTGGGATTGATACAGGTCCTTGAACCTTACAGGTTGCTGAGAGTCATACAGTTGAAAAAGTTTTTGATAAATCTGAGTCATAAAGGTCGACACCAAAGCTGGCTCAGACAGGCGAGGAAACCTTATAATAAATAAAGCAGATTCATACCGGTCAAAGAACTTCATAGTAAATCTGAGATTCAAACAAGTCATCGAATCTTGTTATAAAGCTGGGATTAATCAGGTCACTTTACCTTGTAATAAAGCTGATGTTCATACAGGTCAATCAAACTTAGAAATAAAACAGATTCATATAGATCAATGAACCTTCGAATAAACCAGATTCAAACTGGTCAATGAATCTTATAATAAAGACGAGATTCAGGTAGGTCAATGAACCTTGTAATAAAGACGAGATTCAGGTAGGTCAATGAACCTTATAATAAAGACGAGATTCAGGTAGGTCAATGAACCTTGTAATAAAGCTGAGATTCATGCAAGAGAATTAGCCTAGTGATAAGGGTGCTATTCATCGAGGGTCAATGAAACCTAAAATAAAGCTGAAACTCACAACGGTCAATGAACTTTGTTATAAAGCTAAGATTCATACTCTCAGTAAAACCTGCGATAAAGCCGAGAATCATACAGTTCTACGAGTCTTGTAACAGAGTAGAAATTCATACAGGTAAATGAATACCATAACATGATTCAAGTGGTTCATTGAGTGCTGTCATGAATCAGAGATTCATACCAGTCAGTGAACCTTGTAACAAAAATGACGAATGGTAAAGGTAAATGAATCCTGCAGTGACTGAGATTCATACAGGTCCATGAACCTTAAAGGGGAAGATGAGACTCTTGGAGGTTAATGAACCTCGTACTAAGACTGAGGTTCACATATGTCAATGACTATTATGATAAAGCAGTGTGTCATACAGGAAAATGAACCTTGTAATAAAACTGATGTTCATACAAGTCAATGAACCTTATAATAAAGCAATTTTTATGCAGGTCAATAAGCTGTAAATCATACAGGTTAATAAGCCTTGTAATCAAGCTGTGAATCGTACTGGTCAAAGAGCCTTGTGATAAAGCTGGAAATCATACAGGTCAATGAACCTTGCAATACAGCTGGGTCATACAACAGGCCCATGAACCTCATGATAAAGCTGAAGTTGGATCACACAACTTTATTCCTGTTATAATCCAACCGAGATTAAATCATGCGGTTCCGTAAACCTTATAACAATAAAGCTGAGATTAGATTATACAGGTCATTGACCCCTGTAATAGAGCCGAGATTCAAACATATCACTGAACAGAACACAGCAAATATTAATAAAAGTCAGTGAACCTTACAATAAAGCTAAGATTCATACAGGTCCATGAGCTCACTATAACACTGAGATTCATACAGGCCCATGAACTTAAAATAACACAGATTCATACAGGTTCATGAAGCTTATGAGAAAGCTGTGATTCACAGAGGTCAATGAACCTTATCAAATGCTAAGGTTCAAACAAGTCCTCGAACCTTTTCTACAAACCTGGGATTCATAAATGTCCTTGAACCTTATCAAACCTGAGATTATACCATACGGGTCCAAGGCCGTATAATAAATGTAAGATTAAATCATACAGGTCAATGAACCTTACAATAAAGCTGATGTTAAATAATAAAGATCAAATGAACAATTGCAATAAATTGAGATTAATACAGGTGTATGGAATCATAATAAAGCCGAGGTTCATGTAGGCCAATGAACCTGATAACAAAACAGTCAAATATGTCACTGAACCTTGTAATAAATCTGAGCTTCATACAGGTCAATGAACCTTGAAATAAATCTGAGATTCATCCAGGTCAATGAACCTTGAAATAAATCTGAGATTCATCCAGGTCAATGAACCTTGAAATATATCTGAGATTCATCCAGGTCAATGAACCTTGAAATAAATCCGAGATTCATCCAGGTCAATGAACCTTGAAATAAATGTGAGATTCATCCAGGTCAATGAACCTTGCAATAAGTCTGAGATTCAAACAGGTCAATGAACCTTGTAGTATATCTGGGATTCATACAGTTCACTGAACCTTGTAATAAAACTTGAGATTCAGACAGGTCAATGAACCTTGTAATAGGTTTGAAATTCATACAACAATGAATCTTGTCATAAATCTGAGATTCATGTAGATCAATGAACCTTGTAATATATCTGGGGTTCAAACAGTTCACTGAACCCTGCAATAAATCTGAAATTCATACAGGTCAATGAACCTTGTAATAAATCTGAGATTCATACAGGTTAATGAACCTTGGAATAAACGTGTCTCACACAGGTCACTGAACCTTGCAATAAATCTGAGAATCATAGAGTTCAATGAACTTTGAGATACATCTGAGATTCGTACAGGTCAATGAACCTTGCAATAAATCTAGTGATTCGTGCAGGTCACTGAACCTTGCAATAAATCCGAGATTCGTACTGGTCAGTGAACCTTATGAATCGAGATTCACGCAGGTCAATGAACCTTGTAATAAATCTGAGATTCGTACAGGTCAATGAACCTTGTAATAAATCTAAGATCCAAAGAGGTCAATGAACCTTGTAATAAATCTAAGATCTAAACAGGTCAATAAACCTTGTAATAAAGCTGAGATTCAAACAGGTCAATGAACCTAGTAATAAATCCCAGAGTCATGCAAATGAATGAACTCTGTAATAAAGACGATTTTCATACAAGTCAACGACCTTGTGCTACATCTGATTCCTACCGATCAATGAACCTTATAATAAAGGAGGCGTGATATAGGTCAAAGGACCCTGCAGTAGAGTCAAGATTCATAAGGTCGATGAACTTTGTCATAAATCTTAAATTCGTACAAGTCAATGAACCCTGTAATAAAGCAGAGGTTCATAAAGCGAAATGAACTTCAAAATAAAGCTGATACTCATACAGGTCAATGCAACTTACAATAAAGCTGAGTCACAGAGGTCAATGAACCTTATGGTCAAAGCTTTACTATCAAAGTCACACAAAACGATGATTTTCACGATAAAAATGAGATTCATACAGACCTCTGAACCTTACAATAAAGTCGAAGTTCACAGGGGTCCATGAAGCTTATGGTAAAGCTGTGATTCATGTTAGGTCAATGAACCTTAGGAAAAATATCTAGAGATTCATCAGGTCCGTGAAAATCAAAATGAATCTCGAGATTCATACAGGTCCGTGAACCTTGCAATAAAGCTGGGAGTGGATCACGAACGCCCGTAAAGCTTATGATAAAACTGAACCCACAATCAAACAAGCTAAAGAGTTCAGTGTTCCCAATGGGAAATCATACAAACACACACACACACTGCCAGGGTTCGTTATTTCCAGGCGTGGCGGATCCAGTGAAGGAAGACGCACTAATTAAACCGTTGGAGCCGTAGCAAGTAGCCCTGCTCGCCCGTGCACCAGCTGCATGATCTCCTGCCTTCACCACCACAGCACGATCTTTTCCAAGGGGCGGGTCGGAGGCAAGACCACCACGCCCGGGGGGGTCGTACCCTCGTGCTCAAGGGTCGTTACGCCGTGCTCTAGACTGTGGCGCTCTATGGTCGTACCGTGGGGAACTAGAGTCCTAACATGGTGCTCTAACTGTCGTACCGTGGTGCTCTAGGGTCGTTGTGCCGTGCTTGGGGGTCGTACCGTCGTGCTCGGGAGGTCAACACCCTACGTGTTCAACAGCTCAACTCACTCCTACCCCACTTGTCTGTCTGTCTGTCTGTCTGTCCCCCCGTCAGTACTGCTCAAAAGTCTTCGAAGAGATGTCTCTGATCACCTCCCAAGTCATCACACGTACTCCCGGGGGTCATCATCCACCCCCCCCCTCCCTACAGAACATCAACCTCTGCGCGAGGATTCTGGGAAACTTTAGCCAGCCCCCCTCCCAAAGTTCTACCCCAGAGTCCTTACAACCAGCTGGACTTGGGTGGGTCTAGCTTAACACTGCTACCCCTCCCTCCTAACTGCTACGTAACGAGCGAAACATTCCTTCCAGTCTGTGTCAGGCTGGCAGCTAACGATACACACTTGTTAGGGTACCTCTCTGGGTACCGTGCACCCCGGGGAGGGGGAGGGAGGGCGGTTAAACATCAAACAGAACTCTTTACTTGAAGTTCCGACACCCACGACTCAAAGGTTTCATCTTCTCGTCTTTTCTTTTTTTTAACATATAAAGCCAATTTCCTCAATAAAGGCGAAGTTCCTGTATAAGTCAAGATTTGTACCTCAGCCTGTTGAGCACTGCAGGCCTCACTGGAAGGGCCCAGGTCACTTGGTCTCCAGACCATGTGTTGTGGACCATAAGGACTCACAGAACGCGACGGCACCACACCATGACTTACACTGCCTACACACACACACACACACACATACCCATGACTTCAAGGCACCACTAGTCCCACCACACTCCACGACCCACACCCCAAGACTGATAACCTGAGAGAGTAATTTACAGGAAAAAAAAAAAAAAACTCATACACCACACTCAGTTTCTATTGGTCCAAGACCTACTGTACTCCAAGACAGGTCACGGCCCTGAATTGCATAAGTCGTCCGAGTGTTTTGTTTGTTAAGCAAACACTCGTGTAAAGTCACACGTCCCTACAACAGTACACACCATGGGCTCTGATCACAGGCTTAAAGCGACACCTCCTTACCTGCACATTGCGGGGGCCAAGAAGCTACAGAAACAGAAATCGCGGCCATATATGCACACCTTTACCTTTGATGGAGTTGGATTTCTTCTCTGTGGATGGTGGGCGGTTTGTCGGGGTGGGCGTGGAGGAGGAGGGCGTCGTGGTATCCACGGCGTCGCCCGTCACCTCCCTCTCCCAGCCGGGCCCGAAGAGTTCACTCAGGATATCCATCTTGGCAAGACTCTCCTCTGGGTTCTTCAGCAGGGATCCGAAATCCCACTGGTTTTTGTTATGAGGATCCAGCGTTAAGGCTTGCCGACACGTCTTGCGCAAGGAGCAGTAACAATAATAATGATAATAATGCCACCGAAGAGGTCACTTTGTGCAGTCGCTCACTTAAAATGCTACAAACGTGGAACTTATGCTACTACCAAGTCCGGGAAAAGATATCACGTCAAACACACAGTCACGGAGTTACAGGTGTAAAAAAGCCTAGAGGCCAAAAAAAATATCACGTCACAAAACACTGGTTTCCTATCATCTCTGTTTATCACTAGGTACACACCAACACAACACACAAACAAACACACTCTGGGGGTGTTGGCTACTTAAATGTATTCAGGTAGATCTGTGTTGTGGAGAGCACCATGGGGGGTAGGTAGCACCACCAGCTGGTGATAAGAAGGATGTTTTGCACCATGGAGGAGGTCACTGTTATCTTTTACAACACACACTAGGCCGGCAGCACCGGGAAGGAATACTTTGCATCACACTGTACCACAGACGACCCTCACGCTATGTTAGGTATAAGGACTTGCACGCTGGTGGTGACTATGGGCCGTCGCGTGAGTTAACACCCACACAACAGTCACGCTGATGATGACCACCACACTGCAGGTGTTGCAAACACCTCCCGGGCCTCTGGTGTGGCAGGTGAGGCACCCCTCCCCCTAGTGTGGGATGGCAGAGGGCAGGGCAGGGCGTGGTGTGTGTTGCCAGGTGGTCGTCCGTCTAGCAGGGATGATGTAGGGTCCACGATGGTAATTACTGGTAGTCCGGCAGGTCTCGGCGCGTGACCAGGTACCGTGAGACTAACTGTACCTTCGTCTCTCCTCCAGTGACGACGACCGACCACTCACTCAACACGCCAGGATTTCAGCATATCCCGATGACGATATATTTTTTCCCTCTTGTTAACTAGTTTGTATATACTCCAAAAGTTTGGGCATCAAGTGGAGTGGGCGGTGTGTGTGGGCGTGCGGGCGTGGTGAGTGTGAGACGGTGGGTGTGCGTGGTGCGCGCGGCTCACAGCTCTTGGGGTCAATGAACCCTCGGCACCTTACTATAACCAGAGTCCACAGTCCTCTGTCTCCCTGGCCTTCTACTGTTTTCTGATGGTGGCTGGAGGGCTGGGGTGGGCAGTACTGAGGCCCTAGGTGCAGGTGAGGGCGTGATGGGCGGGAGGTGGGCGGCGTGAGAGGTTGTGAGAGGGTGAGGCCACAAGGCCGCCTGCACCACCGTGCTGGGGTGAATGACCCCTCGCCGAGATACTCCTCGCGCGTTCACAACACTGGCGCCCTTGCTGCCGCTCGAACCCACCCTACTGCCTCTCCTGCTGCCTGTACACGCTCCCGCACGTTCACCAGGGGCTACTGCAGCACTGACAACCACCACTGTACACTGGGGAAGCCTTCACTGTTCACAACACAGGGGTCACACGTGCTCAGCTGGCTGGCACTGTCATGAACTCACTGGTGGACGCTCACTCACTGCCATGGCTCACCATGTTCTGCTGGCTTACTGCCCACCGACTTTCCTCCTGTAACCCCTCGCTGGGCTGGTCACACTGAGGAAAACTCGACCAACAGCAGCCCGTGTCACCACGGCATCACACTCACTTGCGTAAGGTCAGGACACGTTGCCAGGGGTCAATGACCTGGACGTCAGTGATGTGGGTGGCGTGTGGCAGTGGTACCAGCTCCTGCAGGAGGGTTGTGGCACCTCGGGTCGGCTGCTGGAGGCCGTGTCATTGGTTGTGGTGGGTGGTGGTGGTAGTGGTGGTGGTGAGGGGCGGTGTGAGCGGCTGGCGGAGTGCGCGGCGCTGTGTTCGGGTCGGTGGCCGCCGCAGGTCTGGCGGGACTGGGTCAGCCCGGGAGGAAGTTACCGTACTACTCCTCCTCCACCACCACCACCACCACCGCACACACACACACACACACTCACACGCACCCACCCTCCCTACACACACCCATACACCATCAACCACGACACCACCTGACGATCCGGGTCTGCCACGTGCTGCTTGCTCTTACAACCGCTCAACATGTACGTCCCTACGCCCTCCACCCACTTCCGGGTGACGAGTGCCACTCCAGCACCACCCTCACTCCTTGAACCTCACACGGTCTATGGCAAGACACGTAACTCGCCCACACACCCACCCCATCCACCCTCCCTCCCTCACTCACTACCTACCACAACTTTAATACCCTTACACTCTATATCAATCCTCTCTCTCTCTCTCTCTTTCTCTCTCTCTCTCTCTCTCTCTCTCTCTCTCTCTCTCTCTTGCT
>JAYMFT010000041.1:60322-75991 GCA_038088735.1 Panulirus argus | reverse complement strand
GGCCCCACAGACCTTTCCGTGGTTTACCCCAGACGCTTCACATGCCCTGGTTCAGCCCATTGACAGCACGTCGACCCTGGTATACCACATCGTTCCATTTCACTCTATTCCCTTTATTTTTTGCAGAGGTATTCTAAATCAGCACAAAATTCTACAAGATGTTAAACATTCTAATTCACAACACCTGATACCCCGTGCCCACTCTCACATCCAACTCACCCATCGTTAATACTCTATTACTTACTTCAATATTGGTAGCACATTCACTCAGCTCCTCCTTAATCCTTCCTTCTCTTCCTAAGTCCTAACAATTCCAGGTGCATAAGCAATATTGATAACCCAGCTCTCACAATACACTTTCATTTTTTACCCACATCAATCTTAGGCTCAATTCTTTACGTTCCTCTACATATTCATACTACTCCTCACTCACCAGTAGTGCTACCCCTTCCTTTGCTGTCAACCTCACTATAACAATTGACTTTACCCCTTAAGACATTCCTAAACCATTCTTCAACTTTCCCTTTAAACTTTGTTTAGCTCAGAGCCACGACATCTAGGTTCCTCTCCTTAAAACATTCTAACCACCTCTCCCTTCTTCTCATCTTGGCTACATCCACACACATTTCAATACCAGCAAATCAAACAGAAAGTACTTTCAATAAAATTTCACCTGATGTATGACATCCAGTTTCATGCACCAGGACAAGCCCCCTACCATCCAAAACACTTCATAATCACCTTCCAACTTTCAAAGTAATAAAAAATGTCCTCCTCCTCCTGTACTTACACATAGCTCCATCCCCTGCAAAGACCATAATATAAAAACACATTTACATTGTAATGAACAGGCAAGCAGTAAACATATGCCCCTTCAGCTCCCAACCTTATCTTGAACTCTATTCCATTAGATATACAACTATCTAAAATTACACTACCTGGACAGAAGTAACATATGCTCTCTCATCGGAAATCAGGGCACCACCCATCTCTTCAATATTAGAGGGTGATTTAAGACATTACAGGATTCTCATATCCAAGATGCAACTTCCACACTAGACATCAAACATCTACTTTTCAATTGCACTGCACTAGCTACTATGACAACCACACAACATCAACACACTTCTGACCTACAGTCCCAGCTGGTGGACATGAATGACTTTCAGAGTATTGCAGGAACCCCATTAAAGGGGTCTTTGGACAGGATAAGTATGATAGTTTGTATAATTTCATTATGAAATGTCAATCTGACAGAAATGAATGGGAATATGTAAAAGCTGAAACTTAGTGGAGAGGTGAGGATATGGGAATAAAGACTGCATAGACAGAAATATGATTTTATTTTCTCTAGGTGAATAAAGGATGCTTCAGAGAAAGGAATTGGATGATGCAAAAGAAATGAGTGAAGCTACAGAAATCAGGAGGGTATGAGTGTGATATCAAACAAGACTGTTGCCCCATGGAATTAGCATACAAAATGAAATAAATGGTGGTCTCCTTGAACAAAAGGATAAGAAAAGGCTGACTTGCAGAATGTATCTGAAATGTGAATGGAACAAAAAACATGGTATTGGAGGGTGACTTTTAATGGGGTATTCTGTTGTACAGTGGCATACAGTCTGAGACAGCTAAATATATATTTTTTCATTATATGAATGTGTCATGGCATTCCTCAAGATTTTTATTTGATCTAAACACGATGCACAATGAGAGAAAAAAAAAAAAAAAAAAAAAAAAAAAAAAAAAAAAAAAAAAAAAAAAAAAAAAAAAAGCCTATGAGAGACAAGATTTGCAAGGCAGATCTTTCTGAAAAGGTCTTACAATCATTATATTCTACTATACCTTTGATTGTGATTGTTGCTGTGGTGGTGGCGCTTGTGCCTGTTGTGATTGTTGTACATGTTGCTGTTGTGTCTGCTTTTGCTGCAACTGCTGCTGCTGGGATATCTGCTGCTGTGGCTGAACTGGCTGCTGTTGCACCTGTGTCTGCTGCTGTTGTAGCTGAAGGGGTTTTTGTTTGCTAATATATACTGGTGTCGTTACAGCAGGTCGTGGTGCTCCTCCTATGGTTACAACAGCAGGTACAGCAGTACGAACTGCTGGTACTTGGGCTGAGGTCAGAGTAGAGGTCAAGGTAGTTGGTATGGCAGTTGACATAGTAGGCACCATGGCAGGGACACCTACTGAAACCTCTGGAATAGGGGCACGGACCCTGGTGACTAGTTCCACGCTTACCTCTCCTACACGACCAGCATTCATCAGCGGAACACCAATATTACTGCTGTTAACAACCGTCATAGTAACACCTGGTCTGCATCTGCTAGTAAAAGCTGATGAATGAGAAGTGTCAATATTACTGCTGCTACCTACAGTATTGAGGCTATTATTACTGCTAGTACATACTAATGAAGGTACACCTTGTTGCTTACTGAGATGGTCTGCAGTAGCTAAAGAATGAGTAGAGGGAGGTACAGCTGTTTCACCACTGTCTGTGACATACTGGCCTTCTTCACAAACTTTTACACGTGTCACTACACCTGTCACTGGATCCACAAGTTCAGCTTCAGATTTACGTTCCTCTACAGTAGGTATTACCATTGCAGCTGTACTAGTTGTAACTACACTTGTAACCACTGTCGAAACAGATGTTACTGTGGTTGTGACTGATGATATAGTCTGTGAGGTACTGGAAGTAGGCTTATCAGTTTCTGACTGTGAATCAAAGGAGCGTGGCCGACCACGAAGACTCTTACGCACAGATGATTCCTCCTCAGTATCAGCATCACGTTTAACATCTACATCACGATGTCTACCACGGCCACGACCACGAGTGTGCATAACCTGAACTGTAGACGTTACAGTTGTGCTCACATTTGTAGGTAATGTACCAGTTGGTGCAGGTTGCTGAGGAACTCCATTATCCAGCACAACACCTGGTTCACTACTGCCTACTTCCTCACCTAAGACTTGTGGCTCATCCTCAGCTGCTTTATCACGTAACCGACCTGATCTCCTCGTTGTTGGTGCAGCAGGACGAATATCATCACTCTCCACTCGACGACCTTCTTCCGAATCGGGTTTGACTGGGCTTCGACCTGCAACTGATCGAGTTGATTCCTTCTTGATTTTGGTTTTGGCAAGACCCAAATTGATATCTTCATCTTCAGATTCATGAAAGTCATAAACATCGGAAGCTGTTGGCGTTGGCACCGGGCGACTATCCTCTGATGGATTAGCACGGCCACCACGACCACGGCGCCGACGCCCACTTGTTTCTTCATGATCTACCATATCTGGATGCCTTCGTGCACGCTTAGTGCGACTGCTTCGTCTAGGTTCTGGTAAAGTTTTGTCTGCAGCAGGATTTACTGGAAGGTCTGTCAGAGGTACATCCTTCTGGCTTTCACTGTTACGTGTCTGGCGTCCTCGACCTCGACCTTTGCCACGTGCGGCAACACCTGAGCGAGTAATAGGTAATACAGTACCTGAGGTCTCTTCTTGTACCTCAGTAGCCCGTCTTCCTCCTCGTCGCCCACGTCCTCGCCCTCTTCCTCGAGGTGGAACAACTGAACGTTCTTGTACTTTTGGATTCTTATTGACTTCTTCAGGGACAGGAGTACTTTTCTCCTCAAAAGACTTTCCTTCCAAAGGGCCCTCATCACTCTGACTTTGTATCTCTGAACATACTTGCTCTAGTTTAGCTAAGTCATCCTGAGGATGAGGAGGTGTAGATGACTTAGAAGGTGTTATATCTGAATTAGGTTTCTGCTCTACACTAAGTGAAGCCTCCTCTGTAATTGGCTGTGAGGCTTTCTCTAAATCAGGATGAGTTGCTGTTTCACTGACAATTGTCTGAAGACTAGCCAATGCACGTTCAACTGCCACTGGATTACTAGCACATTCAACTTTCACTGCTTCAGATTCATGTGTCTCATCATCTAAGGATATCCCCTTCGGTCCTTCTCTGGAGTGCATATATAAACCATCCTCTGACGGTGATGATGTTTCTGTCTTTATTATTACATCTGTTGAACTTATGGAATCTATATTGTCTTTTGTGTCTGCAGGTTTAGTGTCTGCAGCTATTGTTGAAATACTAGTAGATACTGATTCCTTACAACTGAAAGACTCCAACTCACTGCCTGCATCAGATGAGATTTCTTCTTTTATTGTCTTATCTAGGTTAATGTTTGTGTCTCTGATTTCAATTGGCTCTATAGCAGTTTTTGGTTCTGTGGCTGGAATGGGCACTGAGGAGGGAACAGGTCCTGTAACAAGAGCAGGTATGAGACTGGGAGAGGAAAGGGTAGTAGTTGTCAATGTACAAGTGCTAGATAAACAAGCAGGAATTATTACTGAAGAAACAACAGCCATTGGGGTAGGATTTGGAGTAGTAGTTTGAGAAGGTACCGATGTGGAATTGGATATAAAACTGGGATTAAGGGTAGAAGTGGTACACAACACTGAAGTGGAGGTTAGTACATGTGTAGGTTTTGCACATGAAGTTTGAGTGGTTACTGATGTGGAAGTAGACATCTGATTAGGCTTAACAGGAATGAGGGCTGAGGTGGTACAAGGTAATGAAGTGGAGGTCAGTGCAAGAGAGGATGTAGTTAACGATATGGAGGCCTGTGTGGGAGTAGGAGCAAGTATAGGAGAAGAGGTATGAACTGAGGTGGTAACCAAAATGGGATTACAATTGGAAGATGCAGTGGAGGTAGATACAGATATGGGAGTTGGAATGGAAGCAGAAGTGGTCACACTTGATGACACTGGTAAAGTAGCTGGACTTAGCACTGAAGTGGATGCAGAAGATGGAGCCACAATAGAAGACAACGAAGTGGAGACTGGTACTGCAACAGATGTTGAATCCGTTGCTGTACTATTTACTGCAGAAACTGCAGAAGGCAAAGTGGTGCATAAAGAATCAACAGAAGTAGAACTAGGTATAGTTACAGAAGGAACAGAAGTTGGAATGGTTACAGGCAAATTAGGCAATAAAGATGTAGCAATTTCTGATGTGCAAACCCGGGTTTCATCTACCTTCAGTTTAAGAGCCTCATCAATAGCACTGGGCTGAAAGGAAGATACTGATGTGACTACTGTGTTTACAATATCTGTTGTATGTTTTGTATGTGCTGCTACAGAATGTACTGATGATGTCTCTGAAATTGGTTTATCTGTTACACAACATGAGGAGGTTTCTGCTTTTACAGGAGTGTCAGGTTTTAAGGGGTCCAAGGCAGGCTCAGCAGACACTGATGCAGGCTTTTCAGGAGCTGTCTTACTTTCTACTGCAACATTAGTGGATTTCATTAAAGCTGTTGTACACTTCAAAGGGGATGTTGCAAGTCTCACAGAATCAGATACAGACTTCTGAGGGAGTGTTGAAGGCACTGCAGAGACCGTTTTAACAGATGAATCTGAGGGCATTAGTGAAGCTGTATCATTGCTATGTGTGACTGTTGTTTGAGGTGTCTCAACAGATACTTTAGATGGTGCCACTTCTGGTGGTCTTATTTTCTCAGGAACAGCTAAGGAAGAAGTACTTATTACTGCTTGAGAAGAATTCTCAGGTTTTTGCTGCTGTATCTGCTCAACCTTCTTAGTTTCTTCCAATTTCTTAATTTCATCATGAACTTCATCTCCAAGTGCAGGTGATGCTGATGGAGGCTGCAAAGAGTCTGACTTTTCAGCAGCATTAGGCCAAGAGGAATCTCGAGCTGAAAGATCACTGTCTTTTTCTTCGTTATGAGTCTGTGCTCTCTGCTCTTCAAGAGTTAATGTGGAAGAATCTAAATCATCAGCGGGATCAGGTTGGTCTTCATCAATTTGCAGTTCAGGCTCTGACTGCATGGATGCTGGACTGTCTGGTGGTACCTGATCTTCAGCTTCTGGTTCATGCTCCTCCTCCTCTTCCTCTTGTGGTGCCACTGGCTGAGGATCAGGTTCTTCAGTAATTTTTACTGGGGCTGATGGTGGATTATGAGGTGGTTGCTGTGGCCAAGAATCTTCTCTTTCTCCAGGCATCTCACTCTGTAGCATCTGAGCAGCTTTTTGAGCTTCCTCAAAAGCATCCTCAGCAGCTGCTGAAGTGTCTGGAGGCATAAGAGTCTCCTCAACAGCTGGCTGCACACCTGCATTATCCCTATATTCATCATAACATGCTAAAAGTCCTGCCACTGCATTGAGGGTCTCTTCTTGAGAAATGACAGCTCTAGAAGCTTTCCCTGATCCACTTCCACTGGCAGCAGCATCAGCATCAACTGAGTTGTCTGGAGCACTCAGATTAGACGCTTCAGTTAAGTCTTCAAATATTGGCTCATGTGCTGTTGAGGGTGATGATGAAGGAACATGAGTTGTGAGGCTCTGTACTGCTGACTCAGCTGCATCAGGGGGAAGAGCATTAAGAGGATGTGGACTACGACTTTCTTTAACCTCAGAGGATTCATTACTTTCTCTAGACTCAATAGATTCCTGGGAGTCCTGAAAAAGGGCATGTGTGGGTGGGCTTTGGAGTGGAGGAGGCTCAAGAGGGCTATGGGGTGTACCTGTATGTGAAGAATTACATAGTGATACTTCAGACTGGGGCATACCTTGAGGACTGTGTGGACTAACAGGAGCTGGTGCCCCATGACTTACTACCATCTTATCCTGAGGACTAAGCATGCATGGTGAAGATAAGACATGTGGGCTTTGCGGTGAGGCTGTATCGATATGTAACAGAGTCAACTGGTCAAGACTGTGATGATCATTTTGATTTTCAGGAACATGATCATCAAGCAAACGATGGTGACGTCGGCCACGACTGCTATCCTTTTCTCTTTTTTGCCTTTTCCTCCTTTTCTTGTCCTTACGAGAGTCATGCTGCTCACTTAGGTCTTCATCAGTGGCGTGGAAGGTATCAATAGTAAAACTGGTTTCAGAGTCCTGATACTCTGGTTCCTCTTTAATCACTTCTGTTAACTGTTGCAATTCTGTCTGAGAAATATCTTCCATAGGACTACTACTTCTGTTAACATTGGCAACAGTATTAGTTATACTGTTGGTGCCTGTGCTGCAATTGCTACCTTTTCCAGAATCTGATAATGTTCTGATGACCTCTGAAGGCGGAGGTGGATCACGTCGAGGTTTCTCCTTTTTCAAACTTCGTCGTTCCTCTATCCTACACTCAGGTTTGATTTTATTTTCAATTTTAGAGTCACTTTTGGTTTCTAACCATGATGCATCTTGAGAAGACTGTTTACTTCGAATATGGCAATGTCTTGATGCATTTGGTGTGGGAGGAATGTGCGTGTCATCAGAATCAGTATCATAAACTTCACATACAGTTAGTCTAGTTGGTGCAGGAGATAATGGTAAAGGAGCTGTAGAGGTTCCTGAGGAGGCAGATCCTTTTCTTCTTGTAGTAGCTGAAGCAGGGCACACACAAGGCAGATTTGGAGCTGGGTCTGAGTCATCTGATATATGACCAAATATAATTTCCATTCTTTCATCTTTCTTTGAAGGTATCTTATCCCGTGTAACTCCACTTTCACCTGTGCGCTTCCTTTCTCGCTGTGGTTGCAAAGTAGGCTTCTCTTGTCTTACTTCTACTGCTTCTGCTTTAACTTTTGGGCGGATAACACGAGAATCTTCCAAAGACATTGCTGCATCACTGTCCTCTGAAGTTGTTATAATTTCTTTACTAATGCTAACCCCTCTCTTAGGCTTTTCTCGAATACGACCAGGTTTACGCTCCTTATCACGGACCTTTACTCGAGCAGCTGGTTTAGGTGGTTTAGTATGAGAAGAAACATCTGACACCTCACTCTCTGATTCAAGCTGTCGCAAAGATTTGTTGGATTTTTTAGCATGTGCCTCACTTTCAGTATCTGAATCAATAAAGATATGGTCTCCATGGCTTTGAATAATATCTGAAGATCCTATTACATCAGGAATACTATTTGGTTTTATACTGGAAGGATATCTAGGTGAATTTATGACAACTTCGTCATCTGTAGTAACATCAGATACAATTATATTTTTAATCTTATGTTTTGTTTCCTTTTTACAACTAGAAATACATGACACTTTCTTCTTATCCTGCCTTGAACACAACTCATCAGATTCATCAGAAGATACCTGTGAAGATCGGCGTTTACGGACAGCATCTTCATCTGAACTGGCTTGCTGAACGTGCCCACGCTTTTGTCCACGATTACTACCATCCCCATCCTCCTCAGAATCTGATATGTCTGAATGCACAGGAGGTGTTGCTTTCTTCTCCTTTCTAGCTCTCTGGTTTTGACGATACTTCTGCATCTGTAACTGTTTTATTTCTTGTTGTCTTCTTTCCTCCTCTTGCTTCTGTTGTCGCTTTAGTCTTCTTGCTTTAACTTTATCATACATGTCATAGATGCCATCATCTTCATCTGGAATGTCAAATATGGAGTGCTTTTTAGGTGCTTCTTCCTCTTCCCCATCCTCAACCTCTCCACCAGAACCCGTCAAGCTATCACAAGAATCACTTTCTGGATCAAATATTGACTTTGTTTTGTTAGTAAGTTTGTTCTTCTGACTTGTTGTCATTCCTATTCTCATGTGCTGCTGTTGTGATTTATTACTGGTGCTGTTCCGCCTTACTATTGGCCCCATTTTAGTTCTTGTCGCCTCATCATCTGAAGTTGCTATATCACTGGCAGGTACTTGAGAATCGAGGGAATCTGTGCGAACTTTCCCTCGTGTACAAAGAGGAGGAGTTGTCTTTGCTCTACTGGATGTTGCTTTTAATCGTGCCTCTCCATCACTCTTGTCACTTTTGCCAGAATCATGCTTTCTCCGGCGACCATCACGCAACCGATCACCTCTCCTTTCTTCGGGTTCTTCATGTAAATCTGATTTATCCATATGATGTATGGATTCTTCTAAGCGAGATATACAATTATCATGATTTGGTATTGATATGTCCTCACTGCTGGAATAATGAACAGATATCTTACTTAACTCAAGAATCTCATCCTCATCTGTTTCAAGAAGATGAGTCTTACGCAATTTGTGCTTAGACATATCATTAATAATGTCATTAGTTTCATATGACCTATGGTGATGCCTAATTGGTGCTTCATGCCGGGAGTCTCTTCGTTTGTCATTATGACGATGGTCATTGTTGTGCCGCCCATCACGCCTGCCTTCACTTCTCTCAGCATTATCACGGTGGTTAATTCTTCCAATTCTTTCTTTCTCGCGTTCACGAGTTCTTTCATTAGCCCTTATTTTTTCTTTCTCTCTCTCCCGTTCCCTATCTCTATCTTTATCAAGTAGTTTTTCTCTTTCCTTTTCTAATATCTTATCTTTCTCAGCTGCCTTTTCTCTCTCCTTTTCATTTGCCTTTTTTCTCTCCTTTTCAACTGTTTTTTCTCTTTCTCTTTCTCTTTCAAAAGCTTTTTCTCTTTCTTTCTCAAGCAATTTTTCTCTCTCTTTCTCAAGGGTCTTTTCTCTCTCCCTTTCAATAGCCTTTTCTCTTTCTCTTTCAAGAACTTTTTCTCTCTCTCTTTCAAGAGCTTTTTCTCTTTCTCTCTCAACAGCTTTGTCTCTTTCTCTCTCCATGACTTTTTCTCTATCTCTCTCAATTTTTTCTCTCTCTCTTTCACAGGCCTTTTCTCTATCCTTTTCCATAGACTTCTCCTTTTCCAATGTTTTTTCCTTCTCCTTTTCCCGTTCTTTATCTAAAGTCTTTTCTCGTTCCCTTTCTTCATCTTTCTCACGTTCTCGTTCTCTATCCTTCTCTTTTTCCCTCTCTTTTTCTCTCATTCGCTCTTTCTCTGTCTCCTTTTCATATTTTGAAGGAGCAGAAGAGCTTTTGAGTCTTTCCTTGTCTTTAGATTTTTCCTTTCTTTCTTTGTGCTTCTGGTCTCTGGGTTCTGCTCTCTTTTCTTCACTATGCCTTCGTTTTTCTCCTTCACCTTTAAATCTTTCCTCACGAACATTTTCTTTTCTTTCTTCTTTCTTCTCTTCTCGTCTGTCATCTTTCTTTTCTTCATGTTTCTCTTCTTTCCTGTCTTCTCTTCTCTCTTCTTTCTTTTCCTCCTTTTTTTCCTCTTTCTTTTCATCTTTTCTGTCTTCACTTTTTCTATCACACACTTTATCCAAAATCCGAGTTTCCAATTTGTCATGAAACTTTTCCTCATATTTCTCTTTTTTCCTTTCTTTCTTTTCTTCTTTTTTATCTTCGACTTTATTTTCATATGATTTTCTTTTCTGTTTTGTTTCTGATGCATCAAAAGTTCTATTATTCACTTTTTCATCCTGGTTTTCCCGCAACTCATCCCTTCGTCCACACCTACCCTTCTTTTCACGTTCACTCTTTTTAGTGTCTCTGGCATCACGAGAGTCCCTTCGCTCTTTACCTAATTTCTCTCGCACTTTTTCCTCTTCTCCATCATACCTAAATCGTTTGGAATCAGGTTCAAACGTTTTCACATCCACCCTAAAACGAACATCACTTTCAACACTACTGTGTCTGCGTTTATGGTTATTAATCACTTCCTTGTTATCTGTCTCACTTTTCAGAGATTCTAACAAGACATTTTCTATCTTTATATTTTCAGTCTTAATAATTTCTGATCTAAAAGGTTCTACTTTAATATTTTCTGTCTTAATAGTCTCTATCTTTACTGGTTCGATTTTCACATGAGTGTTAATGTGTTCTGAGGCAATAGATATAACTGTGTCCTTACATTCATTAATTTCCCTAACACACTCTTTGGTTTTAACATCCTCTAACCTGGACTGTTCGGTTTTTAATCTTAGAAGGATAGGGTCCCCTGCCTCCTCCATGTGAGGCTCTTCCTTTATTACTAATGGGAGAGCATGACTGCCACTCCTCTCAGGTACATTATGTGGTGCAGATTCTCCTGCTACAGGCCGTACAGCAGGGCTAGACAATGGATGCAGAAGGCTAGTGGTAGTGGTCAGCACCGATTTGCTGCTTGACACTGATTGTGTCACTGACACCACACCAGTAACACGAGTGTCTGCAACAACTGTAACCACTCCACTTAAAGACACACCCCCAGAGACCTCCCCTTCCTCCCCAGAGATAACTGGCAAGTCTAGACGCACTGAGCGGGGTGGCACTGGGGTACGTCTGAGTGGTGTGGCAGCTGAGGTAGTATTGGTGGCGGTAGCAATGGAAGAGGTGGTGGTGAGGGGAGGTGCAGGACTTACAGGTGTTACTGGAGACATGTACGGTGGATGGGCAGGACTTACACCAGGACTGACACCGGGACTAAAGCCAGGGCTGGAGGCAGGTGGGCGTACTGCCTGGGAAACCGCAGGTCTATGTAACGGTGACAATCCCTGAGACTTACTGACCTGCGGAACAGAAACAAACACCCTAGGAACTTGTGAAGGACTTGAAGTGATGGGTTGCTGTTGCTGTGCTTGATGACTGGATAGTCTAACACCTGGCAGGCTACTGATAGGCGTGGCTGAGGGCACAGCAGGTGTGGTAGCAGGAAGGCGGGGTACATGCGTGTTCACCAGTGGTGGGCTTGGTATAAGACTTCCAGCTCTACTAGTGCGTGGAGCTGAAGTGAAAGGTTTAGGTTCATATTTATCACCAACATTTTCTAATCGTTTACTATCCTCATCAAAGACTGATCGCTTTGAAAGAAGAGATTTAACGATATCGGACGGCTGTGACCGCAACTCCTCAAGATCAAGTATTCGTGGTAAACGCACATTTTTACCCCCACTGCTACCTGAACTACTCGTACTGTCATTCACAGGTTCACTTACAGATGCCGTTATGTTGTTTCCCACCACCCTTGATGATCCTGACCATTTTTCATACTTCTCATCTAGTGCACGTATCCGCTGTTCTAAGTCAATGGAAGGGCTACATGGCGAAGGCAAGGGAGATTCTTCAGAGTCAGAAGGACTATCACGAGGACCAGGTGACAGTGGTGTATCTACCACAGCACTACCAACTTCTCGGGAATCTCCTCGTACTCCTAAACTTGCTCCACCACTAAAAGGAGGAGACCGTAACAGACTGGCACCTTTGGGTGATGTTGATGCAGCACGTGGTGACAAATGGGCTCGAACTTGTTGTGCAAATCTAGGTAATGGCAAAGAAAGCGGAACATTGTGGTATCGATCTCTGTGATGGTGATGGTGATGGTTGTGATGATGGTGGTGGTGTTGGTGTAAAGTGTGGCGTAAAGGGTCTGATGAGTCATCCCTCTCATCACGGACGGGGGTGCCAGGAGGACTTGCATCACTATGGTCTGCAGCTGCATCACAGGAGGAAGACACAATAACAGCATCACGACGCCAATGCAAATCATCAGCATCTGGTACAGAAGGTCTGCGATACCTTGGATCATGAACAACTTCTTCAGTATGGCGTGGAGGTGGTGGCACATTCTCCCCACCACGCCGCATCAATCTACCATCTCTACGGGCTTCATGTGGTCGTCGGAAATTTGTTATTGAATCACTACTATCAGCCAGCCGTTTTACACTTACTAACTTTTCATAACTAACTTCATTATAGCGTGGTTTCTTGGGAGGTCTTTCAGGATCAGGTGGACGCTCATCCCCAGAAGAAGATGGATCATCAGGACCTCGACGATGCAAAAGTCTAGGGTCCTGTGGGCCACCTGCACCACCGCTACTACTACTCACCACATCTTCCCCATCCTCTGTATGAGATGAACGATGAAGTCTATGTGAGCCTGTGCGGTGAGGTGACTCTGGTGGTGCAGGGGGTGGCCGACGCACATCACTGACACGCACAACAAGATCTTTGAGGTCATTAGTACGTCTTCTATAATCACGAGGGTCTGGAAGGGAACGATCATCCAATAGTGTTACTTCACGAGATGGGGAAGCAGCTATAGGGGTTCCTGGTGATCTGGGGGGAGCCAAGCGAGAGGAAACTCCAGAACTACCCTTTGAAGGGCGTGGAGGCGGTGGTGGAGAAGCAGCACGAGACCCAGGTGGTGACTGACTATGAAAGCTGTCATGATCACTGGTGGAGCGTCGAGCAGTACGACGACCACCAGATTCACCATCCTCATATACACCACGAGC
Source organism: Panulirus argus (assembly GCA_038088735.1). Lineage (NCBI taxonomy): Eukaryota > Metazoa > Arthropoda > Malacostraca > Decapoda > Palinuridae > Panulirus > Panulirus argus. The sequence continues at coordinate 62,908 of JAYMFT010000041.1, read as the reverse complement.
AGGTGGACTCAGGCTACTGCGATCTCTTGAATGAGCACGTTGTGAGCCAGGTGATGGATCATCCCGTCGACGAGCAGGACTAAAGCTGTGCCTCCGGCTACCTCCAGCTCCACTGCTACTACCACCTCCACTGCCAACACCGTCACCATACCTCTGACTCCCTGCATATTCGCGAAGCTCCCGTTCGTATGAGTCTTCATAGGATGCCCCACTTCCCTGACTAAATTCATCATAACTCCGCCTGTTAAGAAATCTGAATCTTTATAATCTATCTAACAATATTCTATTGTTTACTCATTTCAAAATACCTACTGCTAAGAAGAATACATCATATAAATTTTATTTCATAATATCACAATGAATCTTCTTTCAAAATGACTGAAAAAAACAACCAATTCTTGAACTTACACAGGAGGAAATTCATCATAGTTATCATATCTGCCTCGTGAACGGGTACCAGTAGAGTTATAGGCAGCTGTTCGGTTATTAGCTGTAGGTCTAGAAGCAAAAGGAGCACCTTCTCTCCTAGTTCGTTCATAACGACTGTATCTGTTGGTTGTACCTTCATAGCGCCCAGGTTCTCTATGAAGAACATGAAAAACGAGTTCAGTTTATCATACATAATAATACACAGGATTACCCTTACAGTCTTAAGAATGTATAATTTCAATTCCTGAGTTGGTCTCAGTCCAGTTCTTACACAACATTCAAAACATTAAAAACATTTCCTAGTAACTTTGGCAAACCTACAACAAGCACAATACAAAGGGCACTACACTTTTCAGAGAGCATATCACATAATAACCTATTTACTGCAGCCAGGATATAGATGCCCCAGTAATTTCTTTTCTTGCTCACTGTGAATGTGGGGTATACAGTTAAGGTTCACACCAATGACACACACAAAATGCTTCCAGTGGATGTGAACTGAAAAACCCCGTAACCATCTTCACCTCAAGTAACTTTAGGTTCTAATCAAATTTCTCCTTTCAATTCATCCTCTTTTAATCAGTCTACCTCTTCTTTTCATATTCAACTATAATACTATATATAATCTTGACCAATTTATCATCTGCCATACATTCTCTATGAGCATACCACCCTGAAAGACTTTTATCTAGCTATCCTTTCCCAACTTCATTCTTTATCTATCATCTTAAAATCAACTACTCTAACAGATAAGTTATTCATCTCTAATTTTGGTTCTTAACTAGCATGAACTATAGTTACTTAAGTTTCATAACCATTCCTCAGAGGTGAGAGAAGTACTTCATTCAACCTCCTCTGAACACATTATACTTAAATTCTTTTCATTCATCAGAGATATGGGTGCACCCCAGCATTTTTAACCTCCAAGAATCTATTTCAGCTTACAAACAGTTTCATCTGCATAAAACAACTGTGGAAACTTAATTCTGTTTCTTTATGGTTAAGAATACACCAAACATGCTCTCACTGGTCTTAAAAGTCACTATAAAAGTTCAAGTTGATCTTTACATCATTAGGACAGCTGAGTACATGAAAGAATGCCCCAGCCATTAAAACATTAAACAGCCATGGTGACATTACAAAGTATGACGTAACTACGTTTATTTCAAACCACTCACACCCCCAATTAATCATATCTGCACTTTAATAACAATAAAACTCATTAATTCTTAACTTTTCAGCAATGCAGAGGGGTTTCCTGGACTGGTCCTGGATCTACTTTGATGTAACACAAAAAACATACCACTGAACTATAAAAAAGACTGCAACTGCATGAAAACATGGGCACCAAACTTATCTATGTGTTGGCCAAGCAGGCATTTATCACAGACTGGAGAGCAGTGACCAATGTCTTGTTTCAGAATGAAATTTCTACTTATCTCTGCAAGTATATAGGCACAAAAGATAATTTACATTATCAAAGCACTGTAAATAAGTGCAGAACAATGTGTATGTGTGAAGACAGAACATTACATTTAGTAAAATAAAGAAAAACTGCACTGAAGTGATGCACAACTGGTTGTTGGATGTGCTGGAACTGAAGGTGATGAATTGAGACTAAGTTCTTGACACTCCCATTTATTGCAATAGACAGATAGACTAACATGAGAGCATTGGGTTGGATCCAGTGCTCGTCACTCCTCAGTGGCCACTGAAAGCCCACGCAACGAGCACACATGGCGGGAAGGCAGCAACGTTGCCAGCAGTCTTACAATGTGCAACACCAATACTTGATATCTACACAGTTGTCACAGGTTGTCCTGAAACCCCAGCATCCCAGACTAAAATCATGAACTAATGGACTATTCTGTTGCATCCTGAACACATTCTGATGAGTCTTTAACTTATTGATTAAATGTGCAATAAAATGAACTTTAACAGAAATATCCATTAAATCAAAACTTAGTCCAGTGGTGTCTCAGGATTTGTTGGAAGCCGAATTCCTAAATGCTGAAGTCTTGTATATATTTTTCTTTTTTTTATGTTGAAGGCTCCAGTCACGGACAAAAGTCCACATCAGGGTCGGGCCCTAATTGAAATATAGAGAGAACTGAGAAAGGGGGAAAAACAGACAGGGAAAGTATCTACAAATTTTTG
>JAYMFT010000041.1:27749-40752 GCA_038088735.1 Panulirus argus | reverse complement strand
TATATAATGGGGGAAATGGCGGATATGTATGAAAAAAAATATATATATATATTATATATATATATATATATATATATATATATATATGCATAATCCCCAGTTAACACTGGAGATGTGCTCCCTGGGAATTGCAACTGAATGGCAGCGTCGGAATTCTACCATTGAATTCAATGGGATGGGTTTCATTTCTTGAGGAGATTTTTCAATCTAATTTGCAAACTAAAGGATGAGTAAAATACAAAAAATCATATGTTATACTGCAGGTCATTGTTATCAAAATAATGATTACTTGCTTAAAGTACAGTAGTAAAATAATACAATAATTTGCTCTGGATCTGGAGCAGTTGATGGTGGTTTTGGCCATATCAACATATTGATCAGCATCAAAATGCCATAAAATGTCTTATCTTCTCCCTATATCAGATGATTTTCCTGATTCCCTTATCCTCAGAAACAAAAGACTCATTGGGTCCTTTCCAACAAAGCATGATAATGTAATACATGACATAAACACTCCAGGTTGTATATGCACCAGGTTGGTGAGGTATAGTTTAGGATGAAGTTGTTGAATGTTTACAGAGAATGCCAAAGGCTTACTTTCCCTATCCAAAACAGATTCCAGTAAGTGTTCTGAGGACATTTACTTTGTTTTTTGCCTCTGTGCTGATGTTTCTGGTATGGGGAATAAACATCATGTGAATGTCACATGTGATACTTTGTATGGTTGGAGTTCTGCCGAGTGGAAGTGGTTCAGTATTCGGGGTTATAAGGGAGGGTGTAGGGTGGATTCTTGTCTGTCCAGGGTTAATTATTTTTTTTATAATGAATGTCTTTAAAGAAAGAATATCATGATATGACACAATGGAAGTTCTATGCCGCATATACTGTATGGGAAAATCCTGTATTTGTACTCCTAAGTATAACCATATTGTGAAACTGCTGTTATCAAGAAATTATAATTTCATAACAAGCATTGTAATATATGGATTAAAAGTACAAGAAAAAACTGAGGACAATTTGAAAGACTCAGTCTAATATGAATGTTTTGGAACTTACCCTCTGTAGTCCTAAAGCCACTGGTTGCCCAGGAGTATTACCCATATATAACTGGTCTATAGTCTCTCTCCAAAATTGAAGCCGCATTCTGGCCATTAATATTTCAGATGTTACATCTTGAATCTAAAATAACATGAAATAGTATCACATGATTTATATATTCTTCAACCATACTCAGCACTATTCATATTACTGTCTAAATAAAAGTAATGCTGTAACAATTAGGATTCATTCATGGAAGCTTACAAATATCAAAACTCTACTTTGTTATAATATTACGATGTATGAGAAATTTGGTATGGCAGGGAATGCAAAATGAATGAAGTTTTATTTTTTTTATGTTGAAGGCTCCAGTCTTGGACAAAAGTACATGTCAAGGCTGGGCCTTAACTGAAATATAAAGAGGATAATAAAAGGAAAAACGAAAAGACAAGGGAAAGTATTTTATGAATTTTAAAGGAAGTAAAAAACTTGTCTTTTAAAATGTGCCAGGTCATAGTTCCTGGGAAGGGCATGAGGAGGTTGAGACTTCCAAAGCTTTGAGGTGTGGGGAAAGAAACACTTATCAAAACAGCCCATCCTTGAGTTGCAAACAGCCACACAGTAATCATGTGACACAGCAGCTTGCCGTGTATTGCATGGTCTATCTAGTGGTGGAAGCACACAAGCAGACAGCTCTTGGGAGCAGAACCCAAAGTAATACCTATAGAGGAGGGAAAGTGAACAACATTATGGTGGAGTGCAAGAGGGTCAAGTTTGGAAGAGTTAGACTGCTTTCAACTCAACTCCGACAAGTAAGGATGCAGGGATAGAACCATCCCAGATGTGAAAGCAGTACTCCATACAAGGTTGAATCAATCCTTTGCATAAATGGAGCAGCTGCTCAGAAGAAAAGAAGTTATGACATCTAAATAGGACACCCAGTTTCTTAGAGGCAGAATTAGCTATTCCAATAATGTGAGATTTCCAAGAAAGATTGGATGTTACAGTAATACCAAGTATAGAGTCAAGTGGTGGAATTACAGAACCGTCAAAGGAGAGAAGAGTGACATGTAACACTTTCAAGTGGTTCGGGCATGTTAAAAGAATGCATGACATGGAGTTTACAAGAAGAGTGTATGACAGTATGATTAAAGGAGTTGCTGTGGGAGAAGAACCACCTATATCATGGGGAAATAGAGTGGAAGAGGGAGAGGCATGGGGACAGAATGCATGGAATGGTGTTTGCAAAGATGTCATGCAAGGACAGGCATAAGTTGAGACTTTTCCTGTGGCTACCCCCTTGATGGGAGTTCACAGAGGAAATGAGAGTTAGAGCTATAAGTAGATAAATAGATGATAAAATCTTCCTTTTACCTCATTCTGCACATAAAGCACCTGGTTTTAACTACTGATGCATAATGGAGCAAATCTTATTTGAGGATTAACTGTGAATATAGTGGTACAATAATGAAAAGGAGGGTAATGAATTGAACACATAATAGAGAAGAAGCTTGGAAGTGAAAGCTGAGTCATTTATAAGGTATGAAGCCTTGGACCAATTTTGTCAAGAACGGACATGGAGGACTGGATAGTTACTTATTACTTCACGTTTCTCAAGTTATTTCTTTTTTTCTCTTTCCTCACAAACTGACACTATGCATATAATTAGTGTTTCTCCTCATTACTTGGGCTACTGAACAATCTATGTATTTTCTGAAAGGTCACAGTGTACATATAACCTGCCATGCATCTATAGTGGTGGTTATTATGGTAATGAAAAAAGCAGAATTTTTCCATGCCCTTCTGGTGACAGATAGAACCTCACAGGTATGATAAGTCAGTTGCATACTCAAGCAGAAAATTTTGAACCATTATGTGACTGTGAAACCCTGACAGGATCCTCAAATGATGGAAGCAGTTTCACCACTTAACACCTCTAGACATATCTATGTGAGCTGAGTGATGCCTCCACACAGATATTTATGAATTAAATTTTGGAACTCTACCTCAAGGCTTCGTGGCAAGCCTAGATGGTAGTTGAGGTAGCAGTGCACGATGAGTTTCTAGGAGGGAAATTAAGTGCCTTTTAGCAAGATTTAAGGATCAGACAGATGATCCTGAAGTACTTGACAATGATGAACTATTTTCAGAATATGTGAAGAGGTTTTTATTGGACACTGACAGTTTAGCATTGAAAATTGTCCAGGTGAGGAAAGAGAATTCCTATCAAAAGTGGAGGCAGTGTTGCCAATGCCCACTTGACCTTGAAAACACTATCTGATTGGTGCAGCTGACAATTTTACAAACTTTTATAGTTTTGCTGTTAAAAAAAGATTATGAATGAATCACATTGGTTACAATGAAAACTTTATAAAAATAAGATACAACAATAAGGATTAGCAATTAATTTTTTACTGTAGATAAGATGAACAATAAAATATGTTCAATGGCAACTTGCTTCACACTCAGGCATTCCCCACACTTTTCATTTAAGATTAGGATTATAAAATGATCATATGCCTCTTCAACAAAAACCAATTCACACACTCATTGAGTTCTCAGAGCTCTAGTAAATAAAAAAAATCCTCATCATTATATGCTACATTGGAGGTAAAGCAGTGTCTTAACCTCCTAGCACGGAAGCTGTCTCTTACATACTGAAAGGGGTCTGTTTAAATGTGAGCAATAAAGAAAATATAACAAAGAACCAGTTTAACCCAAGTGAAAAGGGTATATGAATGGATATGCAGGTAAGAGAAAGATCTGAGCAAGGTCAAGTGTGCTAAAATCCAGCAATGAAAAATGCAGTGGTCATACTATTCAAACTATTTTAAATCTCAGTAAAAGATGTACCTGAGCAAGTTCCACATTGAATGCTCGTAATGCCACAGCTGTAGCTCGAGCATTCTGTGGGAGTAGCAGTACTGAGAGGAAGTTCTCATAGTCATTTTGTCTGAAAAAGGCAATAAATTGAGGCATATAATAAACAATCATGAATATAATGAGAATACAACTGGCATATAGATGTAAAGGACTCTGAAGGTTTTGTTCCATTACAAGTTAACTCTGTGATATCCAATCCCATAGCTAATCAATAATACAATCATACTTTACAAAAATTAACCCACCAATTATACACATCAGAAAAAGCATCCATCCACAAAGCTCACACCCATATATTCTTTATAACAGTACATCATGGTGTACAAGACCAAAATGACTATTGAGACTCATTTATACTTAATGTTTATTGCTTTAATGTTTGTATAATCATCAATTTCTTAGAGAATCTTCATGCACAGTGCTCGCTACTGTCTAAGTAACATGCTCCTACCAAAAGTTTGTTATTTCTTGTTGAGTAAATTGAGGTACACATCACTCTTTTCTTGGTTTTATTTTTCGTATACAATGTTCTTTCATTTCATGAGAAAATCTCTTCCACTTTTCTTGAAAAACTTTCATATAACAGAAAGACCAGGAAGAATGGACTGTGGTATCATATCATCAGGATGGAGATTGTGAAACGAACATGAAAGTAAATACAGAAAAATAAAAACTGTTAAAGTAAGCATATTTCTTTACTCAACTGGATCTCCTACTATATCACAGGCAAATTTAGATGATCCCAACAGAATTCTCTTGGAATTCACAGGATTTCATTGTTAAGACAGACCCAATATTATTGGTTTTATTTCACAAACACATTACCTACTTTTATATTACTTAACCCCATATTTTCGTTGATACACATAGCCTTACCACCATCACCTCATTTCATATCATTCAATTATACATTACCCTGCAACTGTCACTGCATTCTCTAAACACTAGACTTACTGTAGTGAACAAAATCTCACAACATTCAAGGCCAACAGCAATCCACAACTAAACTGATAAATTACCAAAAGCAGGTCTGAAACATGACTTGGAGGATTATATTCCATTAAATCATACCAAATGTGGCAATAAATACCATATACACTGGGCAAATTGTAAGATTAATGTAAAATTGGTAATAAACTTGTACTCTATTTCTGGGGCCTGTTCTAGTTGGAACTCCCTCATAGGGGTGGCCAAAGCAACAGAGTCTCCATAACTACAGAACTCCAGTGCCTCTTCTTAGCCTTTAGTGCTTTACCCTTAACAGCCCAATGGCAGAGGGCAACTAGCACAGTATTTGCAGAGGCTCCTACCTAATGACTACTTCTATCTAATGCCCCTACCTACTACTACCTAATTCTCATACCTAATGCTCCTGCCTAAATGTTCCTACCTACTACTTCTATCTACTTCTACCTACCACTTTGCCAAAAGGATGGGCTAGCGCATAGGGCTCACCGCAGAAAAATCTAGTTGCAAAGAAGCTGCGTGAGTTGTTGTTAAGCGTAACAGAGAGAGATTATATGTTAGTGAGGCAGATATTATTAACATTTTGAACATTCAACAAGTTTGGGATTTCAAGTCTTGGAATCAGTAGTTTATACAATTTGAAGACATGGGACAATAATGACCCGAATTCTGAGTCTTCTGAGTTTAAGAAGCACACCTGTGGATAGCTTATGGTGGGTTACATTAAGCCATGGTTAGGTTAGGTTAGGTTTGGTTTGGTTGAAATTGTTTTTCGATGATTTTTGATGTCTTTTGAATAGTTTTGACTTTCATTACAATCGCAAATCTACTTTTAATGATTTGCCCCATACAATATCCCAGTCTGCACTGGGGGTCCCCCATTATCATTGTATATGGGGTAGATATCTCAAAAGATGGTGATATAAGTTAGAAACAAGAGTCAGGATCATGCAAAACACATCAAAAAACTTAATTTCAACTTCCAAACAGGTGGATGTCCAAAAACAGTAATCTTACCATCAAATTATTATTTTAAGTGGCTTATCTCTACTATAATACTGAAGGCTATGATAGCTTATGTCTGCCTGGGATCATTTAAGAGATTTTCATAGGATCTAATGACTTTATACAAGTGTATGACCAACTCCCACATTTTCCCTATATACTACTGTAACCAGATTCATTATTCTTTGCTAAAATATGATATTTAAAATCGTGTTTTGCACTTGTTATTGCGTTCACTCAACACTACACTATCATTGCAAAAATTAAATTACAAAAAGGATTAAGGCACAAGTGATGGGGAGCTGAACCCATATTAAACATGCTGTCAGACCTTTGTGAAGATGCATAATCTCAAATTTTAAATAAAATGTAAGTTCAACTGTTTCGAGTTTCAACACTGCTCTCCTTACTTAAATCAAATCTAGATGCAACTTTCATGGTCCTTAACTCATACATGACAGGCTCGCAACAGTTATGAACAGCTCCAAGGCTTCTACTTGACAGATCGAATCGATTAAACATCTAAATGAGAGGTCTGTATTTCACAATCTGCCTACATATTTTTGAAAGAATATTGACTTGTGGATCAGTATATTGCAACTTGAAATATAAATTTCTCCTAGATTACTGCAACGAATTACAACACTGCTGATCACTTACTTGACAATATCTAAACAATACTGACTGTTATTTGAAGGATATCTGGTCTTAGTAGTAGCATACATCCTCCCTGGCCATAATCTATGCTTTTTCCAAAGGATTCCTGGTATCTGTAGATGAGCGCGATCAATTTTTTTTAAAGTCCCTGCACTCAGTACTATTGAAGTAGCCATGTTTACATTATGTAGGCTCAGGGTGGCGAACCTAAGACGCGAGCCGTCAAAGTTTTCTAAAATTTTCGTTACTAGGGCAGCGGCTTAGGAATGGAATGCCAACGGAAAAATATTACATTTTGCTACATTGACAATGTTCTGATATTAATAATCAAAGGTTAGCGTGGATATGGGGCGTTTTTCTACTAGGAACTGGAAAATGTTGGATGAGGTGAGTGCAGTAGGCGTGCCTCAAGAACGATGTGTAGTGGCTGGACGGTATTTCCGAACGGTTGGTACGTCTGGAACTGTATTGTCGAATGTTTTATTTACTTTGACTTACTCATTCTAGAGAGCAGAAAATCCTAAGATCATTTGATTTCAATAAACCCTTTTTGATGTTAATTAAGGATGGCAGGAATGTAAAGAACGAAATGACACAGATGAAACTCGCACTTTCTGAAGAATGTATTATAGCATTGCAACCATTGTTGGAACATTTTCATTTGGGTGCAAATGGCGACTTATATATTAAGATGAAGTTTGTCACTGTGGAAATTTCCGTAACATTGGTGGATAGTGAGGCATGCCAGGCAGCGAAGTGAGACACGCAGAGTGAGCCTCTTGCCATAATGGTGTGTAAGGATGAGGTGTGTCTGTGGTTTAAGAACAATGAGCCACACCGCCGCCTCGAGTTGCTATGTGGCCTGCTGAACATGTGTTTACCAATGGAGCTAAGGTTTATTAGCACATGTGTGGAAGACCTCGGCAAGAGGGACTCCCATGACCTCAGGGAAGCTGAATACAAGGCAAACAATGCGCAGGAAATAAGCCGGTTGTCCAATTTGTTAGATGTAAGGACGCGTAGCAAACTGATAGTGTTCGTTGCCTTGCTTAACTCCAGGAATCATACTTGTTCTACTCTGTTGTACCAGATCCTCGCCGAAGCCCAGCAGGATTCTTCCAGTTGCGATGTGAACTACGTCAAGGAGATGCTGCTTATTTACACCATGGTCCTGCACCATCCTGCCTTCACCTACGAGCAAAAGAGGGTTATAGCTGAACTTCATACTAGAGCATGTAGACTGGAGATGCAGCTCTCTCAGCAGCGGGATACTGACTGTGAACTTCTGGAGGCTCTCTCGCAGACCTGTAGTCCTGCAGCTGAGGTAGGCTGTAGTATGGTAGGGGGGCTATGAAGATGTGTGAAATGTGGGGTCATGAAAATTTCAGCTTTGTGTCACAACATTAACTTCTGGATTAGAAGAAATGCATGACTACACCCAATGGATGTGATTTACACCATTTCTTCATTATTTTTCTGGTTAATGTCGAAAGATTATTTACTTAAACATCACAACTAGCTTTAGAAATAGTGTTGGATAACAAACACTGCCCCTGTCGACAATTCGCTCCCTGGAAATGTTGCTGTTGCACATGCTTCCATTGCATATGAGGAGTGCACATAATTTTAGTATGATAGATGTTGTAGTATATGTAATACAAATAAAATTATCCATGCCAATGTCAATCTCGACCCAAGTGTATCTTGTCACACCTTTACAGATAAAATTAATTATTTCACACAGCAACAGGCTATTGAGTCCTAACAAGGTGATTGGTTTTGATAATGGAAGAGAACAGAAAACCATAGATTAGTGTGTTAGGAGTAGTAAGGCATACAAATGTCTCAAGAAGAAAAGCCTGTAAACTATTCGTGTTGCTAAGGAGCTGGATTTGAGGTGAAATATTTATGTAGTCTATGCTTAGACATATCTTTGGTACTGCTATGAACTATTCTGATTGGTTAATTACTCCATATGTTAACAGTCCCCAAGAAGAAATAATAATTCACCTTATCCTTTTACTAATTCTATACCCCTTCCAGTAATTTCTTTTGAACTGTCTGAAAAGCACTTTTGTCTCTGGACACAACAAGGCTTATAGTACTGATGGCATCAGATCCCTATGTACTGAAAGAGTGTGCTTCTGAACTTGCACCTGTGCATCTTCATCTTTTCTGTTTTTGTTTAAAAACCAGAACTTTATTCTTCTTGGAAGCCTGCGTTAGTACATCCCATACCTAAGAAGGGCGACCATTCTAACCCCTCTAACTACTGTCCTGTTGCTTAGACATTTACCATTTCCAAAGTCTGACCCCCCTCACCCCCCATTCTCCTCAACTTTCTTATTCTCAGACATATCCAGTATCAGAGTTTTCCCAATAAACACCAGTATGGTTTCCATTAGGTGAGATCCATTGGTGATATTCTTTCCAATATTACTAATGTCTGGTCATCATCCCTGAAAGATTCTGGGGAATCCTATGCAGTTTCCCTTGACATACCCAGAGCTTTTGACAATGATGTGGCATTGGGATCTAATCTGTAAGCTCCCTCTTTTGGCTTCCCTCCCTCGCTTTGCTCAGCCTCTCCCCTTTTATACATCAACATTGTTGTCGCTCAAGGTTCTATCCTGTTTCCTGCACTCTTTATCAATGATTCCTTTTTTTCCACAAATAACCAAATGTGCTGATATGGTGATGACTCAGTACTGCATTCTTCTGCATCCTTCAATTCTGCTCCTCCTTCTTTCACTCAGTCTGCATCGTGTCTTGACACAACTTCTTCCTGAGTAAGCTTAGACTTGGACAGGATATTTCAGTTGGGTAGACAAACTCTGGTTAAGTTTAATGATTCCAAGACCCAGTTTCTACCCATCTCTCTATTGAAAATTCCTCACAACTTTCTCCCATGACAGCTCTGTAATTCCACCTCTTGACTCAATGAACACACTGGTATTGCTGTAACATCCAATCTATCTTGGAAACCCACCTTCATGGAAATTGATAAGTCTGCCTCTTAAGAAGCTGGGAATCCTGTATAGATGTTGAAATATCTTTTCTTCCAAACAGTTGCTCCATTTACACAATGGATTGATCTGTCCTAGTTTAGGGTATAGGCTACCATATCGAGGGTGGCTGTAGGTTTGCATTCTCCTTACTTGACAGAGTTGAGTCAAAAGCTATGTGAGTTATAAACTCTCCCAGGCTAACTTCAAAAGTTCACCCACTTGCCATACGCCACAATGTTAGAGTTAGCTTTCCCTCTTCTACAGGTATTACTTTGGTTTTTGCTCCAAAGAGCTAGCTTCTTGTGTGCCACCACCACAAGCTAGACCACACAGTGCTCAGCAAGCTGCTATGTCACATGATTAGTGTGTAGCCAATGGCATCTGAAGGGTGGGCCATTTTGATTACTGTTTCTTTCCCAACACCTCAAAGCATTGGAACTCTCTACCTTCTCATGTCCTTCCCAAGAACTATGATACATTTAAGAAGACAGATTTATCACTCCTCCAGAATTTTTAAATACTTTCCCTTGTCTTTTCAGTTTCACTTTCATTAGCTTCTCTGTTTCATTTAAGGCCTGTTTTTGATGTGGAATTTTGTCCATGACTGGAGCCTTCAATGTTAAAAGAGTTAGAGAAGAAATCGAGGTAAATGTTTATCTGTAAGTTTGCATATATTGTTTTTAGTGAGTCAGATAAATCTGTCCTTAAGTATCTTGTTAGGAATCATGAGAATGTGAGTACAATACTACATGTTTATTTATAGAATTCACAATAAGGCTTGTAGTTTAGTTACTGGCACACATCCCCAACTCACAACCTGACAGGACAGCAGCTCATTAATTGACACATGATGGCTACTCACTCTCAGAAACCTCCATGGTTCATTAACTGGCACACAGTTGGGCAGAAAGCTGGGTAAAATGCTAGTTAGGAAAGATGTTAAAAAATACTATTTTAAGGTTAGGTTGATGGATGGTTCGATTATACTAACCAGTGAGTGAGAGTGCTAGCAGTATGCAAAGGTTTAAAAGGTTTCTTGATGGTATAGAATTGGGCCCCAGTAAGTTTAGAAATCTCTCCCTGAACTGTACAAATAGTTGATAATTAGGCTGCTCTTTCCATGAAAAATTGGCAGCTAATTTACTGACACGTGTTGTTGGCTTACTTTCTGAACAGTCTTCGACTCCAACTGCCTGATTTATGACTCCTCCTGGTACTGTTCATTCTTACATTTAGGATAAAATTTTATATGGAGGGGTGTATCCACAAGCTGTTTAAACAAGCATATAAACCTGCCAGAAAGGAGGAATTCAGAAAAGTGTTTCTTATGAGTGATAGACAGCTCAGGAAAACAGGCAAAAGGAAAAAAGTGCAAGAGGAATCAGATAAGGCCAGAGGTAAGGAACAACACCCTCACCTCTAGGCCAGAACTAGCGAGTAGCAAGTACCTTAGGCTGAAATTTCTCTGTACAAATGGAGACAGCCTGGTGACAAATGGAATGGAGCTAGAATTTAGGGATCACTAATGAGAATGCAACCCAGGCATTGTGGGATTGGTGAAGGTGAAACTCACAAACAACCTTAACTGAGTTTGTCCAGAGGGGTAAACAGTAGCAAGGAGGATCAGCTCCTCTGATAATGTATTCCTTTTAGATTTCAGGAAATGTTAGTTGATGGTGCCCTCATACAATATGCAGTGGGAATATTACTGTGGTTAGGAAGTGTACAATCCTCTAAATAACTGCAACGAAGCAGAACAGGTGTATTTAGAAAATAATGGAGGAACATTGAGCATGGTGAAGGATGCAACAAGATGCTGTCTCCTTAGAGATGCTAAATCACTGATACTTGGGGATTTCAATCACAGGGAAATAGATTTCGAGGAAATTAGATTTCTATGGAGATGCTGAGTTATGAGGACACAAATTCCTTGAAAGTAAGTTGGAGTACATTCTGCATCATTGTGTATTAGAGCATACGAAAGCTACACTAGGTGATATGCCATCTATACTTGACCTTGTCTTTACACACTTTGGTATAGAAGTAGAATGTATGAAATATTATGCTCCTATTGGAGTGAGGGATCATGGAGTGCTTAGTTTTTGATATTTGGTGGTGGAGGATGCAAGAGGTAGATTGGATTGGGCCCAGGAAGCAAAGAGGAAGTACATTCATGAACAACATGGAACTGATCACTCTCATTGGGAGAGGGAGTTTTGAGAATGTAGATCAGTGCTACAGAAGGTAGTGTGAAATCTACATTGAAGGGGTCAGATCATTGGTCCCCTGATGCACAGTAAGGAAGGAGGATCAAAATGGAGAGAGATGAAATATGAAATGTCATACTGTGATAAAGCTCTGGAATGCACTATGGAGGGGATATAAAAGACACTTCAGCCATTCAGTATATGAAAGGTACAGAATAGCAAGGTAAGGAGGGAGAAGCAGAGAATTTAAGAAAAAGCATTGCACAAAAAAGGTAAAGGCAATCCAAAACTTTTACATAGGTTCTTCTGAAACAAACTGCTGGTGAAGGAGCACCTAATCAGGCTGATGGACATACTAGGATGATAAAATGTGAGAGGCTTTGAATGATGAGTTCAAAAGTATGGAGGACAATAATGCACTAGCATTACCAAGGTGGGAGGGGATGAGGTCTTAGAACATATAATGATTAAAAGAAATAACAATCAGGTTTAAACAACTTAACCTATATAAAGCCCATTGTTGTAGTGTCCTGAAGTCTCCCCATTTATGCTGAAATGATGTGTGGAGGCACTTGCCAGACTACTAGAAATGCTGTTAGATAAGGTATTGTGGAAATTTTAGGTCCAAAAATGTGGAAGCAGGCAGTTGTTGTGCTTATATTTAATAAAGGTGATTAGGAAACTGCACTGAACTACTTTCCAGTTTCTTTATTTCTGGAAGTGTTTCACCTAGGTTTATGTAAACACCTCATTGATTGCTTCATTGATTTTGCCAGTCTTGCATTAGACTGAGGTTCTTAGGAATTTTCAAAGTAGATTTTTTTTTTTTTTTTTTTTTTTTAATGGAGTCGAAGGAAACCAGTAAGAATATAAGAAAAGCATGTAAATGTTTTACTCTCACCACACCATACATATATGAGGTGTCAAAGGCTGTAGCAGTCAACATAATTTCACCAATGCTAGCCAAGCCAGGCAAGAAAGTGAGGTGAACATATACCAGATGGACCTCCGTGGTGTAGCGGTTAGCGTTCCTGACCGTGACATATGCATGGGCTGCACAGGGTCAAGTGCATAGGTTTGAATCCTGTTGTGGCAGTTGCTCCACAGTCAGCCCAGCTGTTCATCCACTTTTAGGGGCTGGTCAATGAAATGGGTACCTGGCTTAGACTACGGTATATATATATATATATATATATATATATATATATATATATATATATATATATATATTTTTTCTCT
>JAYMFT010000041.1:0-15042 GCA_038088735.1 Panulirus argus | reverse complement strand
TTTTTGGAAAAGCAGAAACTGGAGGGGAGGATTTCCAGCCCCCCGCTCCCTCCCCTTTAAGTCGCCTTTTACGACACTCAGGGAATACGTGGGAAGTATTCTTTCTCCCCTATCCCCAGGGTAGACAGTATAAGCTTAATCTGTATACATTATTTTGTATACATATGTTCTACTCAGTTTCATCTTCTGACTGCTTGTTTGTAGATGGGATTGAATGCATTATGCTATATTATGCTTACAGCAAATGCTTTGCAAATGTTATTGAATGCATGTTACTGCCTGTATTTTCTTTTTCAACAGGTATGACCATGTATGTTTGCATGTAAACAAAAATCTGGTTGCATTTCAGACTTATGCTTTGTATATATTATCATGATTTTTGATACTAATTGTGCATTTGTTATTGTGATATTCCTGAAAACTTATACATACTTGCCTTCAAGTTACAGAATGTTTTTTTACTTAAGAAGATACACAGATGTATAAATTTGATTGTAAATATCAACATGCTTGCATGTCAGTCTGTTAGGCTTTGATATCATACTTGTTATTGCTGCATGTGTTTTTGCATGTACAGCTCTGTTCAGAACTTTGTGAGACACTTGTAGTGAAGGGTGGACAGCCTATCGTGCCCTTTCTGGATGGCAGGTCACTGTGCTGAATCTCCTACCAACACAATGTGTAACTGGCAATGAAGCAGTGTAATTTGAATGAAGACTTGTCAAAAAGAAATGGGGAGGATAATAAATATGAATATTGTTCTGCATTATTGCTGATGGATGATAGAACAGATTCATAGTGATAGGAGTATCCATGCAAATATCATAGTACAATGGGAAAATTGGTTTTCAGTTAACACTACTGAGAAGTGCCTGAACAGAGCTCATGTAAAGTCTTGAAGTTTTACTTATAATACTTTGGGTCATAGGCCACATGCACAGTGAGAGTGTATGTGGTCTTAGAATTATCTTTAACACCCCAAGGTGTTAAAAATTTTTTAGTTGGTGGATGTAGCCAACATTCATGGCTGTAATGACCATGCCAGTTGATAGCCCTAAAGTCCAAACAACCAATCAATGTACTTTAGGTAGTATCTGTGTATATATGTCTTATTTATATGAAATGAAAGCAGTGTGGTTCATATGACCAGCTGTGTTCAACTTGTATCACATCTTAGACAAACACACCCCAACATAACTGGGTTGTGTATCTCACTTAGGCATTATTGTTACCCACTGCTAAGAGTCATCAGCAGCTCCATCAAACCCAAACAAATTGGAGACTCCAGATGGGAAGTTGGTGCTCAGAGATAACATTGTCACTATGATAATAGGTTCTCCATATGGGGTATTGCACAAGAAGTTGGCTTGTTCTCTAATATTGTGAAGAAGTAGATTAGAAGTTATGTGTCTGTGAAAAGGACTGGGGCAATGGGGAAAATTATTTACAACCACACTGTATTTATTGCTAAAGTTAGGGCAGATGTATAATGCAAGCATTTTCTTTTTCTCTTACAGCTAGTAGATGAAGATAGATTTCCCTTAAAACTTCCAGTTTTCTGAAATAACCACTAAATATGTAATAAATCTAAATTTTTTTTTCCAGCCTATAAATATGTAATAGTATTCCTGAAAGCTTTCTCAGTTTCTTGTTATATCTAATAAATATATAATAGACCTTCCTAAAATTTTCTCATTTTCCTAAATATCTATTCGAAATTTTGTTTAATAGCCAATAAATATAAAACCACATTAAAATTGTCATTTTTTATAATGACCTATGCAATTTTCTATTATAGCCAATAAAATATAATAGACTTCCTTAAAAATGTCATTTTCTGTCATTAATTTTCCCATTTTCTGTAATAGCAAATAATAATAGATTACCTTAAAATTGTCGTATTTTCTTTCTTGACCTCCATGCAATTTTTTGTTTTCTCTGATAGCCAGTGAGTATACAAGGTTGAAATATTTCAAAGTCACCATTTTGGTGAACTAAAAATGTTAGAAAAAAAATTGTTGTACTGGCAATAATGATATATGCTTCAGATGCGCAAATTCATGATGATCTTCACAGCCGCTTTTCCTTTCGCTGAATTGGTCCTAGAGGTTCACGACCATGGGCAGCTTATTCACCCGATTTAATACCCTTAAACTTTTTTGCCTGGGGTTTCATTAGGTCTGTAGTGTACCGTAAAAGGGTTAGAGATGTAGCTGATCTTCAAAATCATATCACTGATGTGGTTCAGGAAATAACACTCGAAATGGTTTAAGGTGTGTTCTGTGAAACAGTTGATCGTATTGAGATCTGTAGACACTGATGGTCACCATGTGGAAACTGATAATTAAGGAAATCTTCAAGGCATATACTTTCAAAAATATATGCATTTCATGTCTTAAAGGCATTTGTTCTTTTATTCTTATTTCTCAAAATAGATAGTGAATTTTGAAGCCCCCTGTTTAATCACCCTCCCTGAAGATTTTTTTCTGTCATTAAAATTTCCCATTTTCTATAATAGCCAATAAATATATAATAGTTCTCCCAAGAATTCCAAATTTTCTTTAGTAGTCAATAAATGTCTATATTTTTGTTTTCTTTAATAGCCCATAGATATGTATATTTTTATCTTTCATTATGCATACTGTGAGGAAGCATATAACCTTTAACCCATGATGAATGCATTATTTATGGCTGTGTTTACAACACAGCCAGAACTGAGAATAATATATACATTGCATTACTTAAATAGTATTTATTTTAAGCTCCAGGCTACTGCGTGTAAAAATAATAAATCTCAATCTTACACGTTAGTTGCCAACTTCTATTTACAAGGACAAACAATAATCACCAGCTCACAACTGATGAGCAACAGGTTATCACTATAAACATGTTATCACTGAAAACAAATTCTAAAATTAGAAACCATGACTAATACATTTACAGTGGATAAACAATATTTGTTTCTGTAAATGAAGAGACTATTCTTTGGAACTCTTCACTATGGAATATAAATCTTAAATAAATTTTTTAAATGTTTGAAATATCTAATGGACAGCAAGACAACTAAAAAAATGTGAAGTTATTACACTGGAATACCAATGCTATACAGATATACATAATATGTTACAATATTGTACACTCTGAGAACCCTGAACAATTCAGGGAATGCTTTATATATCATTGGATATGTTGATATCATCTGTGACACTGGTATCAACAAAATAAGAACAAACCATGATAAATAAATAATTTTGAGATACTGTACTTATACATTTTTTGCAACAATGTAATTAGTTCATAATACTCAACTGTTTTTTCATTAAAACTTATATACAGATATTACCAGAATTTTGAGTTTATAAATGCCAGAGTTGCCACTGCATGCTACATAATAGACAGAGTTTAGGAAGATATCACACATTTAATTGCTTTAATTATTAAAGACTTCTAACAGACAAAGTAAAAGAATACTATACAGGATGACTGTACGAAAATAAATGCTTCTCGTTGTATTATTTTATAAGACGAATTCACAAATTCTTTGCTTAATAGTGATCAGCTGCTAAAGAAAAAAAATGGCAGGATTATTTTTTGGGTAATCTGATCATGTTTCATTTTACTCCTCTCACTCTTATCACCAGCTTTTATGTCATATGACCAAATTTTTTATTTTGGCATCAGTAGCTGGGTTCACTAGAGAAATGTCTAATGACCTGAACTTAACCTGAGCCAAGTGGGTGACCGTAACTAAGTAAGTTCTCAGGCCTTTATGGTCCCGACACCTGGCACAGAGGATCTTTACTTCCCTGCACTGGTTATGCATGCGTCCTCTCGCAGTGAGGTTTGCAAGCACTGACCTCACAATATGGTATTACCACAAGCACCACTTTCAATTAAGGCAACATGTCCAAGAACACTATTTCTTAATTAAGCCTTTAACACGTGTCATACACTTGTTCACGAATGAGGGTTTTCTAGTGATGTCATCTGTAGAGGTGACAGATGAACGCCGTGAAGATGTGATGGAGGACCTGGATGAGTCTGCAGGAGGATGCAAGTCTTTACTATCGCCAACATCTTCTATGGATGACGGATGGCCAGATTCTTCAATTCCACACTCCTCTTCCACTATGGGACTACTGTCACAAGGTATACTACTCAACCTTCGCCGAGGAGGTCGAGGCTCTGCACTTTGTTGCTGCTGCAACTGCTGTCCTGGTTGCTGCTGTTGCTGCAAGTACTGTTCACAAGAGTTCACCACCTCAGTAGCAGTTTCAGGGTCTGATGCAACAGCATTATTTGTATCCAAGCCTGTGTCAAGACTTACAGAGCGAGATGGAGGAAGTGTGCGGCGATGTGGACGTGGAAGTAAGGGTGATGCTGTCCCTACTCCCCGGCCAGCTGCCCCCCGTACTGGGAGACGTGGTACTGGGCTGGCTGCTCTACCACCCAACCTCATAGGTGAAGCAGATCGAGGGCTACTTGTGGCTAATAACCTGTTAATGACATCTTCAATCAGTAAGTATGACTGGAAATTTTTGTGCATGTCAACATGATGGATAATATAGATTAAAAAAGTTCATTTAAAAAAAGGCTAATGCATGCCACAATTACACCATTTATATATATAATGGAACATGTTGGAAATGCAAGACATGAAACCTATAAGTTGGTCAGATGAAATTTTAGAATAAGTAAGTCAGCAATGCTCCTATACTAACATCAATAATGCTCCTATATAAACAATGAAAGTGTATAGAAAATATACCTTCTTTTTTTAACCAATGCAGGGTCGCCCCGTCAGTCTTTAGGGTCTTTATCTGAACATGATGATCCCTTGCCACTTTCTGTGCTTGTAGTGCGCTGATAGACTGGAGGTGCTCTAGGTAGAGTGGATGGTGTCCCAGGAGTAGCCATCCCACCTTCCACACTTCTACTAACATAGCGACTAAGTGGGCCATCCACACGGACATTACATTCTCCACGCATAAACCTTTCCATTTTGTCTACACAGGCATCCTGATAATCATGGATCCATCTGGAAAATTTTTTAGTTGTTAACACACATGAAAAATAATACTGAAAGAATTCAATCTGTTTACTGTGCAAATAAGATGCCTTTAAGTTGACAACACAGCAATTTTCAACATGTTTCAGTATGTACATACATTTCTAAGAACATCTGTAAGGTTCATGGATTAAAGGGTAGCATTATCAATTCAAACTAGATACCTTAAATTACTACCGAAACAAAAGTGAAGCACTTTATAATGAATATTTAGTAACTGTATTACAGGTCTGGTTTAAAAGTTGAATTTTAGAATTTTTATTTTTTCCTATTTGATCCCCATTTCCCACTTTAGCAAGGTAGTGCCAGGAACAAACAAAGAAAGGCCACATCTGCTGACAGCTGTACTCATGCTGTCATGTGCAATGCACTGATATCTCAGCTCCCTATCCTCAACTGAGCCCCAAAGACCTTTCTACGGCTTAAACCAGACACTTCACATGCCCTGGTTCAGTCCGATGACAGCAAATTCACCCCTGTAAACCACATCGTTCAAGTTCAATCTATCCCATGCAAGACTGTCACCCTCCTGCATGGTCAGGCCCCTTTTCCACTCCATCCTTCCATCTCCAATTTGATCTCCCTGTTCTCTCTACTTGTGTTAACCTTTCCTCACTCATTCTCTCCATATGTCCAAGCCATTTCAGCATGCCCTGTTCAGCTCTCATTCACACTCTTTTTATTATCACACATCTCTCTTACCCTTTCATTACTCAATCAATTAAATCATCTCACACCATATATTGTCCTCATTCCCAACACATCCACCCTCCTCTGCGCTGCCTTATCTATAGCCCATGCTTCGCATCCACATAATATTGTTGGTTCTGCTATAACTTCAAACAGGCCCATTTTTGCACTTCCTGATAAAAATCTCTCTTCCCACACATTCTTCAGCACTCTCATTACCTAAGCTCCCTCACCCACCCTATGACTCACTTGCACTTCCATGGTTCCATTCACAGCTATGTTCACTTGTCGGTATCTAAATCACTTCATTTCCTCCAATTTTTCTCCATTCAAACTCACACCCCAACTAAGCTGCCCCTCGACCTTGCTAAACCTAAAACCATGAATTTTTTCATATTTACTCTTAACTTCATCCTTTCACACACTCCTCCAAACTCAGCCATCAACTTTTGCAATTTTTCACTGGAATCTGCCACCAGTGCTGTATTATCAGCAAACAACAACTATCCCACTTCCGAGGCTCTCTCATCTCCTACGTATTCGCCCCTCTCTCCAAGACTTTCACAATTACTCCCTCACCACCCAATCAATAAACAAATTAAACAACCATGGTGACATCATACACCCCTAAAAGAGACCAACCTTTACTTGGACCCATTCTCTCTCCTCTTCCTACTCATACACATACCTTACATCCTTGATAAAAACTTCTGACTACTTTTAGCAGCTTACCCCCAACACCATATATTCTGAAGACCTTCCATAAGGAACCTCTATCAACCCTATCATATGCTTTCTCCAGATCCATAAATCTGTCTGTTTCTCTTAGTGTTTTTTGTATAAATTCTGAAAAGAAAACACCTGATGCACACATCCTCTACCACTTCTGAAACCAAACTGCTCCTCCCAATTCTGATGCTTTGTACATGCCTTTACCCTCTCAATCAATACCCTCCTATACAACTTACCAGGTACACTCAACAAACTTATATCTTTATAGGTTGAACACTGACCTTTATTGCCCTTGCCTTTATAAAATAGGACTATTCATGCATTCTACCAATCCTCAGACACCTTACTATGATCCTTACATACACTGAAAATCCTAACAGTCCAATCAACAGCACAGTCATTCCCTTTCTCAATACACTCAATTGTAATACCATCCACTCTAACCATTTTGCCAAATTTCATCTTATGTAAGGCTTTCACCTCCACTTCTCTCTTCACCAAACCACTCTTCATGACTCTCTCACTTTGCATACCAACCCAATCCAAATGCCCTACATCTGCCTCCCAGTCATAAAACACATTTATAACAGTGCTTTAAAATACTCACTCCATGTCATTCTTACTTCATCACTACCTGTTACCACTTTCCCATTTGTCCCATCACCAAAGTTCCTTTCTTTTTTTTTTAACTCCTTATATACCTCCCTAAATTTTACAGATACTCCCTCACCCCAACTCTCATGTACCCTCTTTTTTCAACCCCTGCACATTCCTCCTGACTTTCTGCCACTTCCTCTTATTCATTCCTCAATAATTTACACTCCTTCCTTGTAAAGTAACACCAAAATGCCTCTTTTCTCTCTCACAAGCAACATTAGTTTGTCATTCCACCACTCACTACCCTTTTAAATCTACCTACTTCCCACCTTTCACATGCCACATGCATCACACACATATGCCAGCACTGCTTTCCTAAATACCTCCCAATTCTCACCCACACCCTTGCTTCATTTACTCTCACCTTCTGCCATTCAACACAATCTCTCTTGGTATTTCTTCACCCAAGTCTCTTTTTCAAGCTAACTTACTCTCACCACTCTCTTCACATGATATTTTTTTCCTTTTTTAAGAAAATCTCGACAAATCTTCGCCCTTGCCTCAAAAGACAGTGATCAAGAAGCATCACAACAGCTGCTCCTCTCAGCTCATTTACATCAAAAAGTCTCTCTTCTGCACCCCTATCAATTTATATTGTAATCCTATAATGCCCGCAGACCATCTTTCCTACTCACATACATATACTTGTGTATGTTTCTTGTTTTAAACCAGATAATTCCAATCACCAATCCTTTTTCAGCACAGAACTCTACAAGCTGTTTACCATACCCATTCATAGATTTAAATCCTCAACAGCTACATTACTCACGTTCAAATTCAAATCATCCATCACTACTACCCGGTATCTTGCATCAAAACTGCTGACACACTCTCTCAGCTGCTCCCAAAGCACTTGCCTCTCATGATCTATCTTCTCATGGCCAGGTGCATAAGCACTAATAATCACCCATCTATCACCATCCACTTTCATTTTTACCCACATCAATCTAGAATTTACTTCCTTACACTCTTTCACACACTCCCACTACTCCTGTTAGAGCAGTAATGCTACTCCTTCCTTAACTCGTCCTCATCAATTCAACATTACTAGAACGACATTTCCAAACCATTCTTTCCCTTTCCTTTTGAGCTTTGTTTCACTCAGAACCAGAAAATTCACATTTATTTCCTCAAACATACTAACTATATCTCCTCTCTTCTCATCTTGGTTACATCTACACACATTTAAAACACCCTAGCCTGAGCTTTTGAGGAGGATGCTCACTCCCTGCTGGGCTTCTTCTTCTGACTCATCATTCAAAAATTGAAAGACAAAAAGGGGAGGGTTTGCAGCCCCCCAATCCTGCATCCTTTTGTTGCCATCTAAGACACATGAGAATATAGAGGTAAAATTCTTTCTCTTCCACTCAGGGTATAATCTTAAGTTATTATGAATTTCAAATTCAGAAAAAACTGACAGACTTAATTTAAATAAACCCAAGTCATCCATACTGAAATCCCATGATATGACTGTGAAAGATGGAAAATCAAATGAAAATTAATTTACCATCATTATGGCATTTACCCCAATTACTATGTAAAACTGATATATAAGAGGTGATCACAAACTGTAATAATGAAAAAGATTTCAAATGGAACAAAATAATATGACATTTACAAAATCTACCTGTTATAGGTTATAAGTAATGTACTAAAAACCATTTAGCTGATCTAGCAAAGTAGGGACTCTACTAATTAAACAAAGGATGAACAAAGGGGAACAAAACAATTAACCCCTATACATTTACACATGGAGCATAAAATATTTTCATATTTTTTTGATGCCTTGAAGAGGTAGGCATTTGTCAATGGGTATACGTTTTTCCCTACAGTCTTCTGTCTCCCATGCTCGTTTTAACTTTGTATGGCATACGTGCATTAACTTTTGAAGAATTAATTATCCCACAGGCCATGCAAATTCCAATTAATCTTTAAACTTCTGCATTTCAATGTCCCCCTTATACGTACTGGAAGCTGGCTGATGCAGCCCTCAGAAGTTTTCCAAAGAGTTCAAAAGGTGCAACTTCTTTTCTCACATTAAAAAAGTAGGAAAGGATATTAATCAGGCATCTTGCCTTTTGAGAGCTATACTAGTCATGAAAGAGGATTTGATTCAAGATCATTATGGAAATGAGAGCTAAGAAACAGGAAGAGTCAAAAATATTAGTAATAAACTGATAACAAGTGAAAGCAATAAGAGGATATTTTGAAAGGTTAAAGCAATGAATGGGAGGTACATATTATAAAGTCGCATCACTGAAGAACAGAGTTACATTTCACACTAAAACAATTTATCCATTACACACCTGACACCATTGAAATAGCAGACTGCTCGCATGTCTTCAGGTAGTTCTTCAGGATCTGGCCATTGGAAGTTATCAATGATGGGAATGATGTTACAGCCAGACTGCAGAGCTTCCACAATCTCCTAAATGAAACATTTCAAAAAATATTTGTAAATACAGGTACAATACATATATTTATCTATCTATATATTTAATGGTAGCTGAGATAGCATGGAATATTGAGTACCCAAATCATAGCCATCTCAGATTCTCCAACTATAACCCATTTCAGCACAGTTTTTTATTACCACACCCTTCTTTTATCTTATTTTTAACTGTCTGATCAAACCACCTCACACTACATAGTGTCCTCAAACATTTAATTTCCAACACATCCACCCTTCTCCACATTTTCTCTTCCATAGCCTATGCCCTGCATCCATAAAATAATGCTGGGATTACTGTACCTTTGAACATACCTATATTTGCCTTCCCAGACAACAACTTTTTCAAAACATTCCTCAATGCTCCCAGAACCTTCACCTCCTCCCTGCGACTCACTTCTGGTTCCTTGTGCTGCCATACCTACTCCCCGGTATCTAAAACACCTCAATTTCTCCAAATTCTCTCCATTCAAACTCACATCCCAGTCACACACCCAACCCATCTGTTCCTCTGCCCTGCTAAACCTAATAACCTTGCTCCTGTTCACATTTACTCCCAACTTCCTCCCTTCACACTATCCAAAACTTAAACACTAACACATGTATGCATAAAATAATTTCAATCCCTATCCCATCAGTATTAACACAATGGCAATAAACAAACTAAATGACCAAGCAGAACACTTCCCAAGACCAGTTCCAGGAAGGAAAAAGAATCCCTTAGTTTCCTAATCAATTCATTCACTCCACCCCAAACTACAATTCCCCTGCCTGGTCATCCATCCTGTCAAAAGCAAGCAGAGTAAAGCTGTAAATTACACAAAACAGGGTAATCAGAACAGTCAACAGGTGTCCAGCTACCACAAACATTCACCTACTTAACACAGCAAAAATATTTCCAAAACAATCTCATCTTAATGTATAAGGCACTCAGTTCTTGGCAACAACAGTAAACCCCTTAAATCCAAACCAATTTTATAATCATCCACCATCCCACAGATAGAAATATAAATCTTACTCGTGCCTCACATTTCAACAATCTATACTTATGAAACCCCACCTTGCCTTTACAAATATGACAATGACAAAACAAATTCACCCCTTAATGACTTTACAAGCATTAAACCACCACCCTACCATCTAAGTCTTAAAATAAACTTTACCAGACATATACACACCTGAAACTCTACTATGTATTCAGGACACCAACCATCTGTTTAACACTGATTCAAACATACCACAAGACCGTCTTGCCCCTCATTAATGAAAAATACTTGCAGTATAGAGAAAAGCTTGAAGGGAACCTCAAATCTTGATTATGCTATGATTTTATTTCTACACATAGTTGCTTACATATGATGTGCAAACAAACAAATGAACTCAGTAATAGAGAAAAAAACTCTTCACAACACAATGCATATTCAATACATACCCTGTGAACCCAATCTTTGCACTCTGTGTCACCAATACATCTGTCTAGGGCATTTGGTGTTAAGACCAAGAGGAAGTTCTTAGCTTGGCGGATTGAATTAAGTAAATTATTGTCAAATTTGCCAGCTTCTAAGCGCTCCACATCAATGAATACAGAGAACTCTTTGAGCTGCATATGGACCTTTAATAAACTGAAAGAGAGAAAACAATGCTATTACCATACAATACAATTTCTTTTATAGCAATATTCTATATGTTTAAATGACTAAAATTCAATTATGAAAACATATATGCATTTACCTTGCAAGCTGTGAGCCATTAGAACGTCTATAGCTGATGAAAACATCTAAGGTCTTATCTAGGGAACTGGCATCTTGTAGTTGGCCACTCTCATCTGCAATAAATTTAAATTGGTGTTAGCATTATGCCAAAATATGCAAGTAATTAGAAAAACAAATTACTGAGAACTAATCCTATTACTGTAAATTTGGGCAATTTTTTGTAAAATTATTTTTGTCTACCATCTCTTACTGTTCTCATTTTCCTAACCCCCTTAGCCAAAGTGCACCCCACAACTTTCCCTTTAACAACCAGGACAAGCCTGTGTGCTTGTGTTGGGATTCGAAACTTGAACTGTTTACACAGTTAAAAGCTGATGAGGTAGACTCCCTCCATGAAACATGTAGTTTATTGTAAAATTTTAATAAAGGAAATTATCTGAATCTCTACTGAAGTGCGATTACCCCTGCATAAAATTATCACAACCAGTGTGATCCCTATATAAACAATATCATATATATTTTTTTTATACATATCTGCTATTTTCCACGTTAAGAACAGAGGATTGAGCCTTAGAGGAAAAATCCTCACTTGGTCCCCTTCTCTGTTCCTTCTTTTAGAAAAGTGAAAACAGGAGGGGAGCATTTCCAGCCCCAAGCTCCCTCCCCTTTTAGTCGCCTTTTATGATGGGCAGGGAATACGTGGGAAGTATTCTTTCTCCCCTATCCCCAGGGACTGAGTGGGAGCAAATGTGGCCTTTTTCGTCTGTTTCCTGGCACTACCTTGTGGATGCAGAGGGTGGCTTTGTTATTTCCTTTGGGGCGGGGTGGCGTCAGAAATGGATGAGGGCGAGCAAGTATAAATATGTACATATGTATATGCATGTGTATGTATGTATATACCTATATGTAGGTATGCATCTGTATGTATTTGCATATATGTGCCTGTATGTATATATGTGTGTACATGGGTGGATGGGTCTTTCTTCGTCTGTTTCCTGATGTTGCCTCACTGATGTAGGAAATGGCGATCAAGGATAATAAATAATAAATATATTTTATTAATTATTTATTATACTTTATCACCGTTTCCCGCGTCAGCAAGGTAGCGCCAAGAAACAGACGAAGAAAGACCCATCAATCCATATACACTTCTATATATATACATGCACATATATGCAGTTTCTCACTCAAATGTGTGTGTGTTACTGGACTCCACCTGCTAGAGGTTACACCATAAGTGAAAAGTCACCTCTGGTAAGATGACTGTTTTAAACAGGAATTATTACTTACAACATTTTAATTTTTCATATCCTTGGTTGCATGCAAAAAAAAAAATTAAGTACTAGATACTTAAAAATAAACATTAACAAAAATTAATATTTCAAATATGAAGGTTTACATGCATAAAGATCATCTTTACTCTGCTTCAGGTTCTAAGATGCATAATAGCTTTAAATAATGAAACCTTTTTCTCACCATCAAAATCCTCATATACAATCAGTTATTAAACTACAATTAAAACTCCAAAGCAATAATGCTAAACTTACTCAGTATTGAGTCTCTAATTCTTTGACGATGAATAGAATTGTAGATGCCGCACTCTTCTCTTAGCTGCTCTTCTGTGAGATATCTGGAAAGGACAAATTCATTATTAGTTTACAATTTTACAAAAATCCATAATGATGATACCTGATAAAAAATCTAAAAAATCACTAGGTATCTGAGAATATTTATAAATGCTTTTCTATATTTACCTATAATTCTATGGTTATTCATATGTTTAACCAAAATATAATAAAATAATCATAAGGTTATTCATGTTCAAAGTAACAGAATATGCACTCTTGTATCATCAGTATAAAGTTAGTATGTATTTACCTTAGACTTTCTCGAGATACTCCAGCTTGAAGCATACGGTAGGTGTACTCTGCGAATTCCTTGTCAATTTCTACAAAGAACTCATTGAGTCTTGAGGAATCACAAGAAGAATAATCAGCAAGGAGTTTTAGTTTCCTTAATTCTCTTAAAAATCTTTGTCTTAGAATGCCATTCTTTATACCAATGTCTTCACGAAGATTTTCCTCATTAAGCCACAAAAGAAGGTCTCCATCAACTCTAGACTTGATGAAGTCTTCACCATACTGAGAAAAGCCAATTTGCTTGACCCATTCTTCCACATCTTCTGGAGTCCACAATGGCACTTGTTGACTTAACTTATGTGGAACCTCTTCTCCAATAAGACGAAGTGCCTGCACTGCATACTTACTGGCAATGGCATTTGGAGAGCTAGCAACCTCTTTAAGTGGCTCAACAGCACCAATTTCTCTAAAGAGCTCGATGTTTCCTTGCTGTTTCTTGATCCCTGCTTCCATGCAGAAGTGGAAAGCTGCCAAATTACGGGCTTCTTCTCGTTTACTTCTTAGAACTGGTAAGAGTCGTTGTAACCAGTTCTGACTTTGCCCATGGCGGTGTGCCACGGTAGAATTAGCAAATTGGTCTGGAATCTGGTTTAAAACAAATGGTTCTACAAGATTCAGAGTACCAGATTGTAAGACAGCTGCCTCTAGTTCCTTGTTGGCAACAAGAGTGGCAATAGCCAAACAGGCATAATATTTTATGTTGTCATCAGAGTGGAAGGCAAGAGGGAATAGCCACATTGGAACTTTACGTTGGATCATAGCTTGCTGATTATCTGATCCGCCATACAGGGACAAGTTTGCTAAAGCTCCAGCACAATGTCTCAGAGTCTCAACATCAGATTTTCTACACTCTGACAGCACGGCATCTAAACCTCCTAACTGTATGATATCCGAGCACGTTCCTTCGCTGTGCTTAAACAGATGCTCCAATATGCCTGTTCCCACACGGGATTTGTCCACAGATGAGCCATTCTTTGTGCAATCACAAGCAACATTCACTATATTTTCAAGACCCTTCTCAACCACATAGACACGGTTTTCTGTTGTAAGGCACTGTTCTAACACTTTAGCACTTGAAAATTTTAAATCAGAGTCCTCAGATCGACAATTGTCTAAAAGGATGTCCATACCACCATTATTTCTCAAAACATTACACAGGGAAAAGCCCAATTCATGACCATAAATGGGTACTGACCAAGCTTTTCTCATCATGTCATCTATATTTTCAAGAAGCGTTGGAGCATCTTTAAGACATTCACCAATTGTCAGGGATTTAAGCCGTTCAACGAAGGAGGACATCACACCAGAATAGCGCATAATGGCATTTTGAATATCAACTGGTTGTGATGATGCACTTAATTTATCCAGATCCTCAAAACCAGTGATGTTCACATTGCTCTGCGAAGAGAAAATAAATCACATTAGAACACAAATATGTATCAAAGCTCATACTCAAGATATGCTTAAGGAAAGAGTAGTAATACTATTGGAAAGCAAAACTGGAAGTGAGCTATGAAAGCAAACAATTTAGTAAATGTGCTAAAATTCCTGAGCATATTAGTTTCTTAGGAGGTTAATGTCAGTGTTTGTATATTTCATTATTTTAAATTTACTACAGAACGAATATCTAGGAAAGAGTTCTGGTAATAACAAGGACCTTTCTAAAGGTTCCTGCAGCCCAAGGCTGCACTACTTCCAGAAGCTGAGAAATGTAGACAGCGATCAAGTATAATAAATAAATAGATAAATAAATAAATAAATAAATAAATAAATAAATAAATAAATATATATATATATATATATATATATATATAT
>JAYMFT010000040.1:1902698-1914555 GCA_038088735.1 Panulirus argus | reverse complement strand
AGGAGGACTGTTATAGGGGTGTTTAAGGAGGTAGAGAGGAGGAGGAGGAGGCCGTGGGATCTCTTATGTGTGTGTGAGAGAGAGAGAGAGAGAGAGAGAGAGAGAGAGAGAGAGAGAGAGAGAGAGAGAATAAGAGAAGGAAGGAAGGAACGAGGAACAGGAGGACAGGAAACAAGCCCCACAAAGGCCCTGGGTGACTGCCTACTTGTGGCGGTGCGGCCGCCGCTCCACACATGGTTCATCAGGGAACGCTCGGGTCCTTTGTGAATTCACTGTATCTCTTTCTAGCCACACTTAAGACACCCCGTGCTGGTGTAACGTGATGATTTCCAACTTTAAAAGAAAAGAAAAATCCGATTGTGGACATTCAGAACCTTACGTCCAAAGGACAGATTTACACATCGTCAGTAAACTTGCATTTTACAGTAGCTGAAAACATAGTCACACATCGTCTGTATAATGGTAATTACAGTGTCTAGTATTCACACACAACAGTATTTACAATATTTAGTATTCAGACATTGCTTATATAGCAGTGTTTACAGTCTGTAAATGTAGATTAACATCTTGTAAAATGTTACTTACATTATTTAAACACTAAGAAACCTTGTAAGAGCATTGTTATAAAACTTCCTCATGTGCCAGTAAACACCAGGACCAAAGAGTACCTCAGGTTTGAGGATGGACAGGGTCTTTGACTATGGGGATGGACGACCCTTGGCTCACGGCATGCCGCAAGATGACTGTTCTTCCCTTCTGCCCTCACAGATTTGTCTGCCTAGCATGCGTAACTTCCATCAAACACTCGCAACTTGATTGCGCAGAATATCTCACAAGTCCAGACTCAGGCGCAGAATTCATTCCCTCTTCCCCTCTGGTTCAACAAGTTTTCAGCATCCACATCAAAATGTCGTCTGTCATTTCTGTGTCGCCTGCGTAACACGATAGATACTCGAGGGTCGTTCTGTCCTTCGTCGTCGGCGGTGGCCGTCCGTCCAATCACTGTCGGGAGTCACAATCTGGTTTGGTGAAGATTCGGTTGACCTGACTCAAAGGGTCAGGTCAAACGAATCAATAACCACCTACAGTGAACGTTTATTTCCCAACATCTTTTATAAAAATGCTGAATAACATGTGACTCACAACTCTAGCTGGATTTTACCTGGGTCATGACACTTAATGAAACGGTTTAACTTAAAACTTAACCTGATTCATAACTTGGAAGAAAAAAAAGAAGAAAGAAATCCACTTTCGGCTGTGGAAATTAAGCACACTTTTTTTATATTTACCCCGAAAGTTGTTTCCACCGGCTCTTATTTCACTCCCGGTAACCTTGCCTCACTGCAGGCGACCCCCAGGCGCTCCAAGCAAACGCCCTTTGGTACCAGACATCGTCTTGTTCGGCCAGAATATCACAAGGATATAACAACAGCCCGGATTGGGGTTGGAGTGGTTGGGTGGGGGGTTGGGGAGGGGGCGTATCTCAGGCTCTGCACACGCCTGACCCGTCACGCTGCGCGCGCAGCCTCCAACAAGGGCGAAGGCGCCGTCACCGTAACGAAAAACACTGAAGGTTAATGTCTGGTGGTGCCCGAAGGGCGAGGGATCTTAATGAAGCCTTAATGAGTGTTGGGGTCTCACCTGTGGCGGCGCGCGCGTCCTTCCTCGGCGCCTTCTGCAGGAGGCGACACCCGCTGATAAGACTCAAATTGGGCAGCAAATGCGTTGTGATAGAAACCCGCCAGCTTTGCCAGCCTAATTCGGTTTTGAAATCATGCGGCCGGTGCCAAAGGATGGATTCGTGATGGATTTGCGGAGCAACGCGCAACGTAACCCGCCGCTCGCTCGCCGGGGAGACCCCGACCGTGCGTCCGGGGGCCGTGAGGTCGGTTCTGCAGTGCCAGCGGGCCACCGGGTTGCGACAAAAGGGGGATATTGCAGTGAAATTTAGCATGAAATAATGGTTGTAGGTCAATCATTTTGTATTGCTGAGGGTGAGAGAAGGGCATCAGGGCGGGCAATCACACAGAAAATGGACGGAAAGTGAGCAAAATGAGGAGTAAATGAGGGAAATGACAGGACTGGAGGAGAGGGGTGCGCAGGGGAGGGCTAGCTGGGGCAGGGGGAAGTGGGGAGGGAATAGGTAGGTGGCGCAGGAGCAGAGGAGGGGGAGATGGGGACGCGTGGGGAGTTTGTGGGGAAGGGTATGACGGCTGGGAGAGAGCTGGGAAAGTGACGGTGATGGGGAAGGAGGAACTGGTGGAAGTGGTGTTGGGGAGTGGGAAGCTGGTTGATGTTGGTGGAGAGGTTCATGGGGAGTTGGTGCGGGAGGGTTGGGAGTTAGTGGAGAACTTATGGGGAGGATGGTGGGGAAGCAATGGGGAGGATAGTGGAAAATTGTTTTAGAAGATAGTGAGGAAATGGTTGGGAGGATGGGTAGGAATGGGTGGGGAATATGATGGGGAGTTTGTGATTGGGGGGAGGTAATGAAGAAAAGTCAGCAGTAGGTGGTTGGGGAAATGGAAGTGTGTGGCTTAGGACTTGAGAATTAGCATGGGGAGAATGGGGAACAGACAGGAGGGTGGGGAGGGGGAAGTCGGTGGATGATTTGTAGAGGAATCAACAAAGAGAAAATGGGAACAGGTAGGTGTCTGATTGGGGAACTGACAAGTGAAGAGTGGGAAGCCGACAGGGAAGGGGTGGAAATTGATAAGGCAGGTAAGGGAATTGACAGGAGAGGGCGTGGAATTGGAAAAGGGTTGGGGGGATGGTGGGAGTTAGGAATTGGCAGGGGAAGGCATGGAATTGGCAAGGGAGTTTTTGTAAGTTGGCAGGGAAAGGCGGGGTGGAATTGGTAAGGGAGGAGGTTCGGGGATTTGCAGGTGATGGGGGTGGAGTCGATGTCGGCAGAGGGAAGGAGGGGGAGTGGGGGGGCTGTGTAAAGGCGTTGCACGGGATGGCAGGGGAGCCGTGCCGGCACGGTGCATGGTTTGGGAAGGAAATGACAGTACGAGGAACCTCATCGCCTCTCAGGTTCCTCAATTAAAACAACGCCTTCCACGACCTCACCCTGAAGTGTCGCGTCCAGTCTCTCCACAAGGGAAGAAAGAATCCACGTTAGCCATGTCCATACAAATTGTGTAGTACTGACAGGCAAAAGAGTGCGTTAAGCTAATTGCTTCGAACGATGGCTAAAAGTAGGTTCTCCATTCTGTTGGTCAGAAGAAGGAAAGATTAAATAAGAAAGAGAGAAGGAAATAACCGTAAAGGTCAGTCCTCATGTAGTTTGGTCTCCACACACACACACAAACCATGGGAAGCACTAGCCGGGCGCGTCTCACCGCTTCCGCTGCCGCTGTAGATCCAATTTAATCTCCAGCGGCATTTTTAAAAATTCTGCACCAACACTTTATTGTACACTGTGTGTGTCCCCTTGTGAGCTCCGCCAAGACGTTTGGCGGATGCTGTTTGCAGTAGACCGTTGAACAGGGAGAGTCTTTTGAGTTACGATATTATGAGGAACTTTGAGAAATCTTATGAATCCTTTGGGTTACCCGCAAAGAATGTCAGCTTAATATCTGGCTTGTATTCAGAGCTCCCGACTATTGTCGGATGTTTTTTTTTTGGGGGGAATATATATATATATATGTATATGCGACTTCATTCTCCGCACACCTTTCGTAGGTGGGGCAAAGTTCTCCTTCCCACATTTCTGTAGGGTACTGACGTGGGTGAAGGACGTGATCGGTGGGGAACATCTCTCAGCAGTATCGCCTCTACTCACTCTGCTGATAATCCCTGAAGCACGGCGGCAGGACCCTTGTGTACGATGGCCTGGCATTTGATCTCGTCTCTTTAAAATTCGGCGCCGCCGGACTCACTCAAGAGTTTAAGAGAGGCGACACAGGAAGGGAGAACGGAAGCCTGGATACTGTCAGCTGACCTTGTGTGTGTGACGCATTTGTCCCCGTGTGTTGTTTTGTTTATGGACACTTCCTCGGGGCGTATTTTCATCGCGTCTTCTGTGAAGTGTAAGCCCGATATACCTGACAGCATACCTGGAGCAGTCTGGCTGACCTCGTCCACAAGGGGGCGGACCTGTCGCTGACTGGTGAGGAAGACCCCGCGACTCCCTAACGCTGGCAAGGCCGATTGTGAAAGAGAGAGAGAGAGAGAGAGACTCCTGAGGCCGTGGTTTATGGAAGTTAACTCAGTGAACCAAGCGAGGGTATGATGGGGAGGGGGGGTCCACGGAAAACCAGCTTATGCCTTAAACTCATTTTCGACTGGTAGTCCACCCGGTTGGGGAGAGAGAGAGAGAGAGAGAGAGAGAGAGAGAGAGAGAGAGAGAGAGAGAGAGGGTTCCGCAGATACCACTGACCGACTCTCGATTGCGTCAGGAGCCTGTGAAGGGACATCCCTCCTGCCAGCGTGACGGGTACCTCGCTGTACCGAGACTCCTCCCTTGCACATGACGACTCCAAGGGAGGGTCGAAGGAATGGTTCACCTGATGTGCTGGTGAGGGTGTGATAGATAAAAAGACTTTCTTCGGTTGTGAAAGCTGATTAATCTGTATTCTGGTGATGCGTATGATTACAGCGTCGAATGTCGGAGGAGTAGAACAAGAATGAACTCGGGGAGAAGATGATATACACATTTCTTGAGTGCCTAAGGGTTCGTGGAGGATTAGGAAGAGACTGTCCCTGGTGGAATTTACGAGAGAGCTTTGATAAAAGAGCAGTTGAGTGATGAGAGTCGGGTTAATAACAGTTTACTGCCTGGATTCGCTTGTGGGATGATTTAAGAGATGGTCTACTGCTGGGATAACACGGGAGACAGTGTTTCAGTCTGCAGGTGAGATAAACACAGGAGACAGTGTCACGAGATCATATATATCTCTTACATGTAGGTTGGACTGAGAACAGGTGATTTATTTTGAAATGGCGAACGAAGATGATGATTTAAGAAAAGTATCCTTGAGTATCACTAGTGATTACTCCTGCTGGCCGTGTCATTACAGGAGTCAGCAGAGCTAGAAAATCTATACACGGACACCGGAATGAGAGAGTCAGTGCGAAACAGAAAAACAAAAACAAAAGAAACAAAAGATCAACGACGATTTACGCCAAAAACTTCATTAAAGAAAAAAAAAACAGAGTAAGTACTTCCATAACAGAAGAGTAACAAACTTAATCCCCGTTAGACGAGAAAACACAACAAGAGACAGATAGAAGCGAACGCACCACCTCCATAACAATGGTACAAAACCTCCTCCTCCTCCTCCTCCTCCGAACGACCGACAGCGATGCCCCGTCGGAGGACCACGAACTTCGGAAACGTATCCATATCAGCCAAGAATTGTGACCTCCCCTACTGCCACGACTCCATACGCCAGAAAACGACGACTAAACCAGCAACAAAAATAAAACGGCTCGAGAAGTGCCCTTGATGAATAAAACGTTTCCAACATCCGGAAACAAAGACCTTCTCCCTTCCTAACTCGCACCCTTTTCCTCGAACTGACTCCACAGTGAAGCGTGAGGGGATATCCTTTGTTCTGGTTACTTGGAGTCTAAGCCTAGCATACTTGTAAGCCAGATTTATATATTTACTGTTCATATATATATATATATATATATATATATATATATATATATATATATATATATATATATATGTATATCCTACTCTTGTAACGTATCTCATACTCATTATTTTCATAACTTTCTAAATTCAGGTTTGTTGAGTGTCTGTAGTAGTGTCTTACTTAAGCCACAGCATGTGGATACGTTTATTGAAGTCCCTTTTACCACACCGATGCGACCCTCGAGCACGACGTTACGAGCCTCGAGCATGATGGCTTTGCCTTCGATGAGACCCATTAAGGGGATGTCAGGGCAAAAAGGCCAGGCCTTCATAAACAAAGAGTCGCACCCATCGTGCCTGAAAGCATGTTTTCCGATAAGTATCTTTGTCATGGCAGAATTTATTATTACTCCCACAAAAGAATAATGAAAGCCTGTAAGACAATGAAAATTACTCCTTTAAAAAAAGCAGCAAGTTCAAGACTACAAAAAGAAACACCCTCGAGAAGAAAACAGTATCTTTGCCACGGCAGAGACTCACTGCAACAGCATATACAGACCTCAGTGACAACAGGACACAGCCCTGTAGCATCAGTGTATAAGACAACACCATTACCAAAAGAGGATCCGTAAAGCACCTGTGTGCAACTCACAGCACACCAGGAACAGCATCCCAGCAGCTCCAAGAGGAGTGACAGTGCCTCCGCAACACAAGACACACAATCCCCGGCACGAGAGCAATACAGATGTTTTTTAGACATGAATTCTCCACATCACCCTAAGAAAATAAGAGTTTCCGCGACGACGAAACGATAAACGTAAAGTCTTCCTCCCTACACCAGCCCCAGGATTATTATGCAACACCGAGACAGTGCTGTATCTCCTGCAGCACCAAGACAGTGATGACAACACCTCCGGCCGGACAGAACAACACCAGGGTCGCGCCTTCGCGCCGCAACACTGCCCTCCTCGCAACAAAAACAGACACGTCGGGCAACAGAAAACGATGGGAAGTGGGCGACCCTGATCGATACCAAGGCACCAACCCCAACACCTCCACCCACCTCCCCTTACCCTTACCCTCCCCAGCCCCCCAACCCTTCCTCCAGACGAGGCTTGCTTGCATTGTCCTCCTGTTCAAGTGACAGTGAGGTTGCCTGCGTGTCTTGGTGAGCTGAAACTATTGTTTATGGGTTAGCGAGGCGACAGTGGCTTCCAGTGGTGTGATGGTGAGCTGAGAATGTTGTCTGTGGTGTCCTGGTGAACTAATGCCGCAGCTGCTGCTGCTCCTGCTTCTTATGTGTCCTGGTGAAGTGATCATGGCGTGTGTGTGTGTGTGTGTTCTGCTGAGAAATTTTTGGTGCTCGTGAACCCTGAATAACTGAGGCTGGTGTGGCTGTGGCATCGTGGGAGCTGTCAGTGGTATATATGTGTTGTGGTGAGCTGAGAGCAAAGCCACGTGTCCTGCTTGCCTGATGGACGAGCCTGTGTGCCTTCATCAGATGACAGTGGTGTGTATGTGTTACTAGTGAGGCGACAGTAGTGTCTGTGTGCCCTTAGGGTGTTGAGATAGGTGTCTGTGTACCTCAGGGAGCTATAATTGTTGTCTGTGTACCCTGTGGAACTAAATTTGTTGTGTCGATACTTTAGAAAGTGTTTTTTAGGTGACTGAAATTGGTATCTCTGTCCCCTAGGTATCTGAAACTGGTGTCTGTGTTCCCCACGGAGATGGAATTGGTACATGCGTGTCATAGCGACCCGACAGTGATACCTGTGTCTGTTGATACGCTGGCAATGGATCCTTTTGACCTGATAGTAATGCCTCTGTGTCTTGGTGAAGAGACAGCGCTTCATCTGTTATTGTGGGCTGACGATGTAGCGTCTCTGTCCGGGAGAGCTGAGGAGGACGGTTGTCCTCCGTTTCGCGACGGCAGGGAGACTCTGAGGAAGTAATGGGTGTTCCGGGAAAACCCGATCCATCATAGCTTATGTTCTAAGACGTTTGAATGAACATTTCGTGTGTTTGGTACAGGTTCAGTTTCATGAACTAAGACAAAGCAGGTTCAGTCCCACGAGCAAGACGATACAGGTTCAGTCTCACGAACTCGACGATATACGACCCGGTGAGCACGACGGTTCTACCTCTTGTTTATGATAGCTTGTTGTGTTGTTAGGTTGAATGGCCAGAGGCAGTCATACCCAAGGGTCGTACCCTTTCGTTCTGATAGGTCGTATAGAGGTTCAGGAGTCATACCGTCGTGCTGAGCAGGTCAAAG
The DNA here is from genome assembly GCA_038088735.1 of Panulirus argus. Classification (NCBI taxonomy): domain Eukaryota; kingdom Metazoa; phylum Arthropoda; class Malacostraca; order Decapoda; family Palinuridae; genus Panulirus; species Panulirus argus. The sequence goes on along the minus strand of JAYMFT010000040.1, from coordinate 1,906,693 downwards.
ATGCGTCGTACTTGGAAGAAAGAAAAACTGAGTCGCTTATTTCTACACTTACGAGAAACCTAAGAGTGAAATCAAACTCTGTCTCAGTGTATTCTTGCTAAGTCCACGGGAATCGATCGGTAGTACTCTCATTGAAATAGGGAATGTAGAATACCGGACGTTCTACGAAAGATAAAGGTCATGTAGCCTGAGGTCAGACGAGAATCTGATTACAGAGTATTGAAAGAAATGTCATGGAAGAAATCTTGTCTCACGTGTGGAAATCTCCAAATCTCCCTCGCTTTGCAGAGAGACAGTAATTGATAGGTGATTAAAAGCACACACACACACACAAACAAACATTCACCGACTCAGACATTTCCTTGTGAATTGACGTAAGACTCTCTCATCGCCTGAGGACGTGCGGCTGCGCACGTGAGGGTCGTCTCTGCCAGCAAAGCTCTGTATAGCTGCCCGGGGGTCTCCTCATCGCTGTGAGGGATCAACTCGGTAATTTGATGTGAGACAACGTCCTCTGGACACTGACCTTTGTATGAACCCGAATTAGCACACAAAGGGATGCTGCTCTGTTGAGATTTAACGTGCAAGTGTGGACCAGGGGCGGCATGCGACACAGTACATCGCTAGGGGATGAGTGCACGGCGGTGACGCGTTAGTACGCCCGTCCGCCGCCGGTTCGTCTCCTGTGGACTAATCGAGGTTTCGAATCGAACCAGAAGATGGAGCAGGTTCGAAAGTAGTGGAGATAGGCGGCGTCGAGTCGTCAGCGAATGAACCAGTTTGGTCAAGAAGGGAAGCCGTTGATGAGAACGAAGAAGACCGTAGAAGACAAGAGATAACTCAGAGGGACACCGCTCCTCTTGATAGGGGAAAGATGGAGAGGTCGATCCATGAACAACTGCGGTGACAGATCGGTCACGGAGGCAGCAAGCAAGCTGGGAGAGAACCGGGTAAGAGATGGAGAGCCATGAATGAAGACATACCCACGTGAGCTTCCGTGGAATACCGGATAGCGTTGCTGACCATGAGTCACGCACGGGCTCGCATCGGGTTCGGATGGTAGAGGCATTCGCCTCCCCCTCCCCCTCCCCCCACCCACATCCTTAAGACGACCCGCAAGAGATACTCTTCCTGAACTAAACGCACCTCAGATCACCCCCCCCCCCTCCCAACGCACACAGAACCACGGCCTCCACACACACCACATCCAGCACGCCCACCGGCACCCGAGAACAAACAAACACAGACCACGGGGACACAGCCCAAAACAAACAGGGATCAGGAGTAATTTTCACGCTGATAAATTCTGACCACATTTCCTGGAAGGCGTCCTCCATTTTCTTCTTCCTCTTGCTCTTTCCGCCTCTTTTTCCCATTATAATGTGATGTTATCGGTCCGGCCCGGCAGAGAGGAAATGAAAGGAAAAACGGAGGGTGTGATAATGTTTTTGTGGAGCCGAAGTGGGATCGTTGGGCGGTCACAAAAGGAGGTTTGTGGCGATGCCTTATGGCCCCAGATATTGGCTGGGCTGCTGAAGGTGGCGATGATAGTGGTGGTGGTGGTGGTAGGGGTCGCTGGTAGTACTGGTGGTGGTGGTAGGAGTCGCTAGTAGTGGTGGTGTTGGTGGTGGTAGGGGCTTTGATAATGGTATTGGTTGGTGACGGTGATGGTAGGGGATGTTGGTAATGGTAGTGGTGGGTGGTGGTAGTGGTACTGGTTGTGGTTGTGGTGGTGGGCGCAAACATGGCTGCGGAGGTGATGGCGGCTGTTTTATGGATGGAAAATGGTTGTAGTGGTGGTGGGTGGTGGTGGTAGTGCTAGTTTTGTTACTGTTGTTACTACTGTTCTTGGTGGTGGAAATGAAGGGGGAGGAGTAGTGTAGAAGAGGTGGGATTGTAAAGGCTTGGAAGATGGGTCGTGGTGGGGAAGCATGGACGGGTGAGTAGTGGTGGAGAAGTGCTGGTTGATGGGGGCGGCGAGATGAAGAAGGGGGTGGAGAAAGGGAGGGAAGTGGTGGCGGAGAGCCCGGGGTCTGGAAGGGTTAGAGGATATGACATGGTGGGGGGACGGTGAGGTTGGGATGGTGGAGGATTGGGAGGAATGTGGGTTGAGGATGAAGCTCTGGATGTGGTGGGGGTCGGGGCGTGGTTGTGGGGAGGTCGCGCGAGGCGTGCAGTGACTGAAAGCCCGGATGGAAGAACCCGGGTGTTGTGGAGGAGGAAGCAGGAAGAGATCAAAGAATGGGACGTGATGGAGGAGTATTGAAGTCAGGGCAGTTGGGGTGTTGGCTTAGGGAGGGTCAGGCTCGAGAACGTGAAGACAGTCAGTTGGAGTCACGCCAGGCACGCAGAAACGCGAGTAATTTCAGAAAAATTCTAACATTCGGGATAATTTCAGTGTCTTGAGAGCTTATTCATATTTGCATATTGATTGTTTTAGATGTCAAACTGACGAAAACGTCCATACGAAATCACCTCTCTCTTCCAGTTTCGTCTGATCTTGAATATTCTTCAGTTTAATTTTATCCTTCCATAGAACCATTTATATACTTCCTTGATTATCTTGTCTTTGTCTGTGTATATTATATTGCCTTCTCAATAGCTTAACTTAGTTCTTCACTATGTCCCTCTCTTTCATATTTTTCCACATTTCCAACCTATATGATGTCAGGTGATTTATCCATTTAATCCGCCTCTGACAGAGCTCTCCTCTGTACTGTGAAGAACACGAACAGTATCCCCCATCCATCAGCCTCCCCCTAACAGACCTAATCACACTTCTGTATGGTTATGGAAAGTATACCTTGCCTGACTCCAAGTCTTGATGAGGAAAAGATCGAACCTAGCTTAGTTCTTGGTATACTGAGTGTGTTCTCAGTTTTCAGTTCCAGATTGATATAGAAAGATATTCTTGCACGAAACATTCATACGGTAGAAGAAGGAGAGAGTAATGTGTATCGAACAGAAAGGATATAAAGACAGAAACAAGAGACTCGAAACGAGAGTCCCTTAATTTCATCAGAAAATTTTCGAGTGATGTTGCGGAAAGAAATTAAACCATTAAAGAGAAGAGAAGGTCGTAGAAAAATGCAACGGACACAAAATATCAAGAAACAACGAGCAGAAAGACCAACTTTCCCTCGTTCCAGCCGACCTCTGGGAGTAATTAGTGGGGATACAAACAGGTAAGGAGGGTTTGCTCGGGGGAGTCGCGAGCGGAGGTGGCGTGTGTATGTATATAGAAGGGCGAGGGTATGGACACCCACTGCCACAGGAGAGGGCCTCCTGGTCTCTTTTAAAGTGGATAGATGCCGAATGACCTGGTGGGGGTGTGGGGCGAGGGCCTGAGGAGGTGGGTGGCGGGAGGCAAGGCTTCAAGGTATCCAGGATTCGTCTGGAAGGTGTGAGGGTGGGAGTGGACGTGTTATGAGGAAGCTGGTGGGGAAAGGGAACATCAGGATAACGTAATAACTAAAGCTTGAGTAGAAGCTTTGATGTGTGTGTGTGTGTGAAATATTACTGCTATTGCTAAGGTGTTGAGCGCCTCTTGATTGGTAGTGTATGAGGGGACCGAGGATGATCGTGCATGTCCTTTTCTGTAACCGCTTCTAGTAGCTCCTGCTGTGTGTGTGTGTGTGGCAGGTATGAACAAGGTCGCGCACAGAACGTATGAGAGGCTGTGTGCCCGCCTACCACCTCGTCAGAAGACACTATTTTTTATCTTTGTAATAATGTTAACTGCTCTTAGTATCACCCAGCTCCGTGATGTAGCGGTTAGCGCTACTAACCGTGCCGTATGCACGGAGTTACGAGTGGAAGGTGACCTTTGGCGAGTTTGGATCTTTGGAATAACAGCCGCGTCAGAGAACTTCTCACCACAGAGTCCGTCGCTGGGGTGCTAATGGAAGTAGTGCAGACTTGGAACTGCTGGAGCCCCTGGAGCAAATATATATATATATATATATATATATATATATATATATATATATATATAT
>JAYMFT010000040.1:1851871-1864465 GCA_038088735.1 Panulirus argus | reverse complement strand
ATATATATATATATATATATATATATATATATATATATATAGCGTTAATGAGATGGTCCGATTAGGATATCAGTTGCCCGTGCCTTTTCAGCTAACATAAAAAAAAAAGAAAAAGAATTCATGGCGCAGGGAATGGAATGGTTTAAGACAGGTGACAAGAGGAGAGTAAGTAAGGCAGATAGATGTCTCTTGATTCCACTGTGGCGAAGAGAGAGGGAGGTGGATGAAGAGCCAGCCACCCGGAGACGCGCGAGCGGTACTCCATACTTGGGTGAGTGAGCCCCCCCCCCCCCTTCGGTGTGGACTCCGTAGCTGCTCACAAGAGGAATAATTACGGCACCTACAGAACTTTTATATCCCTGGGGATAGGGGGAGGAAGAATACTACCCACGTATCCCCTGCGTGTCGTAGATGGCGACTGAGAGGGGCTGGAGTACAAGGATTGGATATCCTCCCCTCATATTATTACTCTGTAAAAGTAAGAACAGAAGAGGTAGCTGTAAGACAATGTTTTTCTCTCAAAGGCTCAGTCGTCTGTTCCTGATGCTTCTTCACCAAGACGGGAATCGGCGAAGATGTTAATAGAAAGATATATACGGCATTCATATTAATAAACAGCAATTAACATATTCTTCAGCAGTGAAATGTGACGAGGACACTGCTTATACAAGCCAATTGTTCCGTTAACAAAGCTATGTAGGGAATTATGAACATGCGTAGCAGTTTGCTTCGTTTTGATGATTTCACTGTAACGAGAAATGAAAATCATTACAGCATTTGATTGAGATTAATCACATCGAAAGAATACGCAGCGCCTCAGCAGCTGAAAATAAGGTCAGTGGAAAGAGCTGCGTGATATAAACCTCAGCTCATGTGGTGGGCAGCATCTGTAGATCTCCGGGTTACGTGTACGTTCGCCTTTCGCTGAGAATTCAGGAAGCATTTTGCGTTACCCCATACCCCCCAGCCGTCTTTGTAATGCCATTCCCTCCTTCCCCAAGCATGGAATTCAAACTCATCGCTGTGTAGACAGTTTATTCCGCCGTGCCACAGGAACCTACGTTTGTTATCAGGGTTTTTGTCGGCCCGGAGTTTTTGAGGTCTGGCAGAAAAGAGACCTGTCTAGTTCAAGGATGTATGGCGGACTTCTGTTCCAGTACCTCTCACTGGAAAAAAAAAAAAAAAGGTCACATATTGTAAAAGTCGAATTGATCACTGGCTTCCTCATGTGGTCCGTCAATTATGTGGTTCCCTTTCTCCATTTAGTGTGGATTGAAATGTGGGATGTCTCTGAAGATCATGATGAATTCCCCCGTCGGCTCTCGGGTTTACATGCTTGGCTGGATCTAGAGTGTCAGTGTGTTCATCACTCCCGCCGAACCTTCTTATTTCTTTTTTCTTTTTAAAGTTTCCCTCCTAGAGTCCCCGAGTGAAGCGTCCGGGACAAAGATGGAGTGCATACCTTCGTCCTCGTTATGTCAAACACGATCCCGAGATCCTCTTTGGATATCTCGTCATGTTTCTTGTCCCGGAGCCGAGGGCAGTTATTATTCTTCTTCTTCCATCCCTTCGTTATTTCATGCCGTTCCCCTTAGGGTCGTCAGTCTGTGCTGCGCTTGTGAAAGCAAAGAGGAAGCAGTTTCCCTTGTGTCGCCAGGCAAAGAGGTCGTGAAAATGGGACGGGGTGAGTATCTTGAGGGACTGCCGAATGTATCAGATGAGACGGATGACGGATGTGGGGTGGTTTTTGTAGCGACTGACTTGGTACGGCCAGAGGCAGATGCAAGGAGAGCATGGGATGCTTCCTCTCACCTCACCTATAACCTTCCCTTGTTACCCTCCCAGAACAACATACTCAAACCCACACACATACACACAGCGCTCCTCTGCCTTGTTTAATCCCGACGATACACCAATAACAACACAAACACCTCTTGGGGAGCGGAGAGGGGGGGAGTGGCGTTACGTAAGCTTGTTCCCTTCTTTAAGGAGGCAAGGAGGCCGAGCACCGACACACGCACACACACACACACACAAAAGAAAAGGAGGTAGTCCTCCCGTCTTCTTCTTACGCACCAGGATGCGTCCAGACGGCTCATGCAGGTGGCACGTCCAGAGAGGATCCGTGTTGTGATGAACGGGGCCGTCAGGGCTGCAGCAACGTGCTGCCTCCTCTGCCTGCCAGATCCCCTTTAGCGGCCCGCCAGCCGTGGTTTTGTCTTAGCTACAATGGCTCGGTCATAATGACAGCTTGGCGTGTTGCTGCTGTTTCTGCTGCTGCTGCTGCTCCTCCTCCTCCTCCTGCTTCTCCTGCTGCTGCTTTTGCTGCTTCTCCTTCTGGTGTAGCTCCTGACGTTATTGATGTTGTACTCTTGCCTTTGCTGCTGTTGCTGTTTCTGTTACTGCCGTTACCGCAGCCGTTGCTACAGGAACCGCTGTGTCTGTCAGTGCTGCTCTGGTATTGTTACTCTCTCTTCTGCTGACGCTGTTGCTGTTCCTGCTATATATATATCTGCTGGCGCTGGCGACTGCTCTTTCTCCAGCCACCGTTGCCGCTCCAGCTGCGACGGTGTTGCCGCTGGTAATGGTAAGGATGGTGTTTGGCGCCGCCACAGATCGTATTTGACTTTGTCCAGTTCACCTTACCACGAATGACAGATTACGCTGAGTGTACAAAGTGTCGCTTATGGTTTTCACACACACACACACACACACACACACACACACACACACACACACACACACGCGCGCGCGCGCGCGAGAGAGAGAGAGAGAGAGAGAGAGAGAGAGAGAGAGAGAGAGAGATTTGGCCTCTCCAGTGTAAAACTCCCTCCCCGTTCAGAAAAAAATAGGTAATCACACATGGTGGTCAGCACAGCTGCACACGTATCCTACGGTCCGCTGTTCGAGTCCCGGGCAGGGCAGATGGACCACAACCAACCCAGTTGTTCGTCTTCCTTGTCAATTAAGAAGACCACTTATCCACATAAACATATGCGCTCACACCTGTAATCTGTGTCACTCACCTTATTTCTCTGTATCCTTGATCTTCCTCTTTCTTTCTCACTGTTTCTATCTACCTTTCTCCCTCCTCTTCTTTCGCTCCTTTCTCTTGCCTCCGAAGCTGGTATAGAGGTTGCATGATTGAATGTCACTGTCACTTCCCTCCCTCACACGCTTCCTCGCCCTCATCTCCAGCGACGCTCCTCATGCGTCGTCTCTGATGATAGTCGTAGTGGTGGTGGTGGTGGACGTGGTGGTGGTGGTGGTGGGTGGTGGTGGTGATGGAGGTAGCATCTACCAAACGGGCCACCGCGACGCTCCATGTTACGTGCGGAGGCCAGGGAGCATCTGAGTCTCCTTTATGCTGACCAACAGGAGAGAGCGTCATTACCCTCAAGTGTGTGTGTGTGTGTGTGAGAGAGAGAGAGAGAGAGAGAGAGAGAGAGAGAGAGAGAGACTCGAAGTGCACGATACAGCATCACCAGCATTAGTGCAGCGGTTAACTGATACAGAAAATACTTACACTTAGTTAAGTAGAATCGTACTTTTACAGAGAGCAGTGTACACACGTATCACACAGTGTAAATGGGATAAGACGAGGATTACGTGGAAAGACAGGGGAGGGGCGGTGGGGGGGGGGCGTCTCACGCGCCACGGACAGGGGAGGAGCAGACAGACAGACAGACCAGCGCGACGAAGAAGCTAAACTCTCATCTCCGGCAAGTGGGGGGCAACTTACGCGGTATTACCTTCAGTTCTCGCCACAGATTTATTGCAGCAGAAAAACGCCAACCGGCCAAACAGTCTTCCACAAAAGGTTTTCCCTCCTAAACCCCCCCCCCTCCCCTTCCCCTCCCCCTCCCCCCCCACCTTTCTTTTTTTTTTTTTTTTACCCATCCTTGATTTATAGACTTCGGAAGTAATGTCGTGTCCCTCTATGCTCGCAAAGTTATTCTCATCTTTCACTGCGGCAAAAGTTCGCGTGCCGGTGCGCTGGATATTCCCCCAACATATTTGGAGTCAGAACATTAGGATAACGTATGGATGTTGTTGCCGTGAGTAGAGTCTAAGAATGTCTGTACATTCGGTAACCTGGGATCGCCACGACCTCCCCGGCAAAGGGAGAACTGCAAGAAAAATGGTCTTCCTTTGACTACAATGGCTTCTGATCCCATCCTGTTTGGCAGCGAGGAAGAGAAACATGGAATCCAAACCTCTGTGAAATGATTGTCAGGAAATTGAATACCATTTTTCTTGATGCTCATCTATCAAACTCTTTCCTCCATTCTTTCCTCGATTCATTGCCGGAAGACACATTGGTCGCATTCGATCCCCCTCACGGGGCCGTGGCTTCAGGTTGAGAAAATGGCTGCTCTCTCTCTCTCTGTGGACGGCGCTTGGAGTTCGCGCCGTAGATGACTGCGGTGGTTCCTGCTTCGCTGAGAATCGACGTCAGCACCTGACGTCGTCGCGAGTGTGCCTCTCGGTTGGGCGTTGGTCATCCTCTTCGAAGTCACTGCTGACGGCGAAGCTGGCAGGCGTGGAATAGCACACGAGCTAAGCTGGAGAGAGAGAGAGAGAGAGAGAAATAAAAGACTTAAAAAGTTGGATATTCAGCGACGTCCCGTTTATCGGGACCCTTGCTTTTAAATGAGAGTCTCCTTATCCGTAAAAGCCTGCGCCTCGACTTGCAGCCGATGTACATCTGGTCTTCTTGTGCTAAAGAGGCGGATTTCTGAGTGAACCGATCTTTAGAGTTTGTCTGTCGAAATCTTGTTCCGAGTAATCGCAGGCGGGAGGCGGCGTTGGGTGTGTGATCTGTTGTGGCAGACGCGACCGGCTATTATGTTTGTGTGTGTTCGGGGAAATGTCTCTCTCTGATCCCAGAGGTTAAGCTTTCTCTTTTTGCAACCTCGGGCTCGCCAGCTGATGAGAGGGGCGTCGGAGCCCCCAGCCAGCTGATGACGTGAGGGGGGGCGGTCGGGTCTCGTCTGCCGAGAGGAAAAGAGGGAGATTTTTCTTTTTATTTTCTTTTACCCGCTGAAAAAGATAGGACGTCTCTGTTTTTCCCCTTTTACTAAGGGGAGGTCAAGATGCACACGTCAGGGTGTGTGGGAGGAAGGGGGAACAGGCTATTATTTTTTTCTCTCTTTCTTTTGTGAGTGGGGAACGCACTGAGGTTTTTCCTTTGTTCGTGCGGTTGAAAGATTCATTTTTGTCTCGCTAGGGCAGGTTCAGGGGTGGGGGGAGACTCCTTTACTCGCTATGAGAGGAATAATCTATTATTTCGTCGACTGAGAGATTATGCTCCTTTAAGAGGAGGTCAGAGTGCACCACGTTTAAAGAAGGCTGGGAAGGAAGATCTTGAAAAGGTAGTTACTTTCTCCGTTTTGGTTCTGTTGTCGTTTTCTTTTTTTGATGCGGAATGAATCAGAAGATGGTATCCTTTTAAGCTGAATTTGTGGCCCCCCGTCCAGTTCTCTTTCGCAGGACGGTTGTCTGACCGTTTTCATAAACTGCTGCCGAGTGAGTAAGCCCGGCCGCTGGCGGTGAGGATCAGCCAGTGTCCCGTGATCCCCCCTGAACCAGTCTCCCATGAAGCTTCGGATTACTGTCCCGTGGACTCATGAACCATTCTTCCGTGAAGCTTCGAATCATCTGGTGCTACTCATAATGTCGGTACTTGAAACAAAAATATTAGGAGATCCTCTAAAGATTTTCTCGTATACTCAGCTTAATATGTTTACCATAGAACAGCTGTTCTACTGGACGTACAGTGAACAGGATGAGAAATGGATTGTCAAAGCTAAAGGTAAATGGCATTTCACCAGCCACACTGTTTTTATGAATCTTTATATTCACCGTAAAAAGAAAGGATGCTGATTTGGCGTCTTTTACAGATAAGCCTTTCTGAGTTTTAACCAAAAGCTTCTCCAGCAACCTGTGTGACTCAGCTTTCCGACCTGATCGCCGTACAGCTAACTCTTCTGCTGATAAACCTCATTATTTTTCAGCTCCGCTCTGGATGATGCTGTCCCTTGGCCTTCTCCCTCTGAACTTGGCCCTATCCCATATTCCACCCGCGCAATATTTTGCAGGACTCTCCCAGCTGCAGGTGGCATGTACCTTCTCTTGACCCAAATGAGTGTGCCTTCAGACTACCTGCCTGCCCATTTTTCCTCTGTCTTAGAAAAAGGAAAATAGATTTTCCGTTCGTCTTGGAAGCATGCCCTGGTGCAGACCATCGCTAAGAAAGGAGACTGGTTTTACGTCACCAGCTATCTCTCCAACGGTCTCGCTTCTGCTGCTGTCTCCATACTTTCTGAAACTCTCTTTTAACTCTCCTTCTTAAACAGTGTTCCATTCCCTTCGTTCAGGTCACCACGACGGCTTCTATAATGCATGATCGACGGATTCTCTCTCTCCCGTGTGACTTAACCCTTCCTTCTAAGGGACTTCAGTAAATCTTTTGTGGATGATGAAGTTCCATAGGGTGTGAATGGTGAGGTAGCTAGGGTGTGGAGGAAGGAGTAGCCAGAATGTGCAGGATGCATTAACAAGGGTGTGGAGGTCAACGTAGCCAGATTGTGGGGACTTAAGTAGCCAGGGTGTGCAAGGAGAAGTACCTAGGGCGTGCAGGGTGATGTAACGAGGATGTGGAGGGTGAAGTAGCCAGGGCGTGGGGGCGGATGTAAACAAGGGTGGATGACCTGCACGTGATAGACGAAAGACTGTACTTCACCCGTCTAAACAACGCACACGATCGGTGAGCTTGTCTGTAGCCGAGAGGTACCACAGGGCGGGCTAGCGTACTCAACCCGACGCGCTTGTGTTGGCGGCGTGGGCGTAGAGGGCGTGCTATGTGTGCGCTAGCCAGGGCGTGGGCTGAGTGGTGCAATGATTTATGGCCGGAGAGGCCGAGGGGGCCCCGCCCACACCACTAACACACAACATGTTTATGTTACCCCAGCAACACCCAGGCACCAGCCCCATCTTGGCCGTTCCCGTCTGGTGATCATGCCCAAAGTACTGCACCTGGTGATCATGCCGGGGTTAGAGTGCCTGGTGATCATAACTGAGTACAGTACCTGGTGATCATACCTGGGCATAGCGCCGGGTGATTATGCAATGGCATACTGCCTGGTGATCATGCCCGGTATAGTACCTGGTGAGCATACCTGAGTACAGTACCTTGTATTCATACCTGGGTGTTATGCCTGGTGATCATACCTGGGTATTGCAATTGGTGATCATTTTGTGGATACTGTGTTCCGTGGTCATGGAAGATCTGCTATGTTAATCACATGAAAGATCTGCCACGTCTGAGAAGGGAATACAATATGATTTTTTTGGCTCATCACGAAAATCTTGCGGTTGGCAGGATGTGGCAGACCTGCTCCGGACACAGTACGAGAGACCAGCATCTGGTGTGATGCGGACTGTTCCCCGTCGGTCGGTCGACACATAACCAAGATCTTTCTCATGCGTGGGAGAGATCTGGAACGAGGGCAGGAGCACTGCAAGGTCTGTTGCAAGACCGCTAGACGAGAGGGAGAAATTAAGCGTGTTTGGTGAGAGTCTGCAGTGGACGTGGTGTGAAGAGATTTCCTTGGAAGATATAAGGGGTATTTTAACAGAGAGAGAGAGAGAGAGAGAGAGAGAGAGAGAGAGAGAGAGACAGAACCAGGTCAGTGCCGGGACGTGGAAGCAGCATTGCCAAGAGAGGGCGCGTTTGAGAGACGCGTTAGCGTGTGGGTAACCATTGAGCGTCGTCAATACAGCAACGAAGACGTAAGCATTGAGATGACCTGTTCAGACGTATTGACGTCGTCCTTCGTTAGACGTCACCCGCCCGTCCGTCGTTTAGACGCACTAATGTCTTTCTTTATACATCACACTCGCCCATACGGGTGACAATGACCACGTCTTCGACGAAGCAGTGAAGAAAGAATGAGACTCTTGCCCTGTGGAAGGTCAATGAAGGATATAACTACAAGTCATCATTCAAGCCAAGAGAAAGATATTTTGCTATATGTAAGTGATGATTCTGATCAGAAGAACGTGGATGAAGTTACGTACATTCCCATCACATTCTGGGGAGATTTTGACCCATATTACACCCTCCCCATAAATGAGGGTAGTAAATGAACAGGAACTGAATCTCATGTCTGCCGAGGGCTTGTAAGAGATGGGATCCGGGCAACACTGGCCACTTATAGATCATAACAGAATCGCTGGTAAATCCCGTCAGGTGCAGATAATAACTAGGACCTTGGCAACGCTGGCCAGGTGCAGATAATAACTAGGACCCTGGCAACGCTGGCCAGGGGCAGCAGTGAACAACCAACCACCGTAAAGCCCACATTTGCATATCAAAGACCAGAGTTTTTCTATTAGCGAGAGTGGGACGACTTCCATCATACGTGTGCAGTAATCGCCGGTGATTCGTTGTGTGGCGGCGCCGTTCGCCGAGATAATTCCCCACGGGAGGTGCTCCTTCGTCAGGAGGTCAAAAACACAACCGCTCTTAACTAACTCCTCGGCCATGCCCCACTGTCCCACGTTGACACGACGAGAGGAAATAGGGAGAAAGGACTGAGCACCTCATATTGCATGTTTTGTAATATATATCCTTTTGTATACACTGCATTGCATCATGTCATGTAGGTATATATTCTTCTACATGTATGATCGCATTCAATCACGCATTACCCTGTTCCATCCGTCGCTCAGAATTGTCTTTTAAAGTCAGGAAATAGGGTATTGCTGCATTCATCCTATATTTTTTGTATTTCCCGAACTATATATCAAAAAGAATCTAGTTACATAGTTCCTATTATAAATATATATATATTTGTATGACTCTTGTAAACGATAATGAAATTATCAGTTACACCAAATACGAATCGATGATATTACTGACACCAGAATACAGCCTCAGTCAGCGGGACTCCGGTAAAACTTGAGCCCGCATGAAGGCTCCTCTCCACCGCCACCTGTAGTTACTGCTAAAGTTATCAGCGGAGTGTGGAAATGAGACGTTGTTTGCTTCCCCAGCACCACCCTTCCAGCTCCTCCCCCCCCCCTCCCCCTTTGGGCCTGAGTGGCGGGCCAATGTCTTCTTTATTGTTACCCATTGTTTGCGGCCGCATGGTTGTCTCATTTAGTAGGACAAACGGTGTCAGTCAGGAGGCAACATTATCACCACCTGGTGAGGCGTGGGTGCCCTAGCCTGGTTTGGTGCTGCCTGTGCAAGCTCCGACAACCCATCACGGAGGGCGTACTTCCACATCAGGGCGTCCCAGGCTAAGAAATCACGGACGCGCTCCCACTTTCGGAAGCGTCGAGCTAAGTATTGCGATGAACGAACCGAGTCCCGGACACACTGTCGTAAATTCTAGGTTGATTTGCTTCTTAAATTTACTCCTTTCACGGATAATTTCGCAACGAAATGACGCTCGCCGCAGCCCTGTAAGGTTAAGTGGGAATGGGTCCACGGCAGACTATTTGTAAATGTCAAGATCCAACAGGTTTCTCCTGAAGGAGGGTCGTAAGTGGGAGGTGTTACAGACGTTAGACGGTTAGACAAAGGGAGGTGGTTGGTGTTGACGCCCCTGCCGGCTAGTTGTTCCCCTACCGCCCCTGCTACCTACTTGGTCCCCTGCCGCCCCTTGTGGCTAGTTGATCGGCTGCCGCCCCTGATGCCACCTTGACTACGTAGGACAGAGTCCGCAACACCTCTGCCACACACACACACACACACACACACACACACACACACGAGGTTGAAAACCACGCCCTTTTTTGTTGCATGCCTCGTCCTCTGACGGTATACCTCGTCGTTGTATCGCACTCGTCGTCCTTTGCTGACATCTAACATATTTCTGAGAATCTGACAGAGAGAACGGAACTCCTTAGGACAGCTTAGATTTCTAACATCGTCGCAGATAAATCCTCAAGATCAGCATCATATGCTCATACTATCAAGGGTAATCTCTGAAGCTAGACATAAGGGAAAAACCTCGCAACTGGGGATACATTTCAGTGTATAGCTCAGAGTAGCTGAGCCTTGTAAAGAACCTGAGGTTCTGAAGTGTCGAGTTGATTAATAGACCCACTTAGTCTTCAGGTTCCACTGCCCCCCCCCCCACCCACCCACCCCCCAACACGGTCGTTGTGTACTAACCCCACCCTCACTGTCGGTGGGCCCCCTTGAGAGGGACAAGTGAGGGAGGTGCCATTTGTCTCTGTTGAAACACAATCTCACTTGTATCTCTCTCTCTCTCTCTCTCTCTCTCTCTCTCTCTCTCTCTCTCTCTCTCTCTCTCTCTCTCTCCCTCTCTCTCTCTCTCTCTCTCTCTCTCTCTCTCTCTCTCTCTCTCTCTCTCTCTCTTCCACTTTGTTATCCCTAACTCTATCCTCCACTCCCGTTGAAGACAGAATGGACAGGGGATGGGGCCCACACAACGGACGGGTCACTCACTATCAACCACCGACCATCGCCAGTCTTGGCCACCAGTCACACCTTTTTTAGTATTTACTCCTCGTGTTCACCCCACTGTTGAGGCGCATCGCTGACTTGGTGTGAACAGCCGTCAGGATGAAAATACCAGCGGGGCTCATCTCACAGACCAGCCTTGTATCCTGTGAAATCACGAGGAAATAAAACCTCTTCAATTGCTTCCGTAAACTCCCGTGTTCTCTCGTCGACTCCTGGTGTGTGTGTGTGTGTGTGTATGATGTTCGAAATTGCAGTTCTGTATCTTTTTATTTTCTATTTCATTCAAAGGTTCAATTTACGCCTTTTGTCTCCTCTAGGGATTCGGTTACTCAGGAGAGGCATCAGCTCCATAATATGCAGAAATAGTGAGGAGCAGCGCGTACACAAGGAGAGACAGAGATCTAGTAATTCAAACATTTAGAAACATAACTGGTCATTCTGAATCAGCCTGTTAATGAAAGTGATTGTCCGCAACATAGGAAGGAGAAGAAGAAGAAGAAGAGGAAGAAAAATAAGAGTTTACAGCCTCATTGTAAATATGTCAGTATCTCGCACAATAGACGACGAAACTTTCCTTTTACATCAGATGTGGTAAACAAAGGAGCATCACCCTCCAATAAAACATGGCGGACAATGCCCGCCTACTGACCACAAACTCTTGTCGCTTCGCCGTAATCCAACTAAACTTGTTTTCTGGTGGGGGACTCGGGTGTAATGCCACTCTTTTAGAACACAGTTAATCTCGCTCGCATGCACGTTATGTGTGTATATTTTTTATTCGTTTCTTAACGGTTTCGATGTATAATAGTGTAGTTAAGTCCAGGAGGGAGACGAGTGGGACTCGAGCAGCCCGAAGACAGTGTATATATGGCTGCTGTACTTGATCGTGGGATGATCAAATAAGGGGGTGAAGTGGGTGTCTGGTCTCGTCTGGTTTATTGCTATACCGGCGGGAGACAATAGAGGTCTCCGTCCACTCCTTCTCTCCCTTTGTATCCCGGTTCACCCTGCTGCAGTGGAGCCAGTCAGGGTTTCCCTGTAGCCTTGTCATAGTGCCTCCACCATACCACCCGGTAACTGCTGCCTCGCCAAGTCACCGCACAAGAAGTCACTGCAACTGCCAGTCACTGTGCCATCCAGTCACTGCACCATCCAAGTCACTGCACTATCCACTCACTGCACCATCCAGTCAGTCACTGCGAACTTGCCCTCTGCAACCGGCTCCGTTTCACTGCATGTCCTCTTTGCGTCACTCGTAACTACTGTGACAACATTCACTGAATTGTCTCTGAACTTCAGCATAGGTTTTGTTCATATTATACCAGCACAAAATAAAATTTATTCAGGCATAAAAAATACCCCCTCACTCCCTCTCTCCCCCACCCCCCTCCGATCTTTTTTTTTTTTTGTGCGGGTAAGTATATCATGAAATATATATATATACACACAACACAGCCCACATTAACGGCACCAAAATACTCCCGCGCCATGTAACGTTTCATATAGCGACAAATCACGAGGGGGAAAAAAACGCAAATGGGAAACGCATAATTGAAATTCAGGTGCGCGACATGACTCTAAAATATACCTGCCGGTAAAATATCGCCGGCAATAAGTAAACGCTTCGAGCGCCGGCAGGCAGGCAGGCAGGCAGGCAGGTAGGCACTGTGGGAGGGAGGGAGGGAGGGAGGGAGGTGATGGCGCGTCAACGCTGCTGATAACACACACAAACACACACACAGGAGGAGGAGGAGGAGCAGCAGCAGCAGCAGCCCCCGAGTGACGCGACGAACGCTTTAACCTGCATGTGTGTGGGGCTGTCCTGCCGCCTCATTACCTCTTGGTTACAGCCTTTGTGCCGATGACATCATTACTTTTTAAATTAGTTGAGAGGCGTCTCCAAGGCGTGCGAGCTGGCGTGTGGAGGCTTCTTGGGAGAAGGTGTGTGTGTGTGTGTGTCTGTGTGTGTGTGTGTGTGTGTGTGTGTGTTTGTTTGTGTGTTTCTGTCGGGGTTCTGTTTGTTTGTACATGTGTGTATGCACTATATATATATATATATATATATATATATATATATATATATATATATA